>CM042193.1:18333132-18375242 GCA_023539305.1 Ilex asprella | reverse complement strand
AGAACCAACACCCAACCCACAACCACCACTGAAATCGAGAATCACCACCCAAATCACAACCACCACCGAAATCGAGAACCACCACCCAAACCTCAACCACCACCGAAAAAACGAGAACCACCACCCAACCCACAACCACCACTGAAATCGAAAACCACCGCCAACCCACAACCACCACCCAAACCACAACCACCACCGGATCTATGCTTCCGATCGCCGGATCTATGGATTGAGGATAAAACCGATGGTGTCAGCAAGAGAGAGACAGAGAAGAGTCTACCAAAAAGAATGAAAAAAAAATCTTTTATAGTGATACAATAAGTGCACTATCTCTTGCATGTGTCTATTATAAGATTCTAAATAGATGGTTATTCTATTGCTTTCATGATGTAGGTTTAGTTTTGGTTATATGAAATGACACAGGAGAATCTCATAGAGGAAGCAATATGCGTGTTTGCCATTTTGTCATCACAACTTTTGATGTAATATTTCTGTTCAGTTTTGTTTAAATTTTCAACCATTTGAACGATCATGTATTTAGATATGTGAATTTTTAGTCGTGTTTCTTTATATAAATGTTTGTATTAATTACTAGTTTTATTTGTTGATATTTTTCAACGATCATGTATTTAGAGGGACCTTTGTCAATTTTTTTTAAGAAATATTGGGTTCATACTAATTGATAATGTTTGTTTGTGTTATATAGTACCTTCTTGTACGAGCAATTGCTAGTATATATATATAAGATTGTACAAACAACTAGCTCTAGAATAAAGTTGTTTACTCAATGACCACCTTAAACATAAACGATATTTAACTAATTCTCAATTTTCTATATCATGATCAAACTAAAAGTCTCCAAATAGAGGTCAGCTTACTTCAAATCTCTTATTGCACCACAACTAAGTAACTCCCCATTCAACAAACTTCACATATTTAGTAGAAGTCACCAACCGCATCATTGAACACATAGTATTATATTCCTCATCCGCTTGGCAAAAAATGCTAGGTAAGGCATCTATACTTTCTAGCCTCTTATTTATGCATGTTTCAAAGTATAGGCCGATACCGATACGAGTTGGGCGAGATGTATCTGATTCGGCATCTTCCGAGACGATACCGTTATACGTAAAAACTCTAAATCTCGCACAACTCGGCCAAGTCATATCCAAATCAATCCCGAGTTATCAAATTATCTCACCGAATCGGTCGATACGATTCCGTGACCCACATTATAACCTAAATCTCTCGTCATGTTCAACATTTTCTTTTAGGTCGTATATCTCCCGATATCATGCTGCGACGTCACGACCGATGTATCTCAAAGTTCTCCGAGTCTATAGCCGATATCACAACCTTGAACCATGGATTTATGTGCAGATTTTTGTATCTGGTCTCATATAGGCCAAAAGTAACTACAGTAAATCTAATTTACAGGCCATGCGTACGCTAACTTACACGCAGTTCCAAAGAATTGTCTGAATTACTGAACAAATTGGCGAGTGAAAGAATGTTAAAACAATCTTCTCCATTTGCACTATCGTGTTGTGAGTTTGATGCTGTTGCAAGTAGCTTTCTGAGAACTAACGCAATGCGGAAGGAACACATAGACCTTCACTTTGAATCAGCAATAAGCGTACACAAATCAAATAAGGAGTGAATAAAAGGAAAACATACAACGAGAAGGAGAATTGCCATGAAATAAACAGCAATGCTTTAAAACTATTGACTACCATAATTGGAAACAATCAATCAAAAGTAACGAATTCGGTATAAAAAGGAGAGAATAAAAGGCCAACTTACCCTCAGCAATAGCTCTTACGCCATTGCTCAAAGCCTCCTTAGAAGCAAAAACGCAAGAAACCAAACCCATTTGCTTTGCCTCCAAACCCGATACTCTCCGCCCCGTCAAAGCCAACTCCATCGAATTCCCATGCCCCACTATACTCGGCAGCCTCTGAAGCGTCCCAAGATCAGCCGTGATAGCCAAATCAACCTCTTTCACCGAAAAAAAAGCGTCCTCCGTACAAAACCTCATGTCACAGGCCGTGGCAATGTCAACCCCTCCGCCAACACAACCCCCATGAATAGCGGCTATCACAGGTTTCCGACACTTCTCGATAGCAGTTATTGCATCCTGAAAAGCCTTAATTTCTCTCCGGAGACGTTCATTGGTGCGTCCTCGATCGGAATGGAGGCCAGCGGACATTGAAGTTAGGGTCTTGAGGTCGATGCCGGAGCAGAAGTGTTCGCCGGTGCCAGAGAGAATTATGACGGCGACATCAGGGTTTTGGTCGAGGGAACTCAAGGCTCTGGGGAATTCGGAGAAGAAGTCAGGCGATAAGGCGTTTCCAAATTTTGGTCGATTCAGGTACAAGTTGAAGACACGAGATTTGGGGGGGTTTTGTAAGATTTCGAGGGTTTTGTATTGGGAATTCTCCATTGTTGAAGATTGAAGGATTCCACGGTCAGACTGAGAGAGAGAGGAAACGATGACTAAGTTTTTTTCTTACTAAAGCGAATCTCGTCTTCTCCCTCCTCGTCTGGCCTAAAACAAAAAAGGATAACAATGAATATGATGAAAGAATGAATAAAAAAGGTCCTACCGGGAGTCGAACCCAGGTCGCTGGATTCAAAGTCCAGAGTGCTAACCACTACACCATAGAACCAATTTTTGTTATTGTTTTAGTTAGGATTTATTTAAAAGTTCAAATACTCTTTGGAAGTCTTACGTCAACATTCAAAGCAAGTTTAATCTTCTCCTGATTTTTAAATCACTAGAGATGACGCTGAGTTAGACTAAGTCAGTAGCATATATACCAAAATAATCTCAAGGACAAACCTACCTTCCCCTTGGGAAAATATAAAAAAATGCCCAGAAAAAATTCCAGTTTATGTATGATTACTATTTTCTTTGTAACTAGTCACTTGACTCCAAATTCTTACTCACACAGTGATAAAATTCTCTATTTTTCACTAGAACATCCTTAATTAAACCCTCTAAATTAGAAAAAAATAAAAGAAGAAGGATAATATGAGTGACATAATTGACAAATGCATATGAAATGAATATTCTAAGATTTTGGGACAAATTAAAGTGGCAATTTCATAGAAATTTGTGTATCGAGCTTGACAAGTCAGGTCTTAACGGGTTTTTCGAATGGGTTATTGGATTAGGTTTCGGGCCAGATAATGAGTTTGGGACAAACCCAAGCCCTTTTTAAGGATATTATGCTTAGGCTCGGGTTTGGGCGAGCCAACTATTGGGTTTCAGGCTTGTTTTTTTGAAAAAAATAACAGGACCCGTGGATAACTCAGTCCATGGACATTCCTAAACTTAAATATGAATACAATGCTCCTCCCCATATATATAATTGAATCATTCATGCATGTGCATGTATGTTATATCTATATTTATACTACTTTAAAATATCATAATATTTGTGTTTTTTTTCAACTCTACCCTCCAATAATGAATATTTTTATCCTTTATTAAGGTTTAATCTTTCTTAATGATAATTTAAAATAAAGTTTAGTTTGTCCAAATTGTTAGACCCCATAAATTCGGCAATAAATAACTAAAGGATTGAATAATAGTAAATACATCAGTTATGAAAATTTTGAAACTTGAATCGCTTTGTATTTTACGTTGTTGCTTTTCTCCAAGCCTATATCTTAAAAACCCTTGTGCTCCTCTCTCTGTCTTTCAAGATATGTCCACCTCCTCCTCTATGCAAGAATCAAGGCCATGGCCAAAATTTGTCATCTTCAACTAATATGTGATGTCCTGGGGGTCAAGGGCAAAGCCAGACTCCAACTCTAGTGGGGCAACCTTCACTGTATGAATACTCAAATTTGGAGAATTAACACTATTTTACAAAAATATAGTTTCATCAAAATAACATATACAAGCAATATACAAAAAGAGTCGATAAAAAATGTTCACTATAAAGTTATACCAAACAATAACTTTTGTAGCAAAAAAATAGTGCCCAATACTAAATTGATTCAATGCATGGACAAATCCAAATTCTTGAAAATCTTCATAATTGTTTCCACAAGTTTTCACAAATGATATTTGAAAATTCTTTTTCAACACATGCAATCAAGTAATCATTCATCTATTGATCTCTCGATTTTTTACTATGTTCCTTGTTGAGAAATACTTATAAAAAATAATTCATTATTCAATTATAATCAATCAAAATAGTTTAGGAAGTCAAATTTTTTTTGACATAAATACAAGTCTAGTAAATCAAATTTAGACATTCAAACAACGTAAGGGCATCTATAACCCTAACTCAAATTTAACACAATCAGATTCCTCAAACCCATCTAACCAAATGGTTTAATCCAAAAAACAGTCCATAACATTTAAATTTCAAATATAACAATCCCATTAAATTTAACAATTTGCAATTCTCTATGTTAATTTATCATACAAAAATAGCACAATATATATATATATATGATTAGGGAGACCAAATCCAGAATTGTAGGAGTAAAGTTCTTGAAATCACTGTGATCTCTGAAAAGTAAAAGAAAAAGTATTTTTTATTGTTGTGAAAGACTAAAAAACCCACATGTTTGAGAAAATACATGACTAGTGTTGAGTTTAAAATATTTTTAGTGGGGATGACTTCTAACAAATTCTAAAATTTCACCTTACTCCCCAAATATTTTAAAATTCCAGTGGGGCAGTTGCCCCCACAGTAAATCTACCTTTCGTTGGGGGTCGAAATCTCATGCTTTTATATGTTGAAGACGATGAACTGGTAGCAAGCGAGGCCAATCAGTGATGAGTGATTTAAGCTAATGTTGGGGGAGAAACTAAGGAAGAACCCATAGAGGGCCTCACCATTTTTGAGGCGGGGCTTGAGGGTTTATAGGGTGGCCTAGTAATGGTTTATGTTGGCTTTAAAGGAGTTGAGTGGACTGAGGAATAAAGCCCGGCAAGGGTGTCTATGGGTCGGGTTACCTACGGGTCCGTTACCCAACTCAGAAAAAATAGGCTTGAAACCTAATAGTTGGCTCGCCCGAGCCCAATATCCTTAAAAAGAGGGCTTGAGTTTACTCTCAAACTCATTACCCACCCCGAAGTCTGACCCAATAGTTCGCCCGAAAAAACCCATTAAAACCCTGCCCAAGAGCTCGCCCACCCACACAACCCGCGCCACCATTCTTTTGAAAAAAAAGTTATACTTTAAATCATTAAATTTAAAATTTTGAAATAAGTCTCCCAATGTCGAAATTTGAAGTTTTAAAATTTTAGATACTATAAATAATATATTATTTTCTTTTTCATGTATTAAGCATATAAGTTGTAAAAGGTAGAGTAATGCAAATGATAGATAAATAAGTTGGTGTTACCTAATTAGGACATATTTATTCCAATGGATGTAGCTCATCCCCTAATCAAAAATAAAATTATTCATTATTTTATTTTTAACCATTTTGACTATACTTTTGATTCAAAAATATAATTCACACAAATATTAAGTTACAAAAATATTAATTATTTTTAAAGAAGTTATATATAAAAAAGACCATGAGCAGGCCCACTCAGCAAGCCCGCCTAATAGGCTCGTGGGTAGGGATGTCAATGGACCGAATCGGAGGGGCAGGGAGTGTAGTCTCCATCCCCATACCCGCTTAAAAAAATTTCGTCCATCCCCGGTGCACGGCCGTTAGCGGGTATAATTTTCATCTCCATCCCCGTCTGCGAGTAAATTTTTAATCCCCGTTTCCCCCGTACCCGCCCAAGCTCAAGTTAATGAAATCCAATATTTTAAATAATTCAACAACATTCTAAATAATCTAACATAATCTAACACAACATAATATAACATAACATATTTGAAAAAAACACAAACAACAAATGTCCAAAATACTACATATTTGAACAAAACGCAAACAAATGTCCAAAACAAATATCCACAAATAATATAATGGTGGTAAAATCATCTCAATCAACTCAATATATATTTTTATTTATTTATTTATTTAGCGGATAACGGATATGGGGCGGGGCGGGGCGGAGCGAGTACAGGGCAGGGCTAAGGGTAAGTTCATCCCCGCACGGGTTTATACGGGTATCCCCGTATATGTCTACCGTTCAATACGTATAGTCTATGCCCGGTCCAAACGGGGCGGGTTTTGACGAATACCCATTTTTTTCCGGTCCATTGTCATCCCTACTCGCGGGTTGGACTACAGTTAGCCTACTCCTACTCAAAGTCTGGCTCGACCCGCCTGATAATTCACTTGGATAAGGGCTTGGGCCTACACTACCCGACCTGATCCAATTTTTGTTTTTTGTAGGTCTAGCTTGGTCTAGAAGAAATTTTGCAGCTCTAGCCCGGTCCGGCCCATGGACACCCCTAAATGAAGGTTACATGTAGTGTATGTTTTTGGGGCTTAAGGAGGCTGATACTTCCCTCAGAATTCAATGGGACAAAAGTGCACTTTTTAAAATTATTGGGATAGAAGTACATCTGCTACAAAAATGTCATAAAAACCCTTTTTAGATGAGGAAAATGAAGAGACCACCGATTTTGGGAATCAGTATCATTAATTTCTTGGCATCAGTTACCAAAAGAGTCATTAATGAGAGTATCCAAAACCAAACATTTCCTAAATTTTTTTGAATTCCAAAGATTTTGTGTTTTCAATCGTTACGATTAAATAAATGTTCAATATTTGTCTGACAAATATTTCTTCCATATCTTCAAACATAGTCATCGAAAGCATTCGTTGTTGTGGTTGGAGTTGGGTATTCCCCATTATTATTGTCGCCAGATTTGTGGGTTGCAAGAAAAAAAAAATTCATTGTGCTTACAGTCAAGATTGTGTATATGGAGAAGGAAGTAGAAAGTCTTCGGCATTGATTTTGGTTTTTGGGAAGCTCTTTACCGAAAATCTTTGTGGTACTTCACCAAATTATTTGAGTTCCTCTTTTCTAACGGTATTAATTTTTACTATTTACATTTTTTTTTGTTTATTACTTGAAAATTCCCCAAAATAGAAAGAGATAAGCACAAATTTGGTTGAAAAAATAAGTTTTGCTATATTTCCCCAAAATTATTGCGAATATTTAGTTCGGATTCAATGAGTCATCTCAAACAGTAACAAAATCACATATTTTAAATTTTTTCTTGCTTAAAAAATACAAAAACATAAAATACACAACCCTAATTTTAGCAAAAAAAAATTTAAAATTTATTTTTTAATGTTAAATACATTCGTTTTACATAAATTATAAGAGATTCAGTATTTGTAGGCATGATGTTACTGTTTGTTGAATCTCTATTAATAATTTGATACTTTTCGACATTGATTTTGGTTTGTGGATAATCACCCATTTGACATTTTTCTTGCTAATGAATGTTAAATGCAGTTGTTTTCCATGAATTTTAATAGTTTCATAAACTCCTAGGCATTGTGTGTATTGTATACGGTGAATCTCTTTTGAGAATTCGAAGATATTCGACATACATTTGAGTTTTTTGGCAAAGTAGCTATTTTAAAGTTTTTCTTATTTGAAAAATTCAAAAACATAAAATACACAGCCCAAATTTTAGTGAGAATGATATTAAATTTGCTTCTTTATGTAAATACATTTGTTTTTTTATGAATTATAAGAGTTCCATGAAAATGTAAACATGTTGTTACTGTAATGTGTATCGTTTTTTGAGATTTTGAAACTATTCGATGTTGATTTTAGTTACTGTATGGTGTATCTCTTTTGAGAATTCCATGAAATTGTTGATTTTGAAACTATAAACATGTTGTTGTTATATGGTGTATCTCTTTTGTGGATTCGAAACTATTCAACATTGATTTTAGTTTCCATGAATTATAAGAGTCTCAGTAGGTATTATATTTCTATATGGTCAATCAATTTTGATAATTCAAATATATTCAACGTAGATTTGAGTGTTTTAGATTTTACATTAGTTTAAAAATTTGAAAACCTAAATACATAATCATAAATTTAGCGAGAATGATTTTAATTTTTTTCTTAATGTTAAAAAAATTCGTTTTCCAAAAGAGATTCATCATACAGTAACACAGCCATTCGAATCTCTTTTGATTGTGTTCTTAATTTAATTGAGAATGAATGTGTTACTATATGATGAATCACTTTTGAGAATTCGAAGCTCTTTGATGTACGAAGTCACATATTTTGAATATTTTCTTCCTTAAAAAATCCGAAAACATAAAATACACAACCCTATTATTAGTGAGAATTCATTTAAATTTGTTTCTTATTGTTAAATACATTCGTTTTTCATGAATTTTAAATACATTAGATATATATTATTGAACTAAACTCTTCGATACTGATTTTTTTTATAATTATTGTAATATAATTACAGTATACCGTGATACTATACAAGGGCATAGCAAAAACACAATCCTCGTCAGCAAAAAAAAAATGAGTTCAAGTGTAGGAAAACAATTGAAGAACAAAAATCTGAACAAAATCAGAATGTGGATAAATATGATCCACAATATTGATCTAATACGTTTGCTATTATACAGACAATTGATGAAATTATTTTCAACGAAGAGCACAAGAGAACGTTGAAAAAGACTCCATTTTGGTTGCTCTTTAAGAGCATTATAGACAAACATGTTAACAAAAAATGGTGCAGAAAAAGTAACAACATTATCTTTGAGATAATTTTATGCTACAATGTCAACATTTTTAGATTTTGCATAGGGGCCGAAGAAGTAAAAATGCGGAGAAATGATGTGAGTTTGATATTTGGGATTCAAGATGATTTCGAGAAAATTGGCTCAACATTAAATAGGAAGGTGTTGACTCCATTTGTTGAACGAAGATTTAAAAATGATCGAAGGTTGACAACGCCAATTATAAAGAGTAGACTTATCCAAGCATCAAGGGAGAGCATAAGAAATGATTTCGAGGATGTTGTCGGATTACCGTGTCTTTACTTGTTAGTCACAGTTTATTTTTCCACGACGAGGTACACACTAAGTTGGGGGTATATTCCATACACAAAGGATTTGGGTGGGATTAGAAAATATAACTGGTCTCAATCAATACTTAATGCACTGATTTCATCCCTAACAAAAAAAAAAGAGACACCTGACACAGTCACAAGATGCGTCCTTCTAATATCGGTTAGTGTTTTCAATAAAAGTCACATGTTCAATTTAATGAGTTGTTATTTTATAAACATCACCCATTTGTTTTAATGTTGTATTTAAATTTTGTAGTTTTCGATCTACGAGCACACATCAATTATCCAACCAGATTGCTCAAAAAAATTTCTAAGATTTCTCAAATGGAACTTAACACTCCTAAGCATAGCAATTAAACAAAAAAAGTTTGCAAAAATCAAGGCCAAAGACGTAAGTTTCAGTATTTGTTTATGGTTAAAATCTAAGAATACCAAATGTTTTAAAAAATTATTGTTATTGTTGATGTTGTTGTTTGTTTACAGGTGATGAAGAAAAAATTGAAGAGAACAAAAAAAAAAGTTATTTATAATGTGACGAAGGATTGTAAACGAAAAGGGAAAACAAGTTGATGGAATTGAGAGGAATGAAATTGTTGAAGAAAAAAAAAAGTACCAAGTTGATCATAAGGGTAATGAGCTTGATGAAGAAAAACATGTTGATTATGATGCAGGGAATAATACGGGAGAAGAAAAGCATCAAATGAGGCCATTAGATGATATAGTTGATGTGATTCTCAGTGACTCAATAGATAAACGATCATCTGAACAGTTTGTTTGTAACGAAAATGAAAAAAGAGATAATTATGAAAGAAAGAGATGAAACTATGAGACTTGTTTCTGAGATGAGGTAGAAAGATCTAGCAAGAATAGAAAAAATTGAGAAGCTATCAAAGGATAATGAAATTCTTAGAACAATCATACGAAATATTGTCAGCACAGAGAGTGAACAGGTAAGTAGTACAAGAACTTTATTAAGAATCTTGTTTTATAAAAAATTATTTGTTTATGGTATCAGTATATGTTGCAATTATTTGATATCTTTACTTTATTAAAAATATTTTACTCTTTGGGGTCACTCTTTGGTGTTATTCTTTGTTTGAAAATTGTAGTTTGAATCTATTTATTGTCACTCTTTGATTTCATTGTGTTTTAGTATTTGTTGTCACAACATTCTGGATTACAACAAGACAACCAGTCATTATATTATTTCATGGAAACTCAAGTCACAGAATTCATGTTGAAATTGATTGATCAAGACATACAAATATTAAATCTTGAGAGTTCGGTTGAACAAAAGAGGAAAGAAAATGACACATCAGAGTCTGAGAATGTACAGCTAAAACAAACAGTAATACGACTTGAATCAGAAAAAGAAGAGATGATAAAACAGATTAATGAGTTGTATGTTCATGTCATAACCCAACAATATTAGACTGTTCATGTACCTAAAGTATTTCCACACAGTGTTGAAAATAAAGGAAAGAACAAATCTTCTATATATATAAAAAAAGAGAAGCAGTTGAGGAAACCAAAAGTGACCCAATTCAATTGAAGAAAGTTCAAACGTCAATGGTTTGAAATTTGAAAGCAAAAGAGAGGAAAGGGAAACAGGATGCAGACTATGAGTACAACTTAAAAAAAAAATGTAAGGAACACATGGAAACATCCAATGACATTATCATTGTTGTTGATTCATCAGAAAAGACAAGAGAAAGTATGAAAAGGAGATGAAAAGGTTGTGAAAATTTTGCCAATCAACGAATCCATCCATATGCAAAAAATTAAGACAAATTGAGCAAGTAGAAGGAACTATGTAAGTGTACTATATCATTTTATATGTGTATTTCTTTTGGGGGCTGGTTCTCAATATGTTGTGTATGTTGTCACTCTTTCGTTGTTTTTTAAGTATCATCACGCTATAAATATGCAGGACAACAATATGGTTCAGAATGTCTGTTGGAAGTTGTATAAATGTCGAAGATACTTTGAAAGTGATGGGAGGATCCGAGCTTTACAACAATGTACGTACTATAGTGGTTACATTTTTTCATTCATTTTATGAAAATGGTTCTAATTGCAGCCATATTTTTTTGTTATACATCATAGACTATTGGGATGATATTTTGCATGAATTTGAGGAAGCCCACAAACAATCAACATTTAAGAGACGTTTTTTTTTCAACAGTTTTTGTTGGGTAAGTTGGATTGAAATGAATGATTATATAAATATTATAAATATTTTGAAATATGCATCTGTCACATATTTAATCATCCACTTTACAAAAATTATAGACCTTGGTGACTTCCCCACTACTAGATTATGCACATGAAGTTGAAATTCACAATAAACTCCTACTTGGGAGAGATTATCAATGCCTCATATTTTCCATGAATTCAATCGGTGAAAGTGATGATGGACAATCAAACCATTGGACACGTCTATTATATGACGCCACTGATTGGTGTATATTTTTCACTATCTCCTGTAAATCTTTAGTGACACTATTTATATGTCCAATATTCATGTCCACTATTTGATGGCAATATATATTTTAATATGTGGTATCACTTATTTTTTACGGATTGTATTGGCCTACTTTCAGTTATATAAGTAACTATTGCTCATAAATTTTATTGTTTTTGGACATAAATTCTTATGGAATTATAAAAAGATAAAAAAACTCACATCAACAAAACTAAATGAGCACTGGAAAAACATTAATTTAAAACAGTAATCCAATCCCAAAGCCACATTACAGGTTTTTTTGTTGTGGCTTCCTTACCGCCCACAACAACCACATCGAATACGTCGAATAAGTTCACCACGTGACTTTATTCTACACTTCTTTGGTCTGCCAGACTGCTTCGTAGATCATGGCAGCAACATCTTAGCTTCGTTTATCGAAAAATCTGGACGACCAAGAGTCAAGATAGAAAATATAAATTGAGATTATGTTTTCTTATATGTGCTCACATGATAATAATAATTCACAAACTCGTTCATATTCCTCTCACTTTTACGTATCACAGCTACTGCATGAGAAGAAGGAAAACCATTAATTTACCACTGAAAAACATGTATACATTCCATTCTGAATGTCAACAGAAATTGAAGGATATGAGTTGACTTCATAGACTTTGTTGCTTGAAACTCTAGCAAACCAAGACCTGCCTTCAACAAATGCATTATGTAATTTAGATTCCATAATAGGACACAAATTTTCTTTTCATATGTGAGATGTAGCCAACCTGTACCCCATCTGATTCATAAGTTATCCCCTTATAGTGTCCACCATGCTTGTGATCGATAAATTTTGTGTCTTAATTATCCAAGAATTAAATGACTCAACTGTATTAGAAGTCATCTCACTATAACATTTTCTTTTAAAGTGAGCATTTGCCCAGTTTGCATAAGGAAGATTTTTCAAGAATCTGTCCACATTGGGTCCACCTTCACGTCTCAAAGTTTTAATCTTCTCATTAAATATTAAAATTATTGGAGCATATGTGAACTCACGAAACAAATTTATTTGATACTTTCTCAAGACATTTGAAAACCAAATCCGCTGAACTTGTCCCTCAAGTTTGTCATCAAATGCTACAAACAAAAAGCATGGTGGCACCTCGAAAAAACCTTGGGCATAGCTTTCAACAACCCAACATTTCGGTCAAACAAAAATTTAAGCACTCGTTCGGGATCCTTTAAGGAACGTTCCATCAATAGGCCGATAGTAGTTGAACCCATCAATGCATGCCTTGGAGGATACAAATAACCTATAGAAACGGTTAGATATTTGATCACAATTAAGCACTATATGACTACTGACATTTGTATTATTCGTCGCATCTACATACCAACGTAACTGATCATAAGACAGAATAATCCCTAAAAACATTGTTTTTTCTTTTTTCATACCTAACAATGCTTGGTCATATGATATTGTAAGGTCATACGATGAACGAAAATCGCTAACCACCTCAGTTGGACGAGTGTTTGTGTTTTCACGGACATTGTCAACAATTATATCTGCAATCAATTTGGAAGACATCCTCTTGTTTTGGGTTGTGCGTAGAGCTACTCCATAAGTGTGTTGGTTTTGTAGTTTCTGTATGTAAAAGAAACCATTCATCCTCTGAAGAGTAGCAATGGTATGCCACTTGCATCCTGTAAGGTACTTCGACGCACATTCCGCAACAACTCTCGTCTTACAATTCTTCGCATAATTGAAATCAAACTCAAACTCAACCTCAACTGCATATTTGCATAGAGCAGTCCGAAAATGGGTAACACCACCTTCAAACTTCTGACCTTCATACTTGATTTCATTTGTCCACCCAGATGTTAAAAGATCTTTTTCGGTATGTGAACAAAAACGAGAAAGTAAATCGACCTCAAATTCAACTCTGTCTTCACCAATATGAACATATTCAATCAACTCATTATTAACCACGACAATTGAAGTATCATTAGACACGTACACCCTCAATTCAATATGATTGACATTAATTAAATGTACTAACTCAAACATATTCTTCATGTCATCATCATTTCGTAGTGAACAATTCAAATAACCTGAAATCGAATTTGATATACGCACAACCAAATTTCTCAGCTCATCTCATTCCTTGCAAACTCTATGCAAAATGAAATCAAAACTTGATAGAACTGAACATCTCATAACTAACGTATCAAAATAATATTTGCATAATAGAATGATCATTTTTTCCATGACCTTAAATATGTGTATAAACAGAAAATCAGTAACAGGTTCTTAAAACGAAAGAATGACAACAAACAGTAAATCATATACGATAATGCATGTTCTAGATTTAATGTAATTTCCAAAAAAAAATATGTTTCATAATTCATCAATGACAAAAAAAAAAAAAAAAAGTGACACTAAACAGTAAATCATATTCAATTCCAAAAAAATCAAAACTCTTCATCAAAAAAATGAGTTAGAAGCTTAAGAAAACTTGTTCCAATATTCAAATCATTTTAGCATGAGAGTTTCATTTATCTTTTCGGAATGGAAAAAAAAAGATTAAACATTGAAAATATTAAATGACCAACAAAAATTAATGTTCTATGTTTCTAAAAAATTCCAACAAAATAAAATAAAAAAAATAGAAAATTTAATGCTCCAAAAATTTCATGAAGATGCTGAACACCATAATGCCGGAATCTGGAATACTTATAAATTAATGGCGTCCCATTTAATAAAGAATATTCTTGAACCAGTGAAGAAGAAATACATTGAGAGACACTCTTGAACTAGTGAAGAAGAAATGGAATGGCAAATCCTTGAACTAGGAAGAAGATACAATGGAAGGATATGATAATGAACTTGAAAATAAAAAACACTTCAGTAAAATATGATAATGAAATATCAATATCATTTGAAATTTCAAAATTAAAATGATGCACAAATATCAAAAAGAATCTTGAAAGTCTCACATTCTAATATTTAGATAGTGAAAATATAAAATTTGTCTATTAGGTATGCATTATTTATGGTAGGGGTAAATATGAAATACAATTCAAAAAGAATTTAAATTTCTTTTAAAATGTGTACTTATTGACAAATATTTCATGAAAATGATGACTTAAAAAATAATAAATTTGGAGGTGGAACTTAAACATAATTTTTCAACATAACCTCAAGAAGTTATAATTTTTATAGAATTGACTCATATCTTAGCCCACAAAAATTATAAATTTTTATATCATATCTCCTTCTGTATTGAAGTCAAATATTAGTGTTTTTACTAGTTCATTAGTGTAAGTCCAAACTACTCATTTTTTCCTCTGTTTTGTTGTTGCTATGAACACTTTTTCCATTACCACAACAATTTCTATTGTCCTTTTGAACATTAATTGGATTTTCCTCCTAATATCCATCAGAATTTTTTTTCTAAAATATAAACTAATGTAATAGAGGTCATCATTCTATTTTGGGAAGAAATCATATAAAAATTGGGTTTGCAAGAAAGTAAGATTGACTAATTTGATTTTATATCTTGGCTAAGTTAACCCTAGATTTAAGTAAGAATTAACTTACTTGCGATGTATAAGATAGTCATATATTACTTGATATCATTAATGAAGGCTACTACCGATATATTAAACTAGACAACAACCTCTTTAAGAACCAGAACCAATTAAAATTGGCCAATATAAAAAAAAAAGTTATTTTGCTTTGTTATCATTGATTAATACAATTCATTTGCAAAGAAAAAAAAACATAATTGACCAATTATGGAATATTATTTATCAATTGAAATTTTGATCCATTATAGGTCTACCTTATCAGTTACAAACAGAAAAATTTGTTATACTATTTAAATATTGTAATACTACCAATCTTAAGAATAAAGTCTCAAAATGTAGTATGTTGCGAATAGACACGATTCATTTGTTTCTTTCACATTATTCTGTCTTTCATTAGCTCTCTTCTTGTCTAATCAAAGGTGAATAACACCAATATTACTTTATAAACACTCATTGGTCACCGATATTCTTTAATTACTTCAATGAATTAAACACACTAGTTCTAAAATGCAATAGGGGTCCTTAATTGACAAAATCCCAAATGAAGTGTTCTTAAATTTACTCCTACCCATTGTAGACCAGTTGGAATTTTTTAACTCCTCGACATTGTACATTTCACCTTCTCCTTATTAATTTTAGAATGTTAAAGGCTCAAATTTAAAGATCCCCATAGCAAACATATGAGAGACATTTTTTTTCGCACATTGAATTCAATCCATTCTTCTAATCTTCTTTTTGAAAAGCACTTCAAACTAATCAAACTAAGCATCAAACCAAAGAATTACTTCCAAAGACACAATAATAACTTACCAAGAATTGACACCATTGAAATGTATGGTGTTTCCTTGTAAGGAGAAGGAAACGGATGCAGAGTCAAACATACCTCTCAAATAAACCACACCTTTTCCCCGTAATTCTATAAAACCTCTCCAAGCTCATGGATCCATATTTCTCTCCTTACAGATGTCTGTTGTTTTAGTCTCGAAGTCTACTTTCATTTTACTCATCAAATCCTTTATTTTGGTTGAGGTAGGCTTAGTTTAATTTCTATATTTTTGGTGAGAGTGTCACAGATGCTAAGATTGAGACTTGTTATGCTTGAAAATTTTAGAACCTATGAGAAAATCAACTCTCTGAGTAAATGGGTTGGATTGAATTTTAAAATAGACTGTTATCAAGCTTTTCTTTGAAACACCTATTCTCTCTCTCTCCATCCGGATACGATATGTATGTGTCAACAAATGTATCTTTATATACATAAATATTGCATATGTGAGGGTTATTTCTACTTGAATTTTTTTCTCGATTGTGATGGTGTTTTTTTGTTCCAAAATCTTTTGAATTTATAGGTATGAATAATCAAATTTAAATCATCCACAAATAAATACACTTCCACTTACCAACCTCCTTTTATGATGAGAGTTTTTAATGCTTTAATTTAATAATTTGTAATTATTTTTGTGACTATTGCCTTTGCTAGAGTCTTGATGATACACGTATTGCTTGGCTTGTCTAGAAATCTCCAATCCATCTATGTCTCTCACAGGCTTTATAAAAAAAATTGATTATTCAACTAAAAAGCAAATCATTAAGCAAAATAGAAATTTCAAAATATGATTCACTTCTATTTCGTCTAAGGCGATGACATGCCAACATTTCATAAAAATAAGGATTAATAATAGGTTTGCATGTGCTTGAAAAATTAACATGATGCATACAATGTAATAATTATTTCATGAATACTTACTACATTTTTTCCCCCTTGTGCGAAAATATAATTTTAAAATAGTCACGTAAACATCAACTAGTTAAAATAAGTTTAACCACCCGCTTCTCTTAATAATTGGCAATTTTCAACTATTTGTTGCCATCTTTGTCAAAAAAAAAAAAAAAACAAACAAACTATTTGTTGCCATGATTCACGTAACCAGTTCGTGCAAGCTGTTTCAATCCCTTATCTTGTATTTACTCTAAATTAATTACCTGTTTTATCAATGAAATACAGCTGTAATCATAGACATAATCATTGGGTTAAACAGTTTTCTGCGAAGGAAATGTTTTAAGATTATTAGAAATGACTTCCACTATAAATAAGTGCTCCTACTTCCAATCAAAGAAAGCGTCGACTGCCATGCACACGCAAGTTATTTGTTTTTTGGTTAGACTATCAGGTATCCGAAAGCTATTTTTAGCTCCGCCTAATCCGGATTAGAGTCGGGTAGGACCACAAGGGCGGCAAAACTCTCCCTACCGAACGCAGCTGCGTTTCCAAAGCTCGAACTCGAAATATTGGTTAAACTAGAACAGTTATTCACTAACTGATCTAATGTTCGGTGGTGCACACACAAGCTACTTGCGATTTGCATATAATGAGGCGAACCTGCAGGGTCACCTGCTTGCACATAATCGAACCTTCAGGATTTTTAGCCGCCGCTACCAACAACAGAGAAATTATATAGGCATTTCCATTGTCAAACCTTCTTATTTGTTTCCTTGTGTAGGATTAACCGTTTGGCCTTTCAACATTCCTCAAAACCCTCAGTATTGCCTCCGTTCTACTCCTCCTCATCTCTCCATATGTGGCACTGTTTGAGGATCACTCGATTTCCGGGCATGATCTTACTACAATTAAAATTAAGAGAGCAATGCTATTAAGACCTAATTTACTGACTTAATTTATTGACTTAATTCACTATGACCTTTTGGATTGACTGTGAGAGCTATCAAACATTGGAACTTGGTGTTCATCCAATGGTTCTACTGCAGCCACATCATTATGTCGACAAATTAAGTCAGTGTTTTAGGTTCAAATAGTATTACTCAAATTAAAAGATTGTGTCTTCCAAAATCTCATCTCTCTCATTCTCTCCTCCTCCCTATGAGACACTATGGTATGGGGAAAAAAATGGGCACTATATTGCTATTCTAAATATCACTAATTATATCAATTACAATGACTATGCCAGCGTCACGTTGAATGTCAACAACAGTCATACATGTAATTAAAATGGAAAGTGAAAAGGTAAAAATCTAACTCATTCGGTGGACAACACAACGTCCCGCAAAAAAAAAACTGATATGGATTTGGCCCTAAACACATCTAGAAATACATTTATGAATAGAATTCTGGAATCAAAACTCAGCAATCTTGCAAGACTCTTACTCTCTAAGCTTACGTATACACAACCGAGAACTCCTCTCTGTTAAGTTCTATGGCCTCCACCTAGCATTCACATACGGATCCATACCTTATATAGCAACAAGAAAGAATACCAACATCATTATTCTTTATATGTCAGCTCTTTTGTCCTACTTACATGCATAACTCCTAAAAAAACCAGGCTTCAAGGAGAAGCATTGAACAGTTGAAGGCTTTTCGCCTATACCCCATCACTTGATCAATATTTTGTACAATCCCTTAGCGCTTTACAACATATATACCAAACCGTGCAAGAACACTATCAAACAAACTTACGTAAAAAAGAGGTTATTATAACTGACAAATTAAGGGGTGGTGACGAGGTAGGGCGAGCTTGTTTTTGGTGTGGTTAGAGAGAAAAGGCTACAGCTTTTTTCTGTAGAATGTCATGTAAATGAGCCGCTTATGCGGGAAAACCTCATGATAATATGGGAGTAACGTAAAATTCCGGCGTGAGTGCCACTGCCACGCTGCCTAAGGTGTGCCGTGAGAGCGTGACAAGTATCACAAAGGACAGATAAATATGCTTCCATTTTTGGAATGTTACACTTATTCTTGAGAATGGTCAAGACTGGAGGCTTTTTTTGTCATTGGATTGGCTCCTAATATATATAGAACAACAACTCAAAAATTATCTATGATTTATATATGTTAGTTATGATGTAATCCTCCATTAAACCAGGTCCATAGTCCGATGGGTTGAATAGGGGTTTAGACAAGATCTCAAATTCTCAGGCTTCATCAATCACTACTGTCTGTAATTAACAATAAATTGATCTTACAGGGCTTCTCTTTGGCTTGGCTATTTGGTAGGTGCCTCATGCACGCGACTCTTGAAGCACGTGATGATAACTATGCTTTGTTTGGTGAATGATTTTAGCGTACGCCACCTACTATGACTCCAGCCACTTGTCATGCAACAAGGATGAGCTCAAAGCGCACACTTTCTCTTCATTCTCCTATTTATGTAGTTTGTGTTGAACCACATTCTTATGTCTTCGTCTTTTGCATGAGATTGTGGGACTGGCCGGGAAGGAGATCGAGAGAGATAGCTAGATCGAGTTGGGTTTCATTGGAGGGGACTCTAGCAAGCTAATTATTCAATTTTAAGAGAGAAAATTATCTAAGGTTTTAACTCTTCAATCTGAGAGATGGCGATTTTTGACCATCACCACCCATGGGTGCTTACATTTGGTGTCTTAGGTAAATTCACTTACTTTCTTTTACTTGTGTTTTCTGCTAATCATGAAGCAGGTCCAAAATGCACAATCAACTCCGGTGACTGCTCACCAGGATTACTTTTCCAGCCAACCTAGATCAGTTGCCACATTTTGTGTTTGTTGTTGATTTGCAGATAAATTTGCGTACACATAAAAAAGCAATTACTTGCATATCAAACTTCTGTGGCTTCTTTTATTATGGTGTAAATGAAAAATGCTGTTCTGTTTTGCATGATCAACCTCCTTTCTGTTTGATAATAATATAATATATTTTACAGTACATTAGTTGAAGAGAATGGGATCAATGATAAACTAACTTAAATCATTGCCAAATTGTAAAATTTGGTTCAACTATATGTAAACTTGCATTTTTATGGTTTGTTTACACTTGGAACGTATTAGAATGGCCATTTAATTAGCTATTAAACCTTCTTGTTTTGAAAATCACTTATCGAGGTCTTCTTTTCAATCTGTTTCAGGTAACATTGTTTCAATCTTTGTATACCTTGCTCCATTGTAAGTAGCTTATTTTATTGGCTTTCTTCTTAATTGAAAGCTCTGTTTGCTTCTACTTTATAACTTTTCATGTTTCATTGAGTTATTTGAGGCTGTCCACTTTCATTTGCAGGCCAACATATATCCGGATTTATAAAAGGAAATCAACTTTGGGATTTCAATCTCTTCCTTATGTGGTAGCTCTATTTTCTGCCATGCTTTGGTTGTACTATGCATTCCTTAAAAAAGATGCACTCCTCCTAATATCCATCAACTTGTTCGGATGTGTCATTGAGACAATTTACATCGGCGTTTACCTCTTTTATGCATCCAAAGAGGCTAAGGTACTTAATTAATTAATGGTTATCTGGTAGATTTCATATAGATATATTGAAGCATCTCAGTCTGTACCCTTTTATGTTCTAACTATGGAAATGTGGGATTACGTACAGAACCATACGACAAAGCTACTTGCTTCTTTGAACGTGGGGTTGTTCTCTGCGATTTTTCTCTTCACGCTCTTTTTGGTAAAAGGCTCAAATCGGGTAGTAATTATTGGATGGATTTGTGTTGCTGTTTCTGTGACTGTTTTTGCAGCACCTCTAAGCATTGTGGTGAGGACATGCTCATTGCTAGCTAAAAATTTTACACACTCGCCGCCATATATATTTCTTCTTTCTAACTTGTTTGTTTCCCATTTCCATTCTGCTTAACAGTTTCAGGTTGTCCGAACTCGGAGCGTTGAGTTCATGCCATTTGCCCTTTCTTTCTTCCTCACATTGAGTGCAGTTATGTGGTTTGCATACGGTTTACTGCTGA
Organism: Ilex asprella; assembly: GCA_023539305.1. Lineage (NCBI taxonomy): Eukaryota > Viridiplantae > Streptophyta > Magnoliopsida > Aquifoliales > Aquifoliaceae > Ilex > Ilex asprella. Next base: position 18,354,467 of record CM042193.1, on the reverse strand, counting down.
GGGATTTATGCGTAGCTGTAAGTTTCCCTGCTGTGATAAATTTGTGCGTGTATATATAATTATATATATATAAACATCGCTGGCAACCATTGATTAATCTTGGTACCTTTCTGGGTTTTTGAATTTTGTAGCTCCCAAACATTCTGGGTTTCTTCTTAGGGCTGCTTCAGATGTTGTTATATGGGATTTACAGAAATGCCAAGAAAGTGGTGGAGGAGAAAAAGCAGCCGGAACACATAATAAACATAGCGGTGATAGGGGACTGTGAAATTCATCAATTTGAGCCAAAAACAAGTGGCAGTGGCAATGTTGCGGCCGAAGAGGAAAAGAAGGATGAATTAACAGATGGCCATCATAAAACTGTGGCTTCAGAAGACGACGAACCGGGCGGAATGAATGTACAGACAGTTTCACCTGTGCTTGTCATGTGTGCAGCTTGATTTTCCATACGCCATCCATACATCTTCATTCACTTCATTTACACACTCTCTCTCTCGTTCTCTCTCTCTCGGCCTCGAGTTGTATTGCAAATGTATGAAACAAAAAATCTACATTTGAATACTTTTTACCCTTACTTTGTACCTGCAAGTCTCCTGCCAAAGCACTAGTACTTTACAAAACCGCAAGGTATTCATGTCCATCCACCAAATAAAAGTTAAATAGAATAAAGCTATACTGCCTTATGAGAGCTTTAACGGTTTAGCCCAGGGTGGAGCCAGAAATTATTCAGCAACCTAAAACTATTTTAAGGGTAATGAGTTTCAATAAATATTAAGACCTATAATAAAATCAAAGAAAATACTATTTGAACCTTATTTAAAGTCCTAATGATGTTTAACTATTAACTGTAAGGTCACTATAGAATTGCTCTAAAAACAATAGTTGTAATTATCAAATCTACTTTTTAAATTTATGTAGCGTTACTCTTATTTTAATATCAATATAGAAAATGATATTTGGACTTAAAAAGTGGACTTAAAATATGTACTTGACAATCACAACTATTGAATAGGTAGTGAGTCCTAATAAATTATGAGACCCACAATAAAATCAATAGTTGTGACTATCAAGTACATATTTTAAGTTCATATAACATTGTTCTTTTAATACTTTTTTATTTCAAAACATCTATCCAAAATTAATTCAAAATTAATATGTTTTGTTTGACTCAAACTCCATATTTTTTTTTCTTTTTGGACACAAATTTAATAATTTATCATTGAGTTTTTGACAAAGTAACTTATTAGAACTAGAAGACATTGTACTCGACTTTTGCTTAAGTTTGATACAACGGTATGCCCCAAAGCCCAAATCCTGCTGCATTCCGTGGCCCTTTGACCTACCCTAACTTGGTGTTATAGTAGTTGCAGTGTCTGCTAGCTCACAAAGTTACAAGAAGCATTGTGATGTGCGCGTGGGTGGGGTGTTTTTTTTTTGTTTTTTTAATGGAATTTCAAATATTTTCACTGGATGACATCAGTTAAGTATTACCAAGATATCTTAGAAAGAAGACTATTCTTGCTCAAAGAGCAGACCGAATGCGTTCTGGTTATTGGCTCATCCGACCTGTCAGCATTCATGAGTTGCTCATTCAACCGTCCCCCGGAGACACAGTCGAGAATTACCATGCATGGTTGCCCCGCCCTTTCTTTCTCTCGGTCTCACCAAGCAAGATAGCTATAGTGGCTAAAACCCAGAAAGGTAGCAAATACAAGAACAAAGAGAAACGTAATCAGCTTGGATTAGAAACTGGGGTTAGAGGCTAGAGGTGTTCTCTTGTATAGACAAAGGGTATTCACAGGTCCTCTTGCAAGAGGGAGCTCTGGGATGCAACATATTTGATAAAGAATCAGTCTAGTTTGAATATCAAGAATAACATACTTTCGAAGGAGTTATCGACAGGGTGGCCCGGGCATATATAAAATGTTTTAATGAAACACAACAATTAATTGATGATAGCATGTCACAGAAAATACTACAGAGAAACAATGTTTTGCGTAGCAATACCTACTAGATCCAGCAGAAGGATATCATCAGACGTGTTTACTCTCAAAACTTTTAAATACGTCCCGTTCTTCTGCTAGAATTTTGATACGCAATACATATACACTCTCCTTGAGCTCTTTTACTACTATGTTTCAGGAAAAGAGTAAAAGTTAAGCTCCAATAGTCTCTCTTGCAGCAGGAACATTGAACTTGTGAAAGCTGTATAAATAAAGCAGCCAGAAGCCTCAGCTTCCCAGGTTTCTTCACTTCATCTCTTGTGCAAGCAGAGAACGAGCCAAGGTGGAAGATGAAGCCTTGCAATGTACATTTGGAAGCTACCTATTATTGCCATCAAAACTACCTTGAGCACTTTGCCGTCTTTTTTCACGCCAGTTCTCTCCCCACATCTTGGCCTCTGCAACAGCTCGTTCTCTGTCTAAATCCCTGTTTAACATCCTTACAGTTTCTCTAGGAGAGTCGTCCTTCTCAGATCCTTCCAATTCCCACTTGGATCCTGATCCTCCTCCGTCTTCATTCCTTGATATTTTTCCACCTCTCTCATCTCTGTTTCTTTTCTCATCCTTATCTCCTAATAATCTGTATCCATGTCCGGGAGCTGTACTAGGTTCGTATGCCTGATTTGCCAGATAAGATAGGGCAGTGACCACATCCCCGATAAGAGGACGAGCAGCAGCCTGTTCTTGGATACACATGGATGCCACGGCTAGAGCCTGGTAGAGAGCCCGCATAGGATACTGACCCTGCAACCTTGGATCTGCCAATTTTGCTAATTTCCTTCGGTCATTAAACAATGGGCGTGCCTGTAGTAATGTAGACACAATTAGTTAATTTCGCAAGAGCTAATAGTGGGTACACTAGGCAGATAAAATATGGCTTGCCATAAAACATGATAAATCCAGGCAAGCACATTAAAAGAGAGTTAAGTCTAATACCCAGGCAACAAGATTCTGTTGTCCATGGGGCTGGGTGCTGTCAATGGCTTTACGTCCTGTTATGAGCTCTAAGAAGACTACCCCGAAACTGTAGACATCAGACTTCACCGTTAATTGCCCTGTCATGGCATATTCAGGAGCACAATAACCATAAGTGCCCATGACCCTTGTGGAAACATGCGACTGGTCTCCAGTAGGGCCAAGCTTTGCAAGTCCGAAATCAGACAGCTTTGGGAAATATCCTTCATCTAGTAATATGTTTGATGACTTGAAGTCCCTATAAATTACTGGAGGGTTTGCCTTATCATGGAGATGCTCCAACCCTTTGGCAGCGCCAGCAGCAATCCTCATTCTAGTGTTCCAATCTAATGATTCTTTATCAGGTGGAAGATCTACAAGCATATAACCAAGTATTAGTCTCGTCTTACCAACATTAAGAGCAGCCTATCAGTCTAAATGATTGCAAACATTTCATAAAAATTAGTGAATGCAAATGCCAAAAAAACTGTACATTTTTCCTTGATGAGTAAAATGGACTACATTCGTACTAGGCAATTCAACAAACTTTACACATAGTACAGCAGGCATCTACGTATGACAAACTTTTCTTTTCCCCTTTCTTTTTGTTTAGGATTCCAATATTAATTTTGTAAATATAGCAACCAAATATAAAGAAAAAGATTTTTTCCCTTTGTTGTTCTTTTGGTCTGTGGTCAACTCGCATAGTCCACTTCTGTTTGGCAACATGACATTGGCCAGGCAAATTTGACGGAACACAAACAGTCTGATATTTAAATCGGTCAGGGCAACCTCGATAAGAGAACTAGGAATCTCCTATACCGACACATCTCTATGATTCATCCACGCAATAAATTATACACCTTCACAACCCAGTGATGCAATCCATAAGATGCTCAAGGAAACGCAAATTCGAAGATGTGAAAGATAATGGAATTGACAGAGATCCATATGGAACCTTGCATTCTTATTTTAAATCAATTTGCTAGTATTAGTATTTTATGTCTTTTTAATATTTTTTTAGTGTCAGAAGTATTTTTCTAATTTCTAGAATTTCTGTATCAGGTCATAATTTTTGGTCAAATTCTAGTATTGAATATTCTTGAATTTAAAATTCCTAGTTCTAGTTAATTTTAGCTTTCTAATTTGTAGGGACCTAATGTTTTTGGAATCCTAATTTTTTGGGATTAAGAATACTTAGAACTCTATATATAGTTAGTGTTACTTTTAATAAAATATAGATAAAGAGAGATATTCAAAAATTTCGGCAATTACATACCTCTTGAGTTGAGTGATGCAATTTTAACCCTAGGGTGTGTTTGGGTAATGAAGTTGGATAGAGTAGGATTTCTTTTTTTATATCCTAATCCATCCAAGTCAAACTCACTCATCCACTTTAAAACCCTAACCTTGGAATATATCCAATTCAAACATTTGTTTGGGAAACAAATGTGTAATTCAATGGGCTTCATAGATTACACAAATAATTTTGTAGTAGTTTACCATTCTGCCCATAACTCTATCTATTCCAATCCTATCCTATGTTTGGATTGGTGGGTTATCCTAATAAAATTATACATTTTTCACATATACATAAAAACATATAAAAATAAAATAATTTTTACGAGGAATAACATACGAGTAATACATAATATTTACGTATTAAACATACGTAATTATAATACATGTTGCCTAATACAAAAATACAACAAAACATAAGGTAATGTGGTGAATATGTGTTAACAATAACAAGTGAAATTAATGTTGTCTTATATAATACACAACAAAATGCGGCAGTATTAAGTGCACACAACATAAAGTTTGAAACTTTGATCCTATTTCCTTACATTTTTGCATCAACCAAACAGCAAAATATCTCAAACTCAAAATAACAAACAAATGATATCATTCATACCAAAGTAAATCAACAATTCTGGCATTGAAATCTTCAGGATATTCATTTCTTACAACAGAAACATTTTTTTCCCGGTAAGTAACAGAGACTTAATAAAATTTAAAATTTCTCCCTGATTTCCATACATTTTCTCAATACCAAATAAAATAATAATGCCATAAATGAATAAATTCATCCATTCATATTAATAACCACAATGACATTTCTCCAATGCTCAGCAATAACAACCACCCCATCCACCATTCCCAACCCATTCGTTATCACCACTTTCAACGGCTCCCTCCTCTTCACCCTCATTTCCATCCCTACCCTCACATTTCCCTCAGGCTCAAACTTTTCCGAATTTTCTTTCAATTCAATTTCCATTGTGTCTTGTGGTAAAGGCAAAACAACCATGACCTGAGACTCGAGCCTCAAGCCTCAGAGCCACTTGGTATTCGTCATCTACGGCATTCCAAGATCGATTCTGAACCCTAATTGTTGGTTTTGTGGGTCTTGTGATGATGTAGTTGATGAGGACGAGGATGATCTTGACAATGCGGATAATCTAAAGGTATAATCGTCAGCAAAATCATCAGTGCCGTAGTTTAGAGTCAAATGGAAGATCTCTGAAGTTCGTTCTCAAACTAGTCTCCAAGACATGGCGATTAGGGTTAGAACTCAATTGCAATAAGATCTTCATTGCTATTGAATTAAGAAATGGGTATTAACATTTTTTCTGTGTTGAGCTTTGAGAAAACTTACGAGTTGAAGAGAGAGTGTGGAATTGACATTACAGACTCTGTGTATGCAGAGAGAGAGAGAGAGAGAGAGAGAGAAGAGACTTACCTCAAGAAGAAGTTATGTTCTTCGTTCTTCAAGCACACACCACCGATGTTGTCTTCTTTGTCGACTCTGTGAAGAAGCTCTCACCCACAGATGTAAAAAATGGAGGACCTCACCAACGCCACGATCGTCTTCGCCTATGCGTGAACCCTTGGACGAGCTCAGCTGACAAGAGAAAAGAGAAAAGAGAAAAGAGAGAGGGATTCATCGTGTCAGTGGGTGGAGAAAGAGAGGGGCAAATACGTCTGTGTGGGGGGTAACCCATTGCCTGGGTTTGTAACCCATGGGGGAGGTGGGTTAAGTGTGATCGGCCTATGGGGGGTTAAAGGGTACTGTAACAACCGGGTCAAGCCTTGACCCGGGATTGGTATCCAACCTCAGAAATGGCTTCCCAAACAAGGGATTTCTGGGTTCCACTCCTATTTTATCTCATCCTTCTAGTGGATAACCACCTTTAACCCACAATCCAAACACCCCCTAAGTGTGATGATGCCTAAGGAACCCTAAGAGTGATTCCTAGTCAAAGTTATTGTTCATAGCCTCATTACTGTTCACGGCCCCTAAACAACCCATATTTTTATTTTACAAAGTTGTCCTACATCAATTTGTTATCCAAACAGAAAAATCCAATGTTATGCGGCTTAAATATTGAAATGAGAATGGAGATACAAGATTTTGAAGGAAACAATGATAATACAATATTCTCTGGTTGGCTTACTTCTATTGAAGAATGCTTTACCAAGTATAATTTTTCGAAAGAGTAGAGAATAAGGTTTGCCAAGATGAAACTTATAAGCATGGAAAAAATTTAGTGATTTGGTGTTGAAGGAGATATAAAAAAATTGGGATTGTCGTCAATCAGCATGTAGCAAGAGATGAAAGTTAAACTTCAACAAAAGTATATGCCCTCAAACTATCGTAGCAAGTTGTGCAAACAACTTATTAATCTGCAACAAGGTAACCTATCTGTCACAAAGTATATTCAAAGATTTAAAGACCTAATGTTGAAAAATCGTATCATAGAAGAACCTTGTCAAATAATTGTTCGATTCAAGACTGGTTTAAGAGGAAACGTAAAGGCATAAATACTTGACCAGCCACTATACAACATAGAGCATGCATTCCAAGTAGGACTTGGTACGGAGATGTACCAAAATTTCCTTCACCAAGTAAGTACATCAAGGGTTTCTTCTTCCCAAATAGCTAAAACTCAAAAGTTATTTAGGTTATACTATGCAACTAGAGAAAATTCATCAAAAGTAGCCCAAAGCAACAAGCGATCCAATAATTCAAGCTGAAGAAAATCAAGTAGAACAATGAACACAATCTCAAGCAACAACACTACTTACTTATCCAGAGGCTAAGATAAAAAGTAAATATACAAATAATTTTTTTTGTAGTGGAGCTTGACAAAATGAAAAATCCAGCAACTAATTTTGAATTAGATGTCCCTTTAGAGATGAGCAACGTAAATTCGAATATGTGAAAGATAATGCAATTGGATTTCCATCAAGACAGAGATCCATATAGAACCTTGCATTCTTATTTTAAGTCAATTTACTAGTATTAGTATTTTATGTCTTTTTAATATTTTTTTGTGTCAAAAATATTTTTATAATTTTTAAAATTTCTAGAACAAGTCATATTTTTTGGTCAAATTCTAATATTGAATATTTTAGAATTTAAAGTCCTAATTTTAGTTAATTTTAGTTTTGTAATTTGTAGGGACCTAGTATTTTTAGAGTTTTAGAGACTTTAGAATCCTAATCTTTTGGGATTAGGAATACTTAGAACTCTATGTATAGTTAGTGCTACTTTTAATAAAATATCTCTAGAGACAGATTCAAAAAATTCAGCAATTACATGTTTTTTGAGATGTGTGATGCAATTCTAACCCTAGGTGTGATGCCTAAGAAACCCTAACAGTGATTCCTAGTCAAAGTTACTGTTCACATCCTCATTACTGTTCACATGTATTGTTCACAGTCCCATTACTGTTAACAGATACTGTTCACAGCCCCGAAACATACCCTATTTTAATTTTACAAAGTTGTCCTACATCACCTAGTCCTTGCAAGCACGACTTAAACATAGACATACTAGGACAGGTCTCTATGAATATATGGAAGATACACACTAGGTCACACGCGTAATTCCAAAAAGGTGACACAGCTGACAAAGAAGGAAAAAATAACCAGAGTAAACTGCCCGATTCACTCAACAGATATAGCAAATCTACCTGGTATAAGAACCATAGTCTGTGTGAAACCAAAAGAATGTAGACCCCAGAAGTGGTCAGTTGACATTGAACAGCAATTAGTAAATGGCCCAACTCTCAATCTGACTGTATTTATAGTTATTTGGAGTGTGTTTGACAAAAATTCCTCTGTTCGGCAGTCATCACCAATTGCAAATTGCATAAAACAGTTCATCATCATGTACGAAACAGAGTAAGAGAAAATTAAAAATATAAAGGAAATGATGACATCTGCATCAAATGGTGAAGATATTATTAAGTTCCAGTATGAAGGAAAGCAAAACCTAACAGGACAATTGGCTCAAAAATTTATAAGCCAAAAAAGAGTGTGCATGCGCTTGTGTATGATTGAGACAGAGAGAGAGAGATCAAGGTATAGAGAGCAAGGCAGAAGTTGTAATCAACACTTTCCGATAATTGCTAGTGTTGTGTTTCAGCAATTTAAGTCAATAACATACTTCCATTTCGGATAGAAAGATATGGCTTTACTTTTTTTTTTTGGGGGGGGGGGGGGGGAATGAAGAAATACCCCTTTACTAAAAGCTCAAAGAGTTAACAAAGCTTCCAAGTTCCAACTCAATCAAACAAAGCATGATTGCTAAACACAACTTACTAATTTGAACACACCACTACTCAAGCAGCTATGCGATTCCCAAATACGGCAACCTGAAACACCAAAATCCATCCACTCACGACCCCCAAATTCATGGGATTCAAGCCAAATCTAGTCTTCCTGTGTTCCTCATGTCCATATGTTCCACAGCATCCTCAGCCATGACCATCAACAGGCCACTAACCAAAGCCATTGGTGCCAAAAATATAAGTACCAACAAATATAACCAGCAAAAGTTAACTCATTTTCTCTCTCATGAAGCCCACACGCATAAGAAGAGATACTTGGTATTAGCTAATACCCAATTCCATGACTAGGACACTAGTTAAACCATCGCACTGTCTTATGAAAAGATATGGGCTAGTGTTATTGGAAAGATCCAGATTGATTGTTCGCTAAAAGAAGGAAACTTGGAAGAGGATTTGGTGAAAACAAGAGTAGTTTGTCTTACGGTTGAACACAAAGATGACCCAGTGTACTATTTGTTTCAAGACCAAAATCATATGCCAAATACTAAGTAAGAAATACCATTCACTGGACACTTGTCATCCATCTATGGTTCCAAAACATCAACTAAATAACGAGCACCCTCAATGGAAATAGGTTGTATGATTGTATCCACACCTATGCACACCAAATCCCTCCGCACAGCGCACACATCCAAGTCTCCATCCATCTCGCTCTTCTGCTTAGCATGTGAAACACATGCTCCTTCTCCATCATCCAACAAACCCAAGGAAGCTTCCTAAAAAATTCAACAATATAAAAACTTCAGATTTGGAAAATATTCAACACATCCCAACTGAAGACGAGCCAAATCGCCAAAACATATCACCGAAACAAACTTACCAGATCCAATCTACAACCTTCCCCAATTGGTACAGATCTAAACTCACTTTATGGATGCCTCCAAAACTTCTCTCAGTATACCATCTTCTACATCCATTCGGTGAAAATGATGATAAGAAATTAGGGAGGGGAGAGCAGCCATCGCATCAAAATCTTGAAAGATTGACATTGACTTCATCATTTTCTCTCCTGGCTGTTCCAGCGACATTCCTCGGAAGCCGACGACAGCGATTCTCTGTCTTCGATGAAAATGAAAAAAGATAATGAAACCCTAATTGAAAGCAGAGGTCAAATCTGTTTAGCCATTGCTGAAATCATGCGAAAGGGAGATGTTCTAAATAGATTAGATGGTATGACTTTGGGGAGGGGGAGGATCGGCATGAAAACCCCTTTGGAGAGCTTTTCTCTCTAGGTTCCAGAGAGAGAGAGCTTTTCAAGAAACCACTTTCTCACTCTTTCACAATATCTCATCCCAACTAATTAGATGGGAGACATAAATCCCATTCTGTTGTTGTTCAACCTAGTTAGAAGCCAACATGTGGCATAAGATCTTAATCCATTCTCACCAACCCCGCCTACAATCTTTCCAGTCAGCCAAAACGATCACATAGTACGTCACATCTTCCTCTTGGCAATGTCTCATGAACCATCTCACCTGTAGCTAGCTAAATTTTTCGAAAAGCCCATGTTTTCTTAATTCTTCTCCTTTTAGCCACTAACAAATATGTAAGCAACACCCCTGCAGAGAAGGTAGCCTAAATCTACTTCAACTTTATATTACCAGCACAAGAAGTTGAAATTCATTGCGTCTAACAATAGATCTTGTGATTTTAGCCTTCCTACCATCTATGATCCACTGTCACCAATTTCTTATATATCTAAATGATTGCCGCACTTTTAGAGGATTAAAAACAGAGAAAAAGAATCTGGTAAATATCATAAAATGTAAGAAAATCTTACCGTGAAGGTGATCTTCTAATGATCCCATGGACATGAATTCATAGACAAGAAGCCGTTGGTCCCCATCAGCACAGTACCCAATCAAGTTCACTAGGTTGGGGTGATGGAGAAGGCTGAGCATGAGAACCTCCACTAGAAATTCCCTGTTGCCCTGAAGCCCATTTCTATCCAGTTGCTTGACAGCTACAACCTGTGGTAGACAGCCCCTTAATGAGTACATTTGCATATAGGGCAACTTCTCAGAAAATATAACTCAACCACACTGACGATGACTGAAGAAATATGGGGTCCAATATGGATCAGCAGATAAGTAGTAAAGATTTTAGTTCTCTCACATCGTCTGCTGATCATTTATTTTTACCTACTTCTTTCGCCACTTCTTTTTGGTCTCTTAGGCCCCAAAGCCCTTGACATTAACAGGCCCAAATCAGCTGCCTCTGTGAACTCCTGTCCTACAGACGGATTAATTTATCGCCAAAAATACAGCACCCAAATGTATGCTGTTGAGTAAGGATTATTTTTACATGCATTGTCTCTTCAAATTGTAAATATTTCTGAAGAGTTCTACCACCTTAGTTGCCTTGTTTTATGAAAGTTTCGAAAATATGCCGTGGCAAATTTGGAATAAATGAACCCCCATTTATAAATAATACAGAAGTCCCAATTGGAATCTACCTAAATGGGATTTCATAACCATAAATCCACAAAGAAAAGAAGAATTTACCTGGCCTGTGCTATGAAGCCGCCCTTTGTATACACGCCCAAATCCTCCTTCCCCCAAGAAGGACTCTGGCCGGAAATTGTTCGTTGCAACTGCAAGCTCCCGAAAAGTGAACGTTTGTGCAGCAATCATAACATCCGGTGCATCCTTTGGCCCTGATGATTCCCTCCTTAGTCCTGCATTACTTCTTGTTTTGAGTCTATCTGCACCTGCAAATCCAATCCAGATCTCTAAGTACTTGGGGAAGTTAAATCATGACATCTTCAATTAGCAATGGCAAGACAAAAAACTAAATAATTTTCATACATAATAATTAAAGGGGACACAGTGCAATTGTGTTAGTGCAATAATTGGGGGAAGGAATTATGCACCGGTTGAGATCTGATCCCAAATTATAAATTGTGAAATATCATCCTGAATTTCAATGCATTGTGGACTCTAAATTCACTAAAGTGAGCTTGCAGCGACACTGCATGAAAGAACACATGAACATTAACATTATGCCATCCACATTTTGGACTGGTAATTATCGTCAGATGAACCCGAGCAATCATGGTCAACTTGAGATCTCATTTCACCGTGAATTGAAAGAACAAAATCCAAAATAAACTATATCATCCTACCATGAGGTCTAGCTTAAAAATGGACAAAAGACTAAATCGGATGACTAATATACAAGTATCACTGAAATCACATACCAAACTGCATAGAAGTAACTACTCATAAATCAGCAACACCCAGATCAGATCAAACAACAGTACATAAATTTCAACATGTAGAGAAAGAAAGGGAGATTAAAAAGACGCTAACCAGAAGATAATCGGGATATGTTAGAGGGAGCACTTTGGTGGCTTTCATGGCGATCGTTTCTCTCTTTCTGGGGTTTAAGCTTTTCCACCTCCTTTGAATCAAAACACGGAAAACAACCCATTCTACCCTCTCAAAATCCCAACTTTGTTTCAAATCCCTGTTCTTGAATATCTCCGATGCAACCAAAATTAATCAACTTCGCCCATTCCTAAACTCATTCTCGTCAAAGTAGCATAGAAAATTTAAGCGGTATACAAGTATCTGTTTGTGGGTAATGTCAATCTTCTGAATGGATTTCGGATCAGCTAAAGGAAGCAGACAAATAAATTAGATGAGACAAAGACAAGATGGATTATAGAATGTAGATAGTAGGTAGTGCGGGTGGTGGGTTGTGTGTATAACAGAGCTGTAGCCGGCTTTTTCTAGAATCAGAGATGAGATCTTTCTCTCCCCTTCCGATACATACAGGTTCATTTGGTTACGGTGTTGTGAAGAAAGGAAGTTAATTTTGTATAAATAAATAAAATATAAGATTAATTTAGTATTTAACAAGTCATTGAATTAAGAGTAAGAATCACAGTACTTACTAGATATTGCAAAAAAAAAATTATCAATTTAGTATTGTTATTTATATTTTTATTTATTTGGAAGATAAAATAATAAATTTATAATCTAATACGCTTGAACTTGATTATAATAAATTTAATAATACAGATATAACGTATTGACGATATACAAATTTGTAATAAATTTATATATAACACATAATATTTTTTGCAGCCAAATAAAACATAAAATTAGTTTAAACACCAAATAAAACATAAAATTTTAAGATGTTATAATTTTATGATCTATTCTTTAATACTGCAACAGATTATTTCATAACACCATTTAAGACTTATAAATTAAACTCATTTGATGATTTAAAGCTCATATTAATTCTTAAAAATAAGTTAATATTTTAAGTATCAAGTCATTTACTTATCACTTAATATTAAAAATATTAGTCAGTAATAATTTTATCAATTACTCATAATTGACAAATATACTCTTAATGTATTTTACACTCTTAACTTTTCAATACCCACCATCACCTAGTGTCACTGCCACTACAATTATGTTGTCGCCGCCACCAACATTGTTTTAGCACGGACCACTATGACCATTTTGCCATCTCCCCACCACTGTCTCCACCATCGTTTTGTGTTGTTTTTACCACCGCCATCAATATCATTGTGATGGTGATGGTAAGAATAAGAAAGTTATGGAGAGATAGTTAAAAAGAGAGTAAAATTAGAATAATAATAATTTTTAAACTCCAGCTCTTTATATTTATCAAACAGTTTAATTTAATTCAATATTTAAATTTCAATTGATACGAAAATAATCTGCAAATTAAACAATTCAACATCCTATTTTTATTATTTACCTTTCAATTTTAACAAACACCAACCACACCACTCATATATTTATTCCAACGAATACTTATGGGTAACTATAAATGTGTGTATTTAACAATCCATTGGCACCGTTTTGACTTTTGGTGGTTTGACCAATGAATAAACCATTTTCTTTTCAAAGTTTAGTTCATAGATAAATTTTTAGAGTAACGTTTGCACAATCCTATTATGTTGACCAATATTTTTTACCAATTTTTTTTATTTCAAGTGATGTGATAAAGTTTTTATCATCAAATAAGTAGATCTTATTAATATTCAATAATAAAAATTATGCAACATTAATTGAGATAAAAAAATTAGTAAGAAAATTAATAAACATAATAATATTGTTTTTTTTTTTGAAAAGGAAACATAATAATATTGTTGATACACACATTACAATTAGATATCGGTGGGATTCCCTTATTTAAGGGTGATAAATGTGTGATGATTTTGTCATTAAGATTTACTTGAAAGCTTTTGGTGAGAGGGGCATCACTCAAATTTTTATATATATTTTTTTTCTGTAACGAGAAATTTTATTTCTAAAATCGTGCAGCCACTTGGGCCTAAAATTGAAGTATATGTACCACGAGTTTGAATTTTACTATTTTTTTAGAATCGGATCATGAATATCTTAATTTTGGTGTGAATAGTTTTCTTTTGATTGATTAAAGAGAAGATTAATCGAAGTGTACGTAAACTGACTCAAACACTTTTGACTGTTGAACCCAAAAAAAGAAAAGAAAAGAAAAGAAAAGAAAAGAGCAAAGATGACGATTAAGTCATGGTGACCAAACTCTTAAATGTGAATCTCCAACGTAGTTTAAGTGATAAAAGAGATGAACTGTAAATTCAGATGTCTTGAGTTCGAATTTTAACAATCTCTTAGGGCCAGTCATGAAGAATTTATCTCTCATGAATTCTCTAATTTCGACGTGAATGACCTATTTTTGATTGAATCATGAAAAAAATTAATTAAAATATATATAAATTGATCCGAATATTCTTAATCGTTACACTAAAAAAAAAAACTCTTGAATGTGGCATATGATCGATCGATTAGTAGAAAAATATGAGACTTGTGGTTTACTTGCTTTTTTTTTGCATTACGCCAAATTAACTTTCATTTAATAACATTTGCTCTCTAGGTAGTATGTGGAGTCCAGATATTTATTACTCATGTATAGCTTGAATCGTGATGGGCCGAAAAAGTAGCAAAGTAGAAAAAGTTAGATCTTGTTTTGCTCGTGAAAGATTGACACATTTTCTCATTCAACAATGGAGGGACTCAAATGTGCCACATCAAGCTTAGTACGAAAACGTCCAGCCTTAACCGACACCATGTCCCCAAAACAAACAAAGTTTTGTGAGCACGACTCGGGATTCCTTCTATTATTTTAGCCGTCGCAGGGGTCAAATTACATACAAAAATTCTGTTTTGTGATGAGATTGAGATTTCACACTTAATCTCAATCAAACGCATGTTAGAGGTCAACAGAAACAAAGTATCAAATAAACAATGGTTTATTGATTGGTCAAATTTACAATACCTGATTTCCCTTGCCAACGTATCAAGTCAATTCCAACCCATGATTTGGTTTTTCAAGCTTGTAATGCACTTCAATTGGAAGCCAAACAACTATTCCTACTTTGTTAGCTTGTGTTTAACGTGTTCATACATGTGTTGTCTTTCTTAATCATACATAATACCTCCAAATTCTACCGCTCATCAATCCCATAAGAAGCCATCTTTGAAATATGGGAGTGCTTAGCCAAGTACATCCCCACCTTGACTAAGGCACTAGGTGTCATTGACGAGTCACCCACATGTCATTGTCGTGCCAACAAGATAAGGGATTAACAATAGCCATGTATAAAACTATGATAAAAGAGATCTCAAGCTAAAATATCCCAACTTTGGTCAATAAATCCTCCTCATTTTTGTTTATGCACTCGGAAGCACAGCTCTTTTTTGGATATTACTTGGGTATAAAATGAGTATTTGGGTTGTTCTATAGTTTTGATATTTAGATTTGATTATTTTCTCATTTTCCATATTATTTTGAACAAAAAAAAATATTTAGAAAGATTTGTGTTGAAGGGCTCTATATTGTCACACTCAAAGTTAACATTAGATCCATGAACTTTAGAGGAACATATTGATAATCCATAATACTTTTTTGTTCTCTAAACAAAGGTGCAACGTGAGGATTTTTTCAGGGGGTCACCCATCGTAGTATTATTCTCGCCCAAATACACTTAATTTTAAAGTCTTAATGAGATTCGATGTATTAGTGTTGGTATGATCATAATCATAGTTGATAATACATTGGCAAAGATTGCACAAAATCATAAGTACCCCAATAGCCTAATGAAATCCTTGATCATAAGGCAAAACTAAAGAGTCATTTGATTTTTTAAAATTTTGAATTAACTGAAGTTGGATTGGACTTTACAGTGTGAAATTGGCTTAATGAGAATGCTAAGATTTGCTAAGAGACTTACAGCCTATTCCTCAAATGGAACAAATACACGCATTACGTGTCAAATACAGTGTTTTATGATAAAATATTATGACATAATTTCGAGACATAATTTGAGTATCTAAATAGAGATATCATTAGTTTTACAACGGATTCTTTTATTAGATGATCTCTATTGTCCATCTCGTTATAATACTGTAATAGTTCTCAAATTATACCCCTAAATTATATACAAGTTAGTCGATGATCTTAATCGAAAGAATTCAAACTGCATGAGAGAAGAAAATTCGAAGAAGTGAGAGAATCGCGCAAACGAGTGCTAGCTGGGGACAAATCATTTTCATTCAGCCGTCAGCCCAAATGCACCTGCTTGGAATTTTCTATAATTTTTAGAAGAAAATTCTGGAGTTTTTTTATTTTACTTAATGTACGTAGGGTAGCATGCGTCTGATTCATAAGCCTCCATAATTAGCTTAAAAAACGATGTATTGTTTATCATGTATGCCTCTAAAAGCTTAGGACAATATATTTCTGGCATTCCCCTATCGGGGGAGACATGATTTATAGGCTGGCCACTAATGCTTGCGTAATTGAATATATTAATCTTGAATTCAAAGTGGGTATTGATGAGTTCAGATTCAGATTAGGTTTGGGTTCAGTCTATGAGTTTAGCTCAAATCATCAAAAGACATGTTACACTTATCTCATGATTTCAGTTTAAGAGTTCAAAAAGAGTCAACACACGTGGAAGAGTAATTGTCGCCATAACCATTATTTCAGGGTAGTGCCCATCCCCAATTATAATTATCCTCCCCGAAAGACTAGTAGTGTGACTTTTATGTCACCGTTTCAGTAAGAGTCTTGTCCCTATAAATTGTAAGTTAGACTCAACTATCTCTCATACAAAGATCTCACACACTTCACCTTGAGCGCACTATTAGTCTCTCTCTCTCTCTCCCTTACTACTTTGTACTCTCTCATTAAAAGAGTTCTCTGGCCACCGTTGCCGCTTTCAGTAGTTAGGTCACACAGACTTAACCACCAAATCTTTTTCTCTTATTATTGATTGGTTCATCAAATGCTTCACAACACACATTCGACTTATTGATTGTGCATTAATCTACTTTTGTGTACCATCAGTTTGACGCCGCCTATGGAAAAAATTTGATTCTCACCCTACAGTCTTCTTACCTTCAAGACTACCTTCAATGACAATTACAATCAGATCCATAAACCACCAAGCAGAAGATGACCCGCCACACCACGACGAGGTCTCGTCACCACCGACGAACCCCGTCCCAAAATCTCAACAATTATTGGAGACCATGCAACAACTAATTAACCAAAACTAGCAGATATCCACATTGAGGATGTCACTAAAGTAAGGTGAGCTAAGTGCTCACATAGTCGAGAATACAAAAAATAGACACGTGTAAAATCTACTTTTTCACTAATTTGTGGTTAAAGTTCAAATTCAATGAAAAATAAGTGTTTTTTTTTTTGGAAAAATTTGGTGCCCAAACCGCCGTAGGTAGTTTGATTGTCGTAGATCTCGAAAAAATATCTTGATTCAAAAAAAAAAAAAATCACTTCAAACGGATAGCCGAGCTCAAAGTTATGGTCTTTCAAAGTTTTGTGGTTTCTGTATGTTTTTCTAATACTCCACCCAGCGCCAGTGCCAGCTCCCAGCATCTCAACGCTAGTTTCCGTGTCACTCAGAGCATCCTAGCATTGTCTAGTCCTTGGCGTTGCCCAAACTAATGAGAACTAAGGTGGGCCTACTCTTAAAGATTTTTTGCATGTCAATATGGGCCAATTACAAGATTAAGGAAGCAATGCAAGGATTGGTGAAATCCACTTAGGAATATAAGCTAGCAAAAGCCCAACACTCAAGATGGGCTTGAAAGAAGGAGAACCAATTTTAATCCACTTGATCCATGCAGTGAAAGACATGAAGACATTACTTAGAGCTATAATCTTTTGTTGTTAAGACTTTCAATTTGTTTAAAAAATTTTTATTATTAGTTTAGAATAAGTGGGTCTGACGATACTTAGCCCACATATGTCTTTTTATTTTATTTGAACTAGGGATTAGAATAAGTTACTGTAGCACGGTACTATTCCTGCTACAGTACCCGTGATACTATTCACTCAAGAGCATTTTTGAAAAAAAAGGGTCACAAATTTTAGTCTTTAGTTACTCTTATTTTGATTAGGATTCGTTTCCTTAGTAGATTATGATTTGTTTCCTGATTAGATTGGGATTTATTAGGATTTATTTCCTTAGTAGATTAAGATTTGTTTCTTTATTAAATTAGGATTTGTTTACTTGTAATGACCAACCTTATAAATAGGCATTTAATCAATGAAAAATAGAGACAATATATTGAATTTTGATTGTGAGTTGAGTTGAATTTACTCATCTTGTTCTTGATTAAACTTTTAAACTTATTAAAAGTAGATCACAACCTTTGTGTGCGTTCCTCCTTGTAATTTGGGTTTTTGAGACAAATTCTTCAACGGGTCTAGATTTTAATATAATCTAGGTTCTTAAAACAAGTTCTCAACGTGTTTAGATTCTCCATCTATAGACATGAGTTTGACTTTCTTGGTTTGTTTCTCCAATATTGTTGTTGGGTCTCAAAACAAGTCGATTGGGGTTCATATCACAAATCGTCTGCTCCAAGGACGTCACCCAGATCACTCAGCTCCAAATGCGTCGCCCAAATCCTCGGCGCCCATGCTAGCTAATGCTAGCCCACACCTAACGCCAGTGCTTGCGTAACGTCACCTGGCTCCTACCCAGCTGGCATCGCCTTTAGTTGCCTAGGGATGCTGTCTAGGCCACCGTCGTTGGCCATCTCCAGTGCTAAGGGCGTCGGCCAAGTCACTGCATAATCACTTCCTCCTGCCCTTACGCGGGCGTCGCAGCCTCCTACGCTCAACCCATTGCAAAGTCCAACGACGTCACAGCCACTGCTGGCGCTGTCCAACTCGTCATGTGGACCTACGTTGCCTAGCATTTCCCTAGCACCCTGCGTGTCGCTCTGGCGTCATTGCCCAACACCTTAACGTCACCCCCGCTAGCCCTAACTCCACCGGCGCCAAAGCTTACCTCGCCAAGGGCGTCGTTTGGCTAGCTCCAGCCCCACCGACACTACCTAGCAGCTCATAATGACCAATGCCTTGTAGGCCATTCTTGGCATCGCTCAGCCCCCTCTAGCACCGTCGCATGCGATGTCTATCGTCGATTCCATTGTTATCCCACTTGCCTTTATGCTCCTCTCCTGCAGCCTCCCTCAATGGCTTATAGAATGGAGAAGATAAGAAAGGGATGGGTCAAATCTATATATACTGACCTTTGAAGCCCTAAGGATGATACCCTCACCTTGGCATTTGTCTTGCCTACCTTCTCGCCTATTTAGGCTCACCACCGCATCGCATGCCATCGACGCCCCTGCTTGCTGGCTTTATCCTACTGGTGCCCTTTAACTACTCTTGTTATCCTCTATTTCCTCATTTCCACTTCTTAGGAGAGAGCTTCCCAAGTCGTGCTCAGTTTCACTTTGCCGCTGCTCTCATACAAGTAGCATATGTCTCTAGCTTAGTGCAATTCTCGCTAGTACCACATGTTCGACCTAATCCTGCATGTGTTCTCAAGCAATCACGAGTCGCAAAAAGCTTGATTTAATAGTGCATCCACTCTCTAGCAGTTTTAATCCCCAACTTAGCGACTCAATCAAAAGTTGTCAAAAGCTCAACCTCACTCTGTCTCTACTCTCATGCAAGCAGCCTATGTTTCCAGTTTAATGACTCTCTTATTCTAAGTTTGTCTCTACTCTCACATAGGCAGCCTCAATCTCCAGCTCAGCGGCTCTTTCATGAGTCGCCAAAAACTCAGCCTAACTCTGTCTCTACTCTCATGCAGTTAGCCTCAATTTTCAGCTTAAGGACTCTCTTACGAGTCCACATATGATCGACCTAACTATGTTTCTACTTTCACGTAGGCAGTCTCAATATTTAGCTTAGCGGCTTTCTCACGAATGCCTAAAAGTTTGGCCTAACACTGTCTTTGCTCTCACGAAGACAATCTCAATCTCCAACTTAGAGGCTCTCTCACGAGTCACCCAAAACTCGGCCTTAAGACGTGTTGTTCTCTCATGAGCCAACATTAACTGTTCCTCAGCAGCCTAGCGCACCCGCCTTTCTTTTTTCAAAGCTCTTAACACCTCATCAAGTTTGAGCATCCTCGAAAAAAGGTAAGAAAAAGTTGCAGCCATCTACGAATATCCAAATGCAAGAATGTCAGTATGACCAAAACTTACAAAAGATAAGGTTGTATAGAAAAGAAGGGTACCATAGCAAAACCCTTCATCGTGGTATTGATGTTTACTCTCAAGACCCTAAGATTGACCTCTCTAGTACCCGAGGTTGTCAAACCTCCAAAAATGCTCCTCGGCCAAATTCACGTCCTACATCATGGGCACCGAGCCATTGTTGGAAGCAGGACAATAATGCGGAGCTCCGACCTCAATGAAAGTCTACACAGGAGTCTCAATCTTTAAAGTAGTCTTACAACTAATCGTAAGACTCAAAGGGTCATATGTGAGAAGAAACGGGGACACCATCAGGTCCCACCTCCCTAGAAATAGTAAAGGCCATCAAATCTCGCCCTCTTGGTATCAGGAGAAGTTGTCATCCCAGTTATATAGAGAGCCTTCACCATTAATCTATCAACCATGAGATCACCTATGACATTGCCTTGGTTCATCTCCATGGCGCCACTCAAGCCTCTCTCTGTTTCCAATGTGTCACTCTCCAAAACATCTCCATTTCCTCGGGCAGAAGCATGCCTCTCTTTTTCTTCTCTCTTCTATTTGTAGGCTACCAAACGAGGAAATAAGTTTTGAAATTGCAATGGAATGGAAAATTGAAGAAGCCACCGGATGGAACAAGATATCTGGTCTACCCAAATGAAGGAGCTCACTCATGCCCTTAACCCCTAATTATTACTAGGGTTTGGGGCATAGGGGACAAATGACAAGCCCAAATTCAAACAAGGCTTGGGCCCAGTCCATGGGCTAAGCCGAAGTCATCAAAAGGCATACCAGACCTATCTCATGGCCGCAACTAGGGGTGTCAATTGTGTTGGGTTAAACGGTTACGTGTCGGATTAAATAGGTGACGGGTGAAAAACATACAAACTCATACATGAGATGTTTAATAAAAAGGTAAAAATTTTCAACACGAACACAAACCTTTTAATAAATGGGTAACATGACACGAATCGTTCAATCCATTTAAAATAACAAAAAAAAAGCAAAAAAATTATCATTTTAACAAATTTTTACATTCTATTTTTTTTCATCCAACTGTAATTTCCTCAATTGGAGGAGTTCTAGCCAACAGCCAACAGTCCACGTGATAAGCCACACCACAAAGGTCAACTAAAAGGAAGAGGTTCACTACCTCTTTTATAGGCAACTAAAGCCCCCTTTCTCCA
>CM042193.1:18298833-18332732 GCA_023539305.1 Ilex asprella | reverse complement strand
TTATTATATATATAATAATTATTAATTTATTATTATATTAAATTTATTTAAATGGGTAAATGAGTGATAAACGGGTTGACATGTTTTACCTGAACAGACCCCGTTTATTAAACGTGTCTGGCGGGTCAACCCGTTTATTACCCAAACTCGTTAAGGTCTCACCTAAACCCGCTTAATTTGTGT
This sequence comes from Ilex asprella, assembly GCA_023539305.1. Classification (NCBI taxonomy): domain Eukaryota; kingdom Viridiplantae; phylum Streptophyta; class Magnoliopsida; order Aquifoliales; family Aquifoliaceae; genus Ilex; species Ilex asprella. The sequence goes on along the minus strand of CM042193.1, from coordinate 18,332,549 downwards.
CAATTCGTGTCGGTTAATTGTGTCGTATTGAATTTTGACAGACCTAGCCTCAACTCAAGAATCCAAGAATAGTCAACACACATGCGAGAGCAATTATCGGGATAACCATTACTTCAAGGTAGTGCCCATCCCCAGCTATAACTATTCTCCCCGAAAGACTAGTAGCATGACTTTCACGTCATTGCCTTAGTTAAGGTCCTGTGCCTATAAATTGTAAGTCATTTACACATGAAGAAGACACAACTATCTTTCACATAAAGATCTCACACATCTCACATTGAGCGTACTATTGCTCTCTCTCCCTCGCCCTGCTACTTTGTACTCTCTCATTAATAGAGTTTTACGATTACCAATGCCGCCTTTAATGGTTAGGTTACTCAGACCCAACCAACAATCTTTGCCTTTTATTATTGTTTGCTTCATTAATTGCTTTACAACACATACTCGACTGATTGATTATACATAAATTCACTTTTATGCATCATCAAGTATAAATTGCCAAAAAAATAAAAAGAATCAGACTATGTGGTGTTATAATAATGATATTATTAGTTTCACTTTTAATTTTAATTTTAATTTTAAAATATGAAGCGATAGCCATCATATCCGCTCATTTAATAGCATGATACAAATCTGTCTATATTACTATAGCACTCAAATTAAGAAAAGAGTGGCTGCCCTTTCCCTTTTCTGATTTTTAAGAATTTAGATTTATTTAATTCATTCATCCAACCAAACTCAACATTTGGTTCATGTGAGTTTTGATTATCCTACCACTCTCTTATTAACTAACCACTATTTATTTATTTTTTCTTTCAAAAAATTAGCTTTAATTTTGAATAATTTTTCATAAGTATTTGAATTTCTAAATAGGCTATAATTTCTCATAATTTTAAGATTACCCACATAATGAGTAAAAAAAGGGTAGGGGACAGTTCAGAGATCCTGCGCATCGCAAGGGTCCTCACACAAGTAAAATACTCTAAGTCGTGGACACCATAAACACACACCTTCTCAAGCGGGTAAAAGGTCAAGGACCACCCACCACATTCCAAAAATAAAAAAACCAGACAGAAACAAAGAAAACCTTATCCGTACACCCCCTACTGTCCTAACCTCAAATTCAAATTGACCAACATTTTCAAGACCCTTCTCCAAAAATTAATCATAAGCAAAACATCCACAAACGTAGCAGATCACTCTTCTTCCCCGGTTTGATTCCTCAATTCATTCTCTTTTGCTTTTTCAAAAAGAAGCAATGTCTACAAACAAAAATGACATTTTGAGTCCTAGAACACCTAGAACTCCACCGATTAGTGGAAATTCAGACAACAATCAATACAGTAAATGGTCCTCTAATGGCCAGGAAAGAGAAGAAGCTGAGGGATCGTTTAATCATGGTCACAACATCCATGAAGTCTCTGAAGACATTGACCGGTTCACCGACTCTCTCTCCACTGCGGATGACAAATCAAATCCTCCAAAAGTCCCAGAAACGGTTGAGACGTTTGTGAAAATGATCGAATCGAGGATTGCCAAGTTCAATTCTAACAAAACTCCAACAAAGTGGGGTAAGATGACCGAGGAAGACTCGTTTTTCATGGAAGCAGTGAGGAGTTTATCGAAACTAGCCAATGCTTTCAACGAATTCCCCTCGAGTTCAACCACCTCATCATTGCTTGACAGAATCAGCATGGTCTTGCAGAGAGCTATGGCATTCATGGAAGAGGAGTTTCTTGCTATTCTAGAATATTCTGGAACCTCGAATGCAAAACATCTAAGCACAAAACACTCTTCATTCAATTCCATACAAGAAGAGTCCTCTGACCGTTGCATGTTGCCTGAACTCGAATCTGCCAGAGAAGATGATTATCCGGGATACACACCAGAAATTGTAACAAAAATGAACAGAATTGCTACGGTAATGATCTCCGTAGGCTATGAAACGGAGTGTTGTAAGGTTTATAGCATTGCCAGACAAAAAGCATTCAATGAAGCAATGAAAAAGCTTGAGCTCGAGAAGATAAATATTGAAGATGTACAGAGGATGCCCTGGGAGTCTCTCGAAGGAGAAACCACAAGGTGGATCAAAGCAGCAAAGGACTGCTCCAATGTTCTCTTCCCCGGCGAACGAAACCTTGCCGAATCGGTCTTTTCGGAGTATCCATTGATTTCTCGAAGCCTATTCTCTAACCTCGCACGTGCTGTAGTCATACAACTTCTTGACTTCGCTGAGGCCGTGGCAATGACAAAACGATCGGCTGAGAAGCTGTTCAAATTTCTTGACATGTATGAGACTCTCTCTAATCTCATTCCGGCGATCAGTGGGTCAAGTTCCGACGACAATCACCATGACTTGAAGTTTGAGATCTCCTCCACCGGCGACCGGATAGGCGAGGCAGCCGTGAACATCTTCTGTGATCTCGAGAACTCGATAAAGGGCGACGTTGCAAGAACTCCGGTGCCAGGTGGCGCAGTGCATCCCCTGACGCGGTATGTCATGAATTATTTAAAATACGCCTGTGAGTACAAAAAAACCCTAGAACATATCTTCCAACAACATGCAAAGCTTGAAGGATCCTCCATTGGTTTGATCAAATCGAACCTAGAAACTGAGAACGAAAGCCCTCGTGTTGATCAAATTATGGCAAATGCGACGCCGTTTTCAATACAATTAATGACAGTTATGGCCCTCTTGGACTCAAATTTGGAGGCAAAGTCTACACTGTATAAGGACCTTTCATTACGCTACATTTTCTTGATGAACAACGGTAGATACATATTACAGAAGGTCAAAGGGTCCACAGAGATCCACCAGGTGATGGGTGACACATGGTATCGGAGAAGATCATCGGTGGTGAGGCAATTTCATAAGAATTACCAGAGAGAGACATGGGGTAGGGTTTTGCAGTGTCTAGGTCACGAGGGTTTGCAAGTGAATAAGAAGGTGCAAAAGCTAGTGGTGAAAGAGAGGTTCAAGACTTTTAGTACGATTTTTGATGAGATACACAAGACACAGAGCACGTGGGTGGTGAGTGACGAACAGCTTCAGTCAGAGCTTCGAGTGTCTATATCAGCTCTGGTGATTCCGGCGTACCGGTCGTTCTTGGGGAGGTTCCAGCAGCACTTGGACGGTGGAAGATCGGCGGAGAAGTACATCAAGTATCAACCAGAAGATATTGAGACCTTAATTGAGGGACTCTTTGATGGTAATCCGACGTCCATGAATAAAAGGAGGACGTAGTCATGGACGAGTAGAAAACTAAGAAAAAAGGTGGAGTTGAGGACTCTTGTGTTATATTTGGCTTCGCTTTTTGCATTGTCTAACAAATTTGATGCAAAACTATGTTATTTTTTTTTTGGAAACAATAAGGAAATGTGGTACAGAATGCTTACTTTCGGAGGTCTCATTGCATTGAAATTTTCGGCATAAAGACATTGACCCAATTGAAAGTGAATCTCATGGGATATTTTGATTCTTGACTAATTTAATGTCTATTAAAATTTCCAATTAGATTGGAATAGACTTTTTCTTTTTCTTTTTTTTATCTTTTTGAACAGGTCATTGAGATTTTGATAGTTCAATCTTCATTTGACAAGAAATCCACTTTAGAAAAACTAGATATTACACACGTGTATTGTACGTAAATTATTTTAAAAAATAGTTTTGATTTTATATTTATTATATCGGTATATATGTTAATTTATTTAAAACATAAATATTATCAAAAATTACCTCAAAATGTAATTTTTATAATTTATGAGTCTTATTTTATAGTTTAATTGTAAATATGATAAAATACTCACACATACCGATCAAGATTAAAGATAATTAATGATCAAACCAATTTAGTATAGTTTAATTGGTAACCCTTAGATTTCTTAAAACTAAATTAGCTAAGATGTCAAGCAGACAATTCTTCCCAAATGTAAGACTTAGTTTTTTTGTCGCTCTTTTTTAGGATTCTATTATGTTATCTTTCAAATTTTTCTTTAACCCTCCGTAAATTCCTTGTTCTTTTAAATAGATGCATTGTGTTAAACCTATAACATTGATTTATCAATACATACTCCTACTAAACGAATACTCAATTTTATTTATCAACAATATTTTTTAATGTGAAGTTATCACTTGACACATTTGTACATATGTGCGTTGCACGTGAACAATTATAGTGGTGATGTTATTTCTTATAATTATTTTGAAATAATTAAAATTCACTTACAAATCAAAGTATATATGCCCTTTGATACTTGCTGTCTAAATATATTATATGTTGCTACGTGTTCCAACCACAATAATCTTTTAAAAAGTTAGACTACATGCTAAATTGATTATTTCAAGATTCATTGATCACCCCACGAATACTGGAAGGCTGATTGAGAGTATATATTTTTGTGTGATAAATCTACTATACTTGCTAAGAATTTATAATCATTGGTTGCATGAATCATGGTGATACAAACTTTGCGAGAGAAAAGTTTAATAAAATCACCATAAAATATATTATATTTTTATAATAGAACAAAAAATAACAGGATAATCAAGTAAATCATCATAATGTACCAACAAACTAATGGATAGAAGACGTACATGTTTCAGCTACAAAGACTTGTTTTTTCTGTAACATTTATCTTGAGGGATTAGAATTTTGGGAATTCCCCAGCACTTACTTATCTATAGTTAAAGAAATTTAATTCTAGATTCGTTGTTAAATTTATCTAAATATATAAGATATTAGTAACTGAAGGAAAGTTCAAAAGTCAAATTTTTAAAGAGCTTGACTCCATATAAATTTTATAAGTCATTATTAAAACTTGATATTTACTCTCAAGAACTCTTTGGACTCATTTACACTATTTCTTGAATCTGTAAGGTTTACAATTTAGATAAGTTACAACACATATCATAACAATGAAAAACTTTAATTTTATATTATGAATCCATACAAAAAAAGAGAAATCAATTAGAATACATTTTTTTTCCTTTTCAAAAAAAAAAAATACCCAGGCATGATTAAGGAATGAAACTACATGTAACTTACAATAATCTTTCTTGTATTATTATATTCAGTGTACCATTACATAATCCTCACTTGATCAGTTAAAATATCCTTAATACAACATAAAGAGAAATAATACTAACAGTCTATATCCATCATCATATCAACTTTTCCTTCTATTCGACTTCATATTTCTAAAAAATGTTATATAAGGATGAGCTCACCAGCTCAGTAGAATAACGTTTATCAAACACTATCAAGGTTTTAGAACAGTGCATAATATAATTAAACAACAGATAATTGCAGGACTAGGACAAAGTAATGAATCAAATAAATAAATTTCAGCACATATCAATCATATAAATCCTTCAATTTTCTGGTCCAAGTATGAACTGCCTTAGGAGAAAAACTTTAACATCTCGCACCCTAGGGAATCCAATTCCCTTCTTGCTTTTTTGGGAACACCAATACCGAGAATTATGTGGTACCACACAGGCTATCACGACAACCGATATTATTAACCAGTGAACCCAATGACTAGTAGGAATTCTGTTAATCCTCGCAAGGACCACACATCTACTAACCACCTATCCTCAATTATGTGCAACCATAGTAATTTCATCAAAGTCATAATATAAAGTCATATTGTGTTCAGACTCAACCACAAGTAGAAAATCAAACACTAAATAAAAAAAATATTTTATATACAACTTGCTTTCACAAGATAATTAGGGTCTCGATTAAAAATTTATAATATGTGCGTGATCACAATTTATTTATAAAACTCAAGTTCGACTCCATGATTAAAACGATATAATATTACATTATATAATTAAAAATAGATTTGATATGAAGTCCCCAAACATGCATGAAATGTATCAATGATAGTAAAAGATAAAAAAAAACTCTATGTCTGACTTGACAAAATAATATTTTAGAATGACAATAGGTAATAAGAGCTTAGTTAAGCTAAATTAATTTTTGGAATAACTAACGAAAAATAATGATACATAAATTTGATCCAAAAATATTTAATGAGGATCAACTTTTTGAGAATTGAACCTATAAAATTTACTAAATAATAACTAAAAAAATATTTACCCAAAAATTTTGATCATAACAGCGAACTCTTAGGTCAAAGAATTTGGACCACTTTTCTATCTTTCCTCTCTCTTCCTTCTCTATCTTTCTCGCTTCCTTTCTTTCTTTTTTTTCTTCTTCTCCTTGATGTGTTGCTTGAAGGGCCAAAGACAGACTATTTAAAGCCAAAGCCTCGGGTTCCAACGTCATGTTGCAAACATCATATGGACAATTGTCCATTTGTTTGCCACTTAATTTTTTTTTTTGCACGTTTTAAATCTTGCAAATATGTAATAGGACGCTTGTCCTTTCATAGACACACATGCACACATACAGACACAGTCACATATATATATATATTTATAGATATGTTCATTTATTATATGATTATAAAATTTGATCTAAATTATATTCATTTGGCTCATTTTCACGCAAAGAGTTTGTATTTGAGGTTCATTTGTTCATAAAAAAATTATTATTTATTTACATATGTATTTTTTAAAAAAATAAACCTCAACTATGTAGAATCATAATTGATGACTTAATTAATGTGTTAATGATTAATCTATATATATAAATATGGGTCATCACAAGTAATCTTTGGATTAAGGATAATGTTGATTTTATATTATTGTTAAATCACAGTTACGAAATTATAATATGGACTTTATTAAATTTTGTTAGGATAAAATTAGAAAATAATTTTTTTATTAGTGACTTTTATAAATTATATATTGGTAATCATTGAATTTGTAGGTTTCTTTAAGAGTACACACAATATCAAATTTTTATGATTTAAGCCATAAGTGTTTATATATTTATTTAAGGACAAAATCAAAACTCAAAAGTTTTAGGTGAAATTATTAGTGTGAGGTATAATTGTCCTTATAATTTTGTTTAAGAGTAGAAGAGGAATTCAAATTTTTTTTATCTAAGTTACTTTTATTAGTAGTATAAATAATGTAGATAATGAAAAGGGTATTTCACACGAATGCTTGAATCTTTACTTCTTTTTATTTTGAAATTGATCGAAAATATGATAGAATATTGCACGGGAGAATTCCTGTAATGGTGTGAGATAACGATCACCTGTGTGATGAACCTGAAATAATCCACAGGGTCAAAAAAAGGGCCGGGTGAACACCCGACTTATCCCCTCCGAAACTTAAGTCAGTTTAAGATTGGAGGCTCCAATACAATGTATTGGATTGTCTGAGTTTAAATTACGTATATTTGTCTATTATTTAGAGATGCATTTATACATGGAATAACAATGAGTACGAAGACTTTCAATCCCATCTCAGCATTTAATGTCTGACACTTTTACCCACGCGTAATGAGTGTACTCCACTCAAGTCTTCGCATCTTAAATGCTCGGGCGATTGGACAGGTGTTCGGCTCCACGCCGAGTACCCATGGCCATCTTTGAAGAACTAGAGTTCCTTTGATCTGTGCCTGACACCTACTTCCGAGCATCCAATGGTCGGGAGAATAGTACGTCGGGGTACATCAAGTAGATGTGCTCGACGTAATAGCCATTAATGCCAAACAATCATGACTTGTAGGCTTAGGTCTTAAGGGTGCAGATGCCCATTAATGGCCTTGTCTGAGCCACTACATCGCAATAAATGCGTTGTCCAGTTGTCATAAATACTGGTGTCAGTATTCACACTTAACTCCTTCGAGCCGTTCTCCCTCCGCTCCACTCCTCGGCATCTCTTGAGCTCCATAACGGCTACTCTCCACATGTGTCAGTCTGAGGGCTGCTCTAAAGTCCCGCCAAATATGATAGAACTAATTTAGTGAGGTAGTATGGTCCTTGAAAAATAAAGGTCTATGTGAACAGGAACTGATCATTGCTTGTTCGTCATTCAATTATGCATATTTGTCTATTCAAAACATAATTATTTATAAATGTATTCCACCTAGAAAATAGTTGAAAAAGTAAAAATTGAACAAGTTGAGGTGGTAAGAGTTGATTGTAATGGATTTGAGAATAACAAGTATAACTTTTTATGTACAAACACATATAGATGAGCAATGCTATTCTAATCATCATTTGGGATCAAATTGAGAAACCAAATAATGTGGCAAAAGATCTGGCTGGCTCTCTCCCAAGAAGTATGGGGAGGGGGAGATAACTAGGGCTGTCAATTTTTAACCTGGAACACGAACCTGATTCGAATCGAACCTGACACGCACCCGAAAAAACACGATTAGTTGACGTGGTAATAATGGGTCAAATTAAGGTTCGACACGAATAACACGATTAATGAGTATTGTAGATAAAAAATAATTATTTAATGAGTATTATATTCTTAAATAAGAATTTTATAATTTTTTAAATAATCTTATATTAGTTGTTGTCAAATTAAATAATTTTTTATTAACACGAATATTGACCCAAACCCGACACGTACCGAAATGACACGACACGACACGAAACTGACCCGACCCGACACGTTTGACACCCCTAGAGATAACTATGTTAGTAGTTTATAATTGCCACATCATTCGTATCACAATTTTGATCCTAATTTTAAATCATTTTAAGTTTTCTGAATATACATATTCTACATAAATGTATGACAAAATAAACCAAGAAATTTGATAAGCAAAGAAGATTTGGGATGCACACATAGTCATATGTTTTGGAAATAATATTGGGTGTAATAGTTACAACATATCAGCATTGTCACGTGATATAACCTTAGTTACACAATTTGTGACTTATAAGCAACGTTGCATCACTCGGAATATCAATTCACAAATTAAGAGTGAATTCGACAATAATTCACACTCACTTTTCTAAATTTGTGCCCTCACTTTCCTAAATTAGCAAACTCATATAATTAATCCAAAAATTTTAAAATTTAACAGTTACCATAAATATAACCGAAAACTTTATAACTGGGCTAACTCATTCTTCATTGTACTCACTTCAAAAAGAAGTTTTCTAATTGTGGACCTCACACAGAACGGAAGCATTTACGACATACTTTATAGGAGTGTGTTGCTATCAACTCCCACTGGCCATCAGATGTGAGATGTGTTGCAATGAGCAAATATGGCTTTCAATGGATTTTTACGAAGCTGTTTGTTGCCAACTTTTACTATGCCCATCCGATATGGAATCTTATCCAAGAAATATAAATGTCTCTCAATGGTTTTTTGATTAAGCATTCACCCTATTATTTTTAATTTGTATATATATAATATAAATATGTATATAATGTGACACTCTCAAGGCGCTTCTACTCTAAGTTTTTTTTTTTTTTTTAATTTTCCTCTTTTTGTGCTCATGCTCTTGCTCTCGCCCTTATTCTCTCTCCGTGTGACTTAGGGTGTAACTGCCCAGTGACAAACAAATAAATAGGCAAAGTTGACTCTACTATTTCAAATAATTACCTCTCCATATAGGATAGTAACCGCAGAGTTTGTAGCTAGACGTTATGCACACAAAGACTTGAACGTTGCGTTAGACCGGTTGGTCAAAATATAAAATAGACGAGCTATTAACATGAACCGAGCTTCGCATGTCCATTTTTTTGTTTATCATTGGACGATTACACCATGTGACAATGCTGGCGTAGTATAACAATTCACCAAATATTTATTCTTGTTGAGGATATAAATGAGGAGCATCCTTAATTGTTATTACGAATTGTTGTTTGACCATCTTTTGATGTGTGTTCAATTTCTTTAAATTCTTTACACCCATATATTCATTTGTTTATTTTGGTACTATATATATTAAGGAAATTTTTTTTTTCAAGTGTTACCAAACGAGTAGATGGTTCCCAGAAGACTTTAGTCTTTTTTTATTAGTGTAATTTATGCATATGCGGAGAAACATTGAACCTTATGAATTTTTTTATCAATTTTTTTTTTTGTATTTTTGGATAAATAGTGTACTTCAACAATTTTAAACTCTTTTGTCAAAGCGATGGTTTTTGGAGGATATCAAAATATGATGGTTTAGTGATTATATTTGGATGCGAATGGATTATTTGAGTGTAATTAGTATTTTAAATTCTTGTGATGGAAATGTACATATAATCATGTGGACGGTAGATGATACAATACACCTAATTAATGAATATGAAGCATATTTTTTTTTTTAAAAAAATAACCTTATATGCGACAACACTAGAATTATCGCAAATCCATATTCTCGCACGTGCAAAAAAAAATGTTATTTACGATGGCACTAGACCTATTGCAAATGCATGTTCTCACGTGCCAAAAAATGTTATTTGCGACAGCTAATAAACTGTCATAAATACTACCAAAAAAATGGACATTTTGAAGCGGATTTTTTGGCAACCTCAATGACTTTTTGCAGTAGCTATTTGCCGCTACAAATAATTTTTGCGGCCCCATTTTATCTGGCAGTTCAATTCCATCGCATGTTTGCGAAAAAAAACTTGAGGCAGCAAATATTTTTTTTTGCTGTAGCACTCTGCTGTCTCAAAAATCACTTTTTCTTGCAGTGAATATTGGGTGTAATGGCAGGGGTGCAACCAAACATATTCCCCAATGAGGGCAACCTAAACCATATGAATATTAAAATTGCTAATGTTCACAAAAGTATAGTTTTATTAATAAAATGTCAATTAAAGTCGCAACTCATATTCATAAGCGCTATACATAAAGAGCCAACAAAAAAAAAAAAAACTCACTATAAATATATCTACAAAACCTAATCACCTAACAAAAAATTTTGAACCAAAAAATTGAGCTCAATTATATGTAGTTGAATTTTAACAAACAATCGAAACAAACATAAACTATAACTATTTTATTAAATTAAACTTGGGTATAGGAATTACTTAATCAATCACAATAAATTTATTCAAACCATCAAATCAAAACAATTTAATCTAACACATAATGGATGACTAAAAGCCTCAATTCCAATTTAACATATAAAAATAAAACAAATGAGAGGACTACAAGTCTTAATTCTAATTCAACATATAAAAATAAAACATAAGAGAGGACTACAAACCCAAATATCAATTAAATATATAAAAATATAAACCACAAAAAGAGGACTACAAGCCCCAATTTTATTTCAACAAAAAAATAAATAAATACAAGACTAATGATGAACAAAAGTAAGTTTATGCGAAATCAATCAAGGATGAAGTTAAGAAAGCTCAACATAAGCAAAGACAAAGATTAGGAGGTTTGGTCTGGGTGACCTACTCCACTAGAAATGACGATGGTGACCGGAGAATCTTATTACTTGCGAGGTGTAGTGTGCTTGAGATGTGTGTGATGCCCCCATGTTTAGGTGGGGCTTATAATTTATAGGAAAATGAAGTAATTTTCAAAGGGCTCTGATTGAGGCTCTATCCTCACAAGGAGCACGATGGTGCCGTGGATTTCGCCTTATCCTTGTAACGGGCGATGTGATAGAGGGGTGATCCTTTGAAGCTCGCTCTACCTTGTAATGGGCAAGGTAATCTTGCAATGTTGGTGATTTGCCTCTAATGATTGTGTTCCCAGGATTTCTTCTCCTCGGATGGAGAGTCTCACGTGTGTTGATGATGGACTGGGCCTCTTAGGAAAGTGGGCTTGGCCACATACCAATTGTGACTGGATTTTTGTTGTTCTGCATCTATAATCTGGTCCTGGTATGCATATGTAATCTAGGTCTTGCTTGCATATGTACTCTAGGCCTAGTTTGGATTTATAATCTAGGCCTGGTTTGTATCTCTAATTTGGGTCTGGTCTAGGAAGGCCTCGTTATTTGCCCTCATGTCTAGAGTTCAATGAAACTTGGAGGATAGGGCATTTGTAAAAATTAACGGGTATCTTTTTTAGCAAGTCGAGTATGGGTCAGAGAGGAGTAGAGGGCACATGAGGCATCAGGGGGCGAGTCATGAGGGCGCTCGGGCACGAGGACATACGGGCAAGGGTGTTGGCGCTGGGCTACCCAGGCAGTTCCTCCGCCCAGAAGAATGAGGTTCGATGATGCCCTCACAATCTCCATGGAGGTGGCTCTTCCACCTGTTCCAGTTATTCAAACGCCTCACTCGGCTGTTCTGCCAATCAAGGCGTCTTTAGAGATAGTGACTCCTTCTTTTGTGTAGATTGGAGTGCCATCTACTTCTCTGACATCCAGTAGTGGTCTAGTCTCCATACTTTAGGATGTGAATGTCGCTAGGGAATGACTCTAAAATCACTCTTTGATATTAGGGAAGTCATCTATCAGGGTATTGAGGGCATTATTGATACCATGATGGAGGGTTTAGCCAGGGTCATCATCTTTACTTCTTTTTTTTATGGAATTTTATTCTTTGTTTCCTCTAATTGTACTAACATTTTCCTTTTTTTATATACTTGTAGGTGTCTACAGCCGTTACGTGTCTTTTTGCAAAGGTTGGTTAGCATGAGCAGATATCGACACTCTGATGAGGGAGAAATAGACACCACGGGCTGTCGAGGGGCAATTGAGGGGGACTCATGAGAGAAGTGCACCTCTTGAGGTTGGGCTTTTGGTGGCTCATGAGCGAGCAGTTAAGCTGGAGGCTAAGACTGAGGCTGCTTATGCGAAAGAAGAGGCAGAGTTGTCGTTAGCTCATGAGAGTCTGTCAAAGTTGAGGTAAGGCTGCAAGTACTTATGAGAGGGCCATTGCGGTAGAGGCAGAGCTTCAGTTCGCTCATGAAAGGGTTGTTAAAGCAGAGATCGACTCTGAAGAGAAAGAGAAGAGAAGGGAGGTTGTAAAGAAGGCTGTTCATGACCTGCAGGATAATGCATCAGACTCTTTCATTGATGGTTATGAGGAGTTTAGGGGGAAAGCTACAAGTTCTTTGGCTAGCATAGAATTTTTGGCATTTGTCCCGTATAGCGAATCGGGTGTAGGTGGCACTAACGATAGAGAGGGTTCTGATGAAAGTGCGTCAAGCAGCGGCGAGGAGGACGAAGACAACAAGAGTAGCCAGAGTGCCGAGGATGCTTGATAGTTTTTTTTTTGTGCTCTATTCTGAACTTTTTATGAAATTAAAAGACAATTTCTATGATGAATCCTCAAAGCTTTATTTGATAACTACTTGTAATAAAACACCGGTGGGTAGGTGGTCTCAAAAAAGTATAAAGCGACTAATCAAAATAAGAAATAAAACAGCACTATTGGTAGCATTTTTTCAGGTGTTCAACATTCCATGGATGTGGTACAAATTTTCCTTAGAATTCTAGATCCTTTAAGTGTCTGACCTCACAATCTTTGCCATAGCATATGGCCCCTTCCAGATTGCTCCTAGTTTCCCTTCTCGTGAGTCCTTAGTGGCTAGTATTACCATCTTCAGGACCAAATCTCCAGATAAGAAGGAGGAGGTTTCACCCTTGAGTTGTAGTATTTGCTCATGCAGCACTTGTATTCCACATTCTTAACTGTGGCCATGTCTCTCTCCTCTTCTACAAAGTCGAGGTTGACGCAGAGACATTCTTCATTGGTGTTGGGATCATGGTGTTTTACCTTGAGTGAGTGGACCCCAATCTAGACAGGTATGACTGTCGCAATGCCAAAGGCGAGGGAGAAAAGAGTCTCGCCAGTGGGGTTCCTAGGCATTGCCTGATATGCCCATATCCCCCTATGAGTTCTTTTACCCATAGTCCTTTGACGCTCTCTAGTCTGGCTTTTAGATTGCGCAGTATAGTTCTTACGGTGACCTCAGCCTATCCATTTGCTTGGGTCTGTCGATGTGTTGTTGACACTCTCCATGTCTGTTTTGAGTCTGCTTGGCTCAAATTGGTGACCTATAAAGGTGTGGCCTGGTGGGATTTCTGCGGATGATGTAACTATTAGAACGAAAATTCCAAAAATCATTGACAACTTGCATGTATTGAATACAAATTTTTTTCTTTAAAACCCTACAAAAAGGAATTAGGTTTTACCTTCGAGATCGCTCTGGATTGATCTTATCTCAGCACAAACGCAAAAACTAACAATAAACGTGGAAGACAGCTTGACGAACCTCATGACCTTCTGTCGTATATCCTCCAACGTCAAAATCCAGATGTAGTGTGGACTACAAGAACCTTTAAACTTCTGCTCTCTCTCTCTCCCAAAAAATGTAAGTAATAAATTGATATAGATTTAAAGAATCTAAACGTCTATATATAGACTATGAAAGAAACCCTAAGGAGAAATAACGACCAAACTTCCAATATCCGAGACATTAAACAATCTCCTATAGTTAAGATAGACTATACTAGATTATTACATTACAATCGTACTAATGGTGTGTTCAATTGCATCTAGGATTGTGAACCTATACTCATATTATACAAGAATCCGATAATCTAGTCTTCTATGCATAAGCTGAACTCTACACAATAAATTATTTATAATATAAAATGTAAGACATAAATGCATACCATATATTAAATATAATATAAATATTTTGTCCTCATAGCTTCTCAATAAAATAGAAAGAACAAATTTTAACTAATTAATAAAATAATTTTACTATAAAAAGTCAGCTTTTAGTATACAACTCTATCAATTCAGCTTGTTTGTTTGCGTAGGTATGTAGAATTGACACTCCCCATATCTGCTTTGAGTCTGCTTGGCTCAAATTGGTGACCTATAAAGGTGGGGCCTGGTGGGATGTCTATGGATGATGCAAACTTGGTAAGTGTGTCTTCCATTGCATTATCCTCCCTTGGCACATGTTGAATTTTGAAAATGGTGAAATTTTATTAATAAGATTTGTACCATTGCTAAGTACTCTTGTATCCTCTCCTTACTTGCTTCAAAATCTCCTTTTACCTGGTTCACTACCAACTGAGAATCAGTGTAGGTGATGAGATGGCAGGCTTCCATTTCGATTGCCAACTTCTTGTTTAAGATGAAGGTCTCATATTCTACCTCATTGTTGGAGACTGAAAAATGGAAAGACACAACATACTTAAAGGGGTGCTATCAAGGCTAATGAGTATTAGGTCTGCTCCACTCTCTTCAATGGTTGATGAATCCTCCACATATAGCCTCCAATGATGTGGGGATCAAGCTTTGGGATGAGCCAACCCTGAGTCAAGGGTGGTAGGCACAGCTTCAACAGGTGTCCCTCCCTCTACGATGGTGTAGGGTGCCAAGAAGGGCGCCTCTGGGCACCATAGGTTGAGCTGGTGGCGCTAATGCACAACAAGTGTCGATGGTGTAGGAGTTTTCGGATGTAGATACTGGTGTGGGCAGCATGAGCTCGACCACAAAATCTATTATGTCTTATGCTTTAATGGCTACTCTTGGTTGATATCGTATATTAAAATCGCCTAGTTCTATAGTATATTTAAGGAGCCTTCTAGACACATCTGATTTTTTGAGTATTCTTTTCAATGGTTGATCTGTGACAACAATATTCGTGTGACCCTGAAAATAGTGTCAAAGGCTCTTGGCTGACATGACTAAGGCGAGTGCTAGCTTCTCTAGCTTGTACCTTATCTTCATTCCTTGATATGCCCTACTCACATAATAAATTGGCTTTCGTATCCCTTCATCCTCTCTAACAAGTACAGAGCTCACAACAGATGGTGAGACAGCAAGGTACAAATATAAGGCCTCTCCAAATATGGCATGGGAGAGTAGGAGAGGTGCAACAAGATACGCTTTTAGCTTCTGAAAATCTTCTTCTACCTCTGGTCTCCATTCAAAAAAAATTTAGAGGATCCTGAAGAAAAGGTAAACACTTAGCACCGTATTTTGAGATGAATTTGTTAAAAGTCACGACTCTTCCATTGAGGCGCTTGACCTCCTTCACAGTGGTGGGGGACTTCATGTCTAAAATGGCTCTGATCCGCTTCGGGTTTGCCTTAATGCTTCTCTTTTTGACCATGATGTCCCAAAATATTTTAGATCCCACACCAAAGGCGTACTTCTCAGGATTCAACTTCATCCGATAAGATGCAGGATGCCGATTTTTTTTTTGTAAATGTGTTGCATGATCCACTGCCACCAAGCTCTATACCAGCATGTCGTCGACATACACTTCTATAGTTATCTCAACTTGTGACTCAAACATCATGTTTATGAGCCGCTGGCTATGGCTCCTGCATTCTTTAATCTAAAAGGCATGACCATGTAATAGTAGGTTCCTTTATTTGGTGGATACATGCTGATCTGATTATATTCGGAATAGGCATCCAAAAAACTGAGCAACTTATGGCAAGTCTTGGCATCGATGAGGATGTCTATCCATGGCAATGGATAGTTATCTTTGGGACAAACTTTGTTTATGTCGATGAAATCCAAGCAGATGTGCCACTTCCCACTAACCTTAATCACCATTACCACATTGGACAGCCAGATTGGGTAGGCCACCTCTCTAACAGTCTCATTTACAAATAGCTTCCCAACCTCTTTCTCCATAGGTTGCACCCTTTTGGTAGCGAAGCTTCTTAGCTTTTGGTGGACGGGACAGTGCCTGAGATCTATATTGAGTTCAAAACAGTCATCAATGTTGTGGCTAGGGTCACCATGGAAGCGATAATATTTGTTCGGATTTCTATGGTTTGGAGCAAATTTCACGTTTTCCTGGCCAGTGCAATACAATTTCATCCTGAATTTGGAGCAAGATATGCTCAACTGAGGTAATGAGCGACATGAAGGCCTGTCGCTCCCTCTAAGGTGCAGGGCCAAGGCAATCCTTGGCTAGCACCCTTTGGTCTTTCCCCTCTTATTCTCAGTTTCTCTTATATCTTTAAGGGGCTCCTTCCTCTTCTCCCCTCCAAGTGAGGACTCACCCCACCTTGCCTTGGTGATGTCTTCAGCCTTTAAGTATTTATGGGCTTTTGATAGCAATTTTGGCATGCTCTTTAGCGATTTCTTCAAAACTGAGAAGATAAAGCTGGATGAGCACAAACCTGCAATAAAAGCAACCATGGTGACTTAGTCATCTGTCTCTTCGATCTAGAGATCCTCTTCGTTAAAATGAGTGAGGTAACTTTTTAGGTTTGCGTCTCGATCTTGCTTGATGCTGAGCAACTGGGTGACATGCTTCTAATGCCTGCGCCCCCTATGAAATGAGAAGCAAAAGATTTGCTTAGTTTAACAAAAGAATTCATGGATCCTAGTCTGAGCTTGGTGAACTAGTGGCTTGCAAACCCTTGAGGGTAGTGGAGAAAGCCCTACACATAATCTCGTCTGTTAAGTTGTGGAAGTACATAAGTGATTTTAAGTATCAATGTGGTCCTGTGAATATTTTGAGTCGTCGAACATTTCCATTGTCGGCATTCTGAACTTTCGAGAGAGGGGTAGTTGGCCACATTGGCTACAAATGACATGTCAGTGCGTCTTACAAGATGCTCTAACGTTTTTGGTTCTCTTACCTTCATAACATTAAAGTTGTCCAGTTGGTCATGTACTTCTTTGATCTTCTTGTCCCAATGGCTGGGGACGCCTTATGGGTTGTTGTAGTGGCTCTCATGGTCTATCTAGGTTTTCCCCTCGCCTTCTCGTAATGGAGGGTCATCGGCATGGGAGGATTGAGCAGGTGAACGAGGATAGTGTCACACCCCCACCCCGGATCACGTAGGGTGGGTGGTGGACCAGCCACCAAGGCTATTTACAACTTGTTGTCGTATTCAGCTAGTAGCAATCGACGTACCATTTCACAGTCTAATTATTTTTTTTACAAACACAACATGAGCACCCCCACAACAAATTGCTAGGTTGAATAAATCTTCGGTCTAATATATTTTCAATTGAATTCTCATTCTTCTAGTTTAGCGAGAACCATCTAATACTGAGTAATAAATATAAGTAAAGTACTACAGAGCTACTAAAAATGTAAACTTTATCTCTCTGCAATGGTAGCATGGGCAACTTCTCTTGAAATACATAAAAAATTCCATTTCTATTATTATCTATTCAAGAGACACTCACTCTTTTTGTATATCGATAATACTACCAATATTTCCCTAAAAAATCTTTACTCACTAGTTTTTTTTTGAGCTTTCACGCATAGATTTAAAACTGGGATTAAATACTTCTGGTCCGCTCAAAATTAAATCCACATGACTCTTTTCAAAACAGTCAACTTTCGTATGTTGTGTGACTAACCAGTTTCTAACCCCTAAGGTCTAAAAATACTCAAAAAACTAGTAAATGTTGTTTTCCAATATGGACCTTACACATTGGGTATACCATATCTCCTAACTCAAAACCACCCATAGGAGTTGGCATGGTCAAATCAAACTCAAGTGTTTTGGGTTCCACAACCAATCTCACTACTACAATAGAAGACACATAATAATGTATAGACTTTTAAATTTTATTAGTGTCAGCCACATTTCTTACAACACCCTTACCATTCCTTTTAGCAACTATCTCTTGTTTGTTCAAAATTTCAAGCAAATTAACTAGTCTTATTCACTACACAAATTAGTCTATTAACTATTAAAATCAATCTATATCCCTCAAACTAAAACCAATTAATACCTACACAACCATTTAGATCCAACCTAATCTTATGATAATTCATAAACCTACGCTCTGATACCAAACTTGTCACCCCAACCCCGGATCACATAGAGTGAGCGGTGGACTGGCCACCAAGGCTTTAAACAACCAATCCTGAGCATAATAAATGCCAAATACAGCGAAAGACAAATAATAATGTGATCCATTTTACCGACCTAATGAATACTAAAAGAATAAACTAACATCACCGACATCATTATTAAACTCATCTAAAACAATAATTAATTCATAAAGTTCACTACTCTTATCCTAAGCAACACTGTTCCCAAAATAATTGAATATTTGTCTCAAAACTACAAAAAATATTTATTCCCAAAGACCGATGATAAAATAAGTCTTTAATTCTTCTAACCCCTTGTCTATCTAGGGACTTACTCCTTCTTCTGATCCTCACCTGAAAAATGTTAAATGTTTGGATGAGCATAAAGGCCCGTAAATAGCAACCACCTCTAATGAGGTGTGAAAATAAATCTCACAGTTTATATAAGAAAATAAACTTTGATACACACAACAAATTGTACTTCAATCCTTCCACATAACCATTTAAAAAAATGATTTCATGATCACAAATAACTTTATAAATGAAAAGACATTTATAACTCAAAACACTCACACGGACATTCAGTTCCAAATATATTTCTCAAATCATGTTTGTTACCACTAGCCTGGTAACTTGTCCAGTTTCTTATTACCACTTACCGTGTAACTGGCCTTGTCACTTGTCACCACTAGCTTGATAACTGACCCTATCTTTTGTTATCACTAGTCTGGCAATTGGCCCAGTCTCTTGTCACTAATAGCCTGATGATTGGCCTAGTCTCTTGTTACCACTTAGACCTGGTAACCCCAGTTTTCGTCTCATAAAAATGATTTTCATACACACCAAAACTGTAGTTTTAGTCCCAACACACACAAAAATTTATTTTTCTCACCAAAGCAATGATATAAAATCATCCTACAAGTTTTTCAAAATTCACATATAGAATAGTTCACAATTTCAAAACGTTTAGTTGCAACTCCCGAATATCCACACATATATCGTGTATATGAAAAATTCACATGCACGCACACACACATTGAATTTAGAAAATTCTCCCAAAAGAAGTAGTAAACTACTCACCTTGATTCTCAATATCCAATTCAAAGCCCTCTTTCTCAACCTCAATGTAATCACCGTCTAATTCAAAATAACATATAATGATCAATCCCTATTCAAAACTTCATTATTTCACGATTCTAGATTTAATTTATGTACTTCCTATCCATTTATGTATACGTAACATATCTTTTACATATAAATAGAGTAATACTATTTAAGTCTAAAAATCTGACATAATTTGCTGACCTCATGATGTGGCTTCATTAGAACTATTGGATTAACACCACGTTCCGATGTTTGATGAAGCCCACAGTCAATTCAATGGTCATAGTGAATTAGGTCAGCAAATTAGGTCAGATTTTTAGGTTTCAATAGCATTGCTCATATAAATATCCTTTCTAAGACGAGGTAATAGGGTATAGAAGTATTCTGAGCTGTTTAGAAAAAGTTTCTAAAGTTTTGGGGTCAAATCATAATTTTTTTGAAACTTTTAAGGTCAAAGTATAATTTTCTTAAAATCGAATTTTCTATTTTCAGGGCTGCCATAAATTTTCCAGAATAACATTTAAGGTTATAGAGACCCATTTTTGTGAATACAACCTCAATTTGATTTATTAAGATTTTTAAACATTTAATCGAAACTTTTAGGGGTCGCTTCAAAATTTTAGAAAATTTTCAAGAGTTGATGGTTGTTTTGAAATGAAAATATTTTTTTCAAAATATTGGGTCAGTCCTATAAATTACCAAGTTCCATGGTGGTCAAAATTGAGTTTATAAAAGTATAGGGGTCAAAATAAAATTATTTAAAACTAAAGGGGAGGTTTCCATAATTTTATAAGTTATGTCTTCTTCAACCTTGCGGAATTCCAGATTCCATGCTTTGCATTTTTGTTTCCTTTTTCCCTTTTTTTTTCCCCTATATCTTCTTAATACAAATACCCACTATATTATATTTGAATTCACATATTTTAATCATATAAACTTACTCATATAGATTACTTGCAAGATTATATCTGACTACCAACTTGTATATTTGTACATATAATGATTAAATACACAATTAAATTTCATTATAAAGACTAACCTTGATGATCAAATCTTCTAGTTTCTTCCTTCTTCTCTAAATCCTCTTCTTTCTTTCTCTTTCTTTTTCTTTACTCAAAACCTTAGCCTCTCGTCTCTTTTATCTTATTCTAACGTATGTGTAGGTGTTGAGAGGTGAATATATATATCTATATATCAGTAAACGTCTAGGACAACAAGGAAACTCATTTTAATCACACTTTTATACCTTTTTTCTTTTTTCTTTTTTGTTATTTTGCCCTCTTTTGACTGCGTACATATATATTTATACAAAGTAAAAGAAACCCTACAATAACCCTACAATTCCTCATTCCTTAATTACACTAACATTCTTTTTTAAAAGAAATATCATAAATTGACCTAAAAATTAATATTTAATATATTTTAAATTTGGGATATTATATTCTCTCCCCCTTAAAAAAATTTCGTACCTGAAATTTATATACCTTGTAAGAATAAATGGGGATAAATTTTTTTTTCATGTTTTCTTTACTTCTCTAAAGAACTTCGTCAATTAGGTGACTCATCTGCAACAATTGGTCAACAGATTGATTCTATTACCCAAAATTTATTGGCTCCTCAACATAAGTAAGAGTTCTCTTTAGCTCAGTAGACTAACTCAACCAATATATTAGAAGGATCAATTGTATACAATTTCTAGTCATATTGAAAGGAAATATATTGTGAAATCAAAATAAGTCTACTAGTAGAACCCACCTTAAAATTTTAACTACAATCCTCTCTATAAATTTGTATGTCCATTTAAATCTTAGACTAAACTTTCATTTGAATTTCTAGTACATTAGCGCGAGGCATAACACTAAGGTATGAATAGTATGCTCAGATTGCCTGTCAAATTTAGAACCATAAATTATACTAAGGTTCAAAGTATTATCCACAACATGCTGCAAATTAGGCCAACTATGAAGGTAAGTTTTGGACTTCTATCTGCTACACTAAATAGAGGTATTCCAAATAATCATACACCCTCATCTAATAGCTTTGAGCATATCTTCAAGTGAATATGTAAATTTAATTATCAAAACTAACCGGACTTCATCAATCAATCCACAATAACCCAATTAAATTTATGCTCAATTTGTATCCCATAAGTCATTATAGAAAATTCATAATAATACACTCTCATTTTCGTTCAAAATTTGAAAGAAGTCATAATAAACCTATCGGGCACTAATATCCAGTCTTTTTCATCTCTTTTTTTTCCCTCAAATTAAACTCATTATCAATAAATAGATCTTTCAACCTTTAATAATCAAAATAAATCTCACATGTCTTACCGTATAAACAATCTCTCCATAACCTCAGAACAAAAACAATTACATTTTACCCAAAACCATGTGTAGGGTAATTCCTTCTTTACTACAAGAATACACAGGTGTAACACCAATAAATACAGTAACATATGAATCTAGATAAAGTGGAGATACTCAATTTAGTCAATCCATCAAAACAGATGTAACATTTGTCAATCTCAATGACTTCACCAAAATTACAATATAACTATCCCAGTTGTTTGTACTGCCTTCAAAACATCATCATTTTTTTTAAGTAAAGATATCTTAGCTTAAGATCAATCTTACTAAATTCTCTAGCTCCTCACAACTTATCAAATAAATTATCAAGGTCACATAAAAGCTATTTACTACTTGTTGCTGTCTTATTCAGCTGGTAGTAAGCAATGTATCATTTCACAGTCTAATCATTTTCTTTACAAACACAACATGAGCACCCCCACAATAAATTGCTAAGTTGAATAAATCTTTGGTCTAATATATTTTCAATTGAATTCTCATTCTTCTAGTTCAGTGAGAACCATCCGATACGAAGTAATAAATATAAGTACTCAAGAGCTACTAAAAATGTAAATTTTATCTCTCTGCAATGGTAGCATGGGAAACTTCTCTTGAAATACATAAAAATTTCCCTTTCTATTGTTATCTATTCAAGAGACACTCACTCGTTTCGTGTATCAATAATACTACCCAATGTTTCCCTAAAAATCTTTACTCGCTTGTTTTTTTTTTTGAACTTTCACTCATAGAGTTAAGACTGGGGATTAAATACTTCTTCACTACAATAAAATATATTTTTTGTGATGGCAAAAGGCTGCTGCAAAAAAATATATTTGCCGTCACAAATACTTTTTGCAACGGCTTTGCGACAGCATTTAGTAGCTGCAATAGACAGTGCCGCAAAAAGTATTTGAGGCAGCATTATGCCATAACAAAAAATATTAGTGGCAGAAATTGTCTGACACAAATAATGGTGCCACAATTTTGCATAACATTTGTGACAGAGACTTCGCCGTCACAAATGTTATGTATTTGTTGACAAAATACAATTGTGACGGCAACAATGCCATAGCAAAAAAAGGTCAAATTTTTTTAAATTTTTTTATATTATCAATTTCTACCTTGTATATACAAATATATCACACAAATTAAAAAGACTTATCACAGTCAAATAATTCTACATACAATTGCATTCATATATAAATCTAAACACCAAGTAAAAATATGTTCATATATATACATAAACAAATCACAAATTAGACAAAACAGTTTAAAATCTACCAAGTATAATGTTAATTTCCCAAGTACAGATAAAAATAAAATAAAATTAAAACAAAAGGTTCAATGTTGTATCCACATATGCTTATAATAAAAATGTAAAAAAAAAATCCTAAGATCTTCTATAATTCTTCTGCAAATCACCTACCATTTCAATAGTACCTGAAAAAACAAATAAAACTTTTGTTATTATAATACCACTACAACATAGATATATGTATTAAAGAATTAAAAGAAGTTGAACGTAGATGGCCAACCAACATTTCTTTGAACAACATTCCCAACTGTTTTGACTCTTTGATGAGGTCTTGTCAAACATGCATTACTCTCAATTGCCTTTTCAATAAATACTTTCCAAAAATTTGATCCCAAGTGTATTCCATTCACTTCGGCCAATGGGTCTGTACTAACAAGAATACCTTCTACTAATATGCATTTTGGAATTTTGGAACTTAGCAAACCTACTTTAGTTCCAACCTACAATAATATGCACAATGCAATCAAAACAACAATCGTTATTTAAAATTTCTAATACATGGTTATTCAAAACAATTGAAAGACGTCAAATGACATACAAAATAAATATACCTGTAGACTAACTTCTTCAAGCACCTCCTTTCCTTTGTTATTTTTAGCATTGTGCATTTGTATAACATTTTCACAGCATTAGATGAGTATTTCACTTGCGGGACCTTGTGAAATGCATTGGAAAAAATGATACAACAAATATCATATAAAGTGCATTCACAATTGCTCACAAACTTGCTTATTTCAATTCCAAAGAAAAAAAAACACTTAGCCCTTTTATCCAAAGTTAAAAATTTACACACTCTTCATCCATTAATGAAGTCATTTACTTCACACTCAAAGCTAAAATTTTTATTTATACTGATGGGCCAACCCCAAGAGCCTAAATTGTGTTACAAGCCCAAGAGGCCTAACTACAAGAGATCTAGTAAATTCAGCTCAATATGGTCAACCCGGTCAAGCTCATCAAGCTCAAGGAGCTACATCAACATGAAGCAACTCATCAAGCTTAAGGAGCTACGTCAGGAGGGGAGCATGCAGGGCCATCCAAGAACCTTCTCCTCTCCACCTTGGAGTCCAGAAGCCTCCTCCTCTACCACCTTGGAGTAAGGGTCATCCAAGAGCCTCACCCTCACCACTTCAAGAGAGTTAATATTCATTCATCATTTGACCAAGTCCTTTGGAGAACACCATAACTTCCTTGTCCGTTGAGGAGAGGAGAAGTCGCCAAGAAGAGGAAAGGTCGTCAAGCTATTCAATACCATTAAGTTTCCCCCAATCTGTTATGACCGTCAGACTGGCTATGCAATTACTACGCAGACAACTATAAATTTTAAGCTCCCCCAACACTTGGGGGGCATCTCACAAAATCAAGCTCATCTCTCTGTCTTGTAATTCTCTGCCCTTCCTACACTCCGAAGTTAATAAACCAGCGAACTCAGCCATTGAAAGTGGACGTAGGTCTTGATTGACCGAACTACTATAAATCTTGTCTTCACTCTCTACCTATTTTACTGCATTTTAGACAATTTACTTGACTGTGGTGTGCAAACCAATTTGTGCATCATCACATACCTTTAATAATACACTCAAACCTAACAAATTAATCAAATGTCAAATACATTTCACCTCATCAGAAGGCAAGGGAGATGGAGATGGTATAGACGACTTATCAATTGACCGTGGAGGTATTTCTTCATTCAACTCTCTCAACAATTGATGTGAACTAGATGTGCCTGGAACCTATAAGACATGTTATACCACATATTAAAATATTACATACATAGAGTTTAAAGTTGGTCAAATAAAAAAGATAACATTTCTTATACACTGCCTGATTGGCATTAACCCTAGATCCACCTACACTATTGGCTTGTGATTCAAACAAACCAATCCTTGCATGAACCTTGTCAAATTCAGCTTTAATTTGCGGCTCTAATTTTTCACACACAACATGACATATTTTCTCAATGAAAGTAGGATTTGGTGCATCGGATGAGCTTGTGTCTTTTTGGTACACTAAACTTCGAGGCACACTAGTACCGTAGGTCTTGCAATATCCATGTCCATCTTCTCCAAAAAACTTGTGGAAAATTTGATCCCGAAGAGCTGGTGTACGGTTTGACTAATCATATTGAGAAAGTTGTGCATTGAATTCATCCTATAATTTGAGATAGTCAATATTTATAGATTTAAAACATTAAAAAAATTATTAAAAACTCAAAAAATAAAGTATAAGAATGTGATACAATGACTTGCGCCACATCATGGTCACACAGAACACAATTCTTAGTGCGTGATTTAATATATATGATCATTTTATCAGTGCTCTCTCCGTTTTGTTCCATTTGCAAACCTCAATAAATATCAAAATTCAGGTTCATCATCAAATGTAAACACAAAATACATATCAAAATATATTAATTTTTATAATCAGTTACCTCTCTACACAAACTCGGCGAAATGTGATCGCCCACACCTATGAACCGGGCCTTGTAGTTCTCTATTCTTTGAATTTCAATCTGCTATTTCCTATAACAACAATTAAACATTATTCAAAGTCAATATTCCACGTATAGGCAATGATATAAATTCATTCTCGTACCTTAGCTCCATCACTCGTCCAATACTATACTAACTCTGTCCGTTGCACTGGCACAATATCAGTTGGAACTAATGATCTAAGATTCTCATCATTCTTGTGGGGTTCATAGAAATTTATCTTCACACAATGTTTGTGATCTCTCCAATTCTTACCACATGCCTTCAAGCAGACTGGTTTATAACCAGGAGGAGCATATGTCAAGTTATCCTAAAATTATGTGCCAAGAAATTAGCATATAATTGAGGTCATCATTATTTTTTTTGTTTGAAAAATAAAATTTTGATGATTTAATTTATAACTCTACTTCTTTCCAAATTGTATCAAGTATATCAACAGGTATTGAAGTCCAATCGATATAAGTGAGAGGAACTCTATGCCCATTGCATACTATATTTCCCAACGCTGACTTTAGCCATTTTGCATTCTTACCTACTGGTTGAAACTTGGAATCAAACTCAACCTCAACCTCAAGTCTCACTCCAGTTCCCCATTCCTTAGGACCCTTGGCTAGACCTCGATCTTGCTTGGTCGAAACTGTGTCACTTGTGCCTATTCCAAATAAAGATCATCAATTACTAAAGTTGACAAATATATAACGTCATAATATTAAACTATCTTATATATATACCTGACTGTCTAACTAACGATGGCTGGGAAGACTGTACGCGTGACAATGACCTAGAAGATAGAGGCTGTGATGATGGTTGTGAATGCTTATGCATAGTGCTAGATGATGTATGTATACGCAATATCTCAGACATAGTACTTCCTTCTCTCTTTGACATATCTATAAACAACACATCACATATTAGTATCATTCTTTGAAAAATAATAATTAAAAAAAATCTTTCAAAAATACCTCTTATTTCTTTAGAATAATGTGAAACAAATGCCTACATATGCATATCAAAGAACATCAACCATCATCACACTCATCGATTTGGACATTCCCTAGAACAACATTATTTAAGGTAAATGTTGTTTCTTCTGCTTCTTGCCTCACCCAACCAACATCATCACCATGGAGCATTACATTTTCATCCAATTCTTGATGATTATAAGGTTTTGATTGAGCTTCATTAGATTGCATATCAAAAAAATTCCTCTGAGACATTTTCACAGCAACATGCCAATCTAAGTCTAAAGGGTCTTCAACATACCAAACTTGTTTGGCTTGGGATGCTAAGATGAAAGGTTCATTTGTCAACCAATCTTCGCGATACAATAAATGCTTGAAGTTTACTAATGTAAAATTAAAGTCATCTTCCTGCTTCTCTACATTGTTATCAATCCAATCACACTTAAAGAGCAAATATTTCAAATCATTCGTGCACCGAATTTCGATAATGTCGCTTAAGACTCCATAGTATGATACAACACCCACACGAGGGTTGTTGTCTTTTCGACTAGCATAACTTACAATATCTGCTTTTAAGGTCACACCACTATTTTGAGTACTTCGACGGTTATCCATGTCCTTAACCCAAAATCGAAACCCATTGATAATATATGCTTTATATCTCCATGCTGAGTAATGGGGACCATCTGCCAATATATTGATTTCATCTGAGTAATTGAAATTACTTGATCTTCGCATAGTTTGCACCTGTACTTGTGTTGCACAATTATTTAAAATTAAAGGGCAAGAAAAATATAAAGTTAAAAAACATAAATCATAAGTATTATATATATATAATACACACATGTTCCATAAACCATGTGTGAAATGTTTCCATATGCATGCGCCGAATTTGGTGGTCATCCGCACAAGGCATTTGGCTTCGAAGGAGTTCAAGGTGGTCACTGTATAGTTCAATAGTTATATGTAAATTGCATAAATGGTTCAAAAACTTTAGCTCAAGAATTTGGGTGATTTATAACTTACTTTATGAATGGTGCGACTGAGTCCGTATTGAATAGAACATACCGATGAGTCTGTATCCATGTTACATTATGAAGGTGAATTTGAAGGCTCTCCCACACACTACGACCTAAAGCTTCACCACCATCATAGTTCCTAACTGGTCGGTTAGATTTGGTTTCCACATCATCAAGATATCTTGCACAGACACTCATGTATTCTTCCATCAAATAACCTTTAGATATTGAACCCTCGGAATGAGCGCGATTACGCTCATATTGTTTCAGAGTAAGAAGATACTTAGACAAACAATTATAAGTACACTCTATAATTGAAATTTAAGATAAAAACTAAAATTAGATAAAAAGTTTGATATACCCTTTACATAAGGAAATAACACACACCTTTCAATGGGATACATCCATCGAAATTGTACTGCACCAGCAATCAATGCTTCATCAGCTAAATGTATAGGTAAATGCTCCATTATATCAAAGAAGGACGGTGGAAAAATTTTCTCAAGATGACAAAGTGTAAGCATGATACGGTCCTGAACATATTCCAAATCTGAAGCACGGTTCACTTTCGAGCATAATTTGCTAAAGAAATTACACAATTCAACAGCCACATTCTAAGGCAATGATTTGCATATAGCCAGAGGGATAAGTTGTTGCATCAGAATATGATTGTCATGACTCTTAAGACCCCAAATACTTCGCTCATTCACATTTACACGATGTGAAATATTTGATGCATATCCATCTGGTAATCTAACATTCTTTAAAACTTTGCAAAAATTATATTTCTCATCCTTATTCATTGAAAATTGTGTAGGAGGCAAATACTCTTTACCAGAACCTCTAGATTGTGGATGTAATGGTCTTCTAATATCCATCTCTTGTAGATCACATCGTGCATTCAGATGGTCCTTAGATTTTTCCACCACTCCTAGGATTGTCCACAATAGATTGTCACAAACATTCTTTTCTATATGCATCACATCAAAGTTGTGTCTGATTAAATTATGCTTTCGATATGGAAGCTCAAAGAAAATACTCTTTTTCTTCCAACCATGTTTTTCAGACCTGGTTTTATCCCTATGTACTACTTTGTTTTTCCTTTCCATAAGATCATCCTTTTTGTATTCAGTCAAAATATGTTCTGATTCTAACTGTAACAACAACTCGGTTCCAGACAAAGTAGTAGGCTTGCATCCATATTCTTGTGTGCCATCAAATGAGTCTTTGATCTTTCAAAATTTGTGGTCGTAAGGTAACCATCGACGGTGACCTATATAAGAATACTTTCTACAATGCTTCAACCAATAAGACCGAGGTTGCGTATTACAAGATGGACATGCATATTCACCCTTCCTACTCCACCCTGACAAGTTGGCATATGCAGGAAAATCACTAATTTTCCATAACAATGTTGTGTACATTTGAAACATTTGATTGCTTGATGCATCAAAAGTATGAATACCATCTGCCCATAGTTCCTTCAACTCCTCAATTAATGGTTGCAAATATACATCAATCTTGTTGCCAGGTCCTTTAGGCCCATCAATAAGCACAGATAGAATAAGAAATAGTTGTTTCATGCACAACCATGGTGGTAAGTTGTATGGAATCAGTATGACAGACCAAGTGCTATGAACAATATTCATGAACCTAAATGGATTAAAACCATTAGTTGCTAACCCATGCATGACATTTCAACTGTCATAAGCAAACATTGAGTTTTTCAAATTGAAAGTTTTCCATGCCAGAGAATCAACTGGATGCCTTAATACATCGTCATCGGTTCTTCCCTTGACATGCCATCTCACGAGTGAAGAGGTTTTTGATGACATAAACAATCTTTGTAGTCTTGGCTTCAAAGGAAAATATCTCACCTGTTTTGCAGCTTTTCGTTTACCTTTGGTGGTGCCAATACTTGGATTAACTTCTTGATGTTTCCATTTAGAAGTGTTACATATATCATACTCATCACGTCCTTCATCCTCATTTTTAAACAACATACAACTGTTAGGGCATGCATCCCACGTCTTATACGTAATGCCCAAGTCATCAGTTATCTTTCTAGCTTCATAGTATGAATTAGGAAGTTTTTCTCCCTTAAGCAAAAGCTCAAACAAGAACAGAAGAAACATCATGACAGATTTATATGTCCGTCCATTAAGCACTTTCATATGTAGAAGCTGAACGATAAACGACAACGTCGTAAAATTTTTACACCCCGGATACAATTCACTTTCTGCTTCCTCTGGAAGTTTAAAATACTTTCTTGTTTCTTCATTAGCTCCTGACTGGGGACCATTTGTAGGTGGTTCATCATAATCAGCATTTTCACCTACATTTGTAATTCCTATCACTTCATGTATCATTTCGACCATATTGTCCCCGACATCTAAATCAGCATAACTTTCATTTTCCTGGTTACCATGCAAAGACATGTAGGGTTCTCCATGGTTAATCTAATTCTTATACTTCTTTAAGAAGCCATGGTAACCCAAATGGTTACGCACAATCTCCCGTGGAAAAAAGAAGCGATTTGCACATTTTTTACAAGGGCAATTGATTGTTGAACCTTCTGCCTTATTATTGTATGCAAAATTGAGGAATTGATCAACCCTATTCATGTATTCTGTTGAGACTTTATCTGGTAAATCAATCCAACTATTGTCCATATTTCAACTAACCTGAACTAAATAACAAAACTTTAGCTTATGAGAACCATTATTCAATTTACATGAAAAATAAAGAAACAAGATTACATGGAAGACTTTCAATGTTTAAGCTACTCACTAAAATAGATGTAGCATAATCTAATAAATACAAGCAATATCTGAATAAAAAAAATGAAAAATAGATTATATGTGAAGCGATATTATAGTTCAAAAGCTATAGAAAACTGAATGACATTTAGAACGAATTAAATCTCAACTAATACACAAGATAACAACTGAAATCCCAAGAGGGCGGGTCGGGTATATGCAGTGACAATGAAAAAGGGGAACTACATTTATAAGAAAATCAACTAAATGAATATCATTGCTGACTTAGAATGCCAATCCACACAAGTCCCTAACTATCTTCACAACGTAAATAATCATGAAATGCATTATGTGAAACACACCATTTGACATATTTTTCCACCACAATTTATAAACTTGGATCATATGGGCATCCATATGAATCACATCCTCAGATAGCACACTAATAGAACAAAAACACGGCTTAAAAAGCGTTTTTTTCTCTAAATAAATAAAAAATTCACCTCTATGGAAATTACAAAAAAAATGAAATAAATAAAAAAAGTTCGTCTTTCTTCTTCTATTTGCCAAACTGACCATAAATCTTTTGGAATTTCAACTAAGTAAAAGAAGCATATCAAAGAGAGGACAAAAGGGGACAGTGTTTGAGGGTTAATAAAGCTAAGAAAGGGTTGTTGAGTGCTCTTTTCTAGTCATGGACACTGGACAACACTCTTGTCAAAAAAAAAGTAGCTGGTTTTGTTTTGTTAGGCTAGCAATGTTAATCCATTGTAGGAGGTGTTGGGGTTCATCAAATTATGATTTTAAGGCCACGAAAGTGCTTGAAAGATATGGCATGGGATTTCCATGGCTCAGAAGTGTAGGAGAGTTGAGGTAGGAAAGAGATGAAGAAAAATGGAAATCACAAACAATGACACTATGAACCTTAGGCATCACACCAATAGGGGAGAGATGTTCCACATATCAGATAGAGATTGTATAGGATAACTACTACTTTATGTATATGGAAACTCTATTTCACCCTCTCTTTTCAAGTGCATCACTGTAGCTTCAACAAAAGTTACAATTGTTGCAGTGAGAAAGGGGAGTGCAAACAACATGTATATATATGGGCAAAACTTGGAGACCAAGAACAACTTGGGGGCTACGATATATTGGGGCCCAAGGTGAGTTATAATGCTTGGTTTGGTGTTGGTATGCCATCTAACTTGACTCAAATTACAACAACAAGCCCAACATCTAGAGACCAACATGGCATACCACATCTACAGTCCAAAGGATGAAAATTTTCAAACTCTACCCCAAGCACAAGACTTAGACAAACATCAGAGACAACAACAGAATCTAGAAGACAATAAGTGAATATAACTTAAGGCTACAGTACACATCTCACATATTAAGATTCATCCAAAATGTGCTAATATATTGAACTACTTTTAATTGCACAGTTTGAAATTGATAATGAATCAATTGAAATAGGCCAAAATTTATACAATGTCAAGTATCAACTAACTCCTCCTAAATTGCAAACAAAGAGATGTACTTACTGGGTCAAGTGATCGGATGAAATCACAATGCCAAGCCCACGACTCAATGAGTGAATAGATCTTCAACGATGATTATTGTCGGAGTTTGATTTCGATTGGCAAAATGAATCACAGTTTAAGATGAGGAGTTTCAGTTGTTGAGAGATGCGGAGGGCAACCAAACTATTTGGGGGAAAATGCCAAAAAAAAAAGTGGCAAACATGATTGTTGTCATTTGGTAAAATTTCAACTATACCCCCTCTAGTTTATTGCTTCATCTTCAAAAGTGTAAACCCAAGCGCAGGTTGAGCGAAGTAATAATTTCTCAGAAAGTCCGAGGTCGATCCCACGAGGAATGGCAACAAGAAAACAGTCACAATAAACTAACAGCAATCTAAAGGAAAAGATTTGGTTGAAAAGTTGTTGATTAGAGAAAATTGATTTAGGTAATTAAAACAGTAATAAAAGTACTAGAGCATCAGGTACTCCCTCTCAACTTCATACGGTAATAATTAAAGACTCAAGAGCTTGACTTGAAAAAGAAATTAAATGTCGGTTAATTCAATTAACAAATCAAGTGATAAATCCCAAGGTTATAATCAAACAGCTACCAGAAACCTGAATAATCATTTCAATCATATTATTTTATGAAACAGTGTTAACAATTCAAGCATGGAATAACCAGTGATTTATGCGCAGGGAAACTCAAGCAATCGATGTACGTGGCACAATAACTCAGGAGTTTTTACAGCATAAACAGCTTTGCTAAAAGATTAGAAATTAAGTCAACACCATAACATAAATCATTAAGTACAGAATCAATAAAAATACCGTACTCTGTTGAGAGACTTCACGTAGCCCTAGCAGAGTTTTCTAGCCGGACATAATAAAATTAACTCCGAATATTCGTCAGCCAAAAGTCGTTTTACAAGGTCCTCGGTATCTATTTATAACTACATTGGGAAAAGATTGAATTCCATCAAAGTTCCAAATCTGGCGCAAGCTTGTCTTCAACACGTGTCCGGACGCACCTTTTCTTCCGTCCGAACACCAACTCCAGAATGTGCAGTCTGCGTCTTCTCAATTTTCTGCCAACCGCGTCAGGATGAGCGTTCCTAATCCGTCCGGACGTGTGATCCAGTATGATCCCCTTGAGTCATGCTTCATTTAATAACTTAGCTCCAATTTTGCACTATTAACCTGTAAAACAACACAACTCATCTTTTATTCACATAGCATTGTTCTTTAAATAAATTCACATAATTATCACACTTTCATAACAAAATAATCAATCTTTTCACCAAATGAATGTAATTATTAGACCTCAATCACACCCCCCCACTAAGACCTTGCTAGTCTCTAGTAAGACAAGCAATAAAAATAAAATACTAACTAAAATATCAAATAAACCAAATAAAACAAAACAAAACCACTTCCATAGGATTCACGATTGCATTTAGCATATGCAACCAGCCTTTAGACCCCTAGGTTCCCCCTAGTGGACGAGTATAGTCTCGTGAGAGTTTCCAGAGATAATACCCACAAACATCTTCCTGTAATCAAATATCTGAATA
>CM042193.1:18282358-18293833 GCA_023539305.1 Ilex asprella | reverse complement strand
GACTGATATAGTAAATGACATGAGGCTTTTTATCATTCCTTTGTCCTAAAACTGCCCCTACAGCATAGTCACTGGCATCACACATGATTTCATGCACATCCTCATCAACATTCTCTGGTTGTTTGCACACATAAAAAATATTGAGTTCTAATGTCATATTCCCAAAAGTTAATTTCAACATAAACAGCTTTGCTAAAAGATTAGAAATTAAGTCAACACCATAACATAAATCATTAAGTACAGAATCAATAAAAATACCGTACTCTGTTGAGAGACTTCACGTAGCCCTAGCAGAGTTTTCTAGCCGGACATAATAAAATTAACTCCGAATATTCGTCAGCCAAAAGTCGTTTTACAAGGTCCTCGGTATCTATTTATAATTACATTGGGAAAAGATTGAATTCCGTCAAAGTTCCAAATCTAGCGCAAGCTCATCTTCAACACGCGTCTGGACGCACCTTTTCTTCCGTCCGAACGCCAACTCCAGAATGTGCAGTCTGCATCTTCTCAATTTTCTGCCAACTGCGTCCGAACGCGCGTTCCTAATTCCTCCAGACGCGTGATCCGGTGTGATTCCCTTGAGTCATGCTTCATTTCATAACTTAGCTCCAATTTTGCACTATTAACCTGCAAAATAACACAACTCATCTTTTATTCACATAGCATTGTTCTTTAAATAAATTCACATAATTATCACACTTTCATAACAAAATAATCAATCTTTTCACCTAATGAATGTAATTATTAGACCTCAATCATTTATCATACCTTCAAAGACAACCCCTCTATTTTTTGAATCTTCACTAACACCCCTATCATATTAAAAATACTAACTAGAATGCAATTTAACTAAATTGCCCATAATATATTCGAGGACAAACTTTATCCACACCCCCTCTATATAAAGCATATCTTCAATGAGACTTCATATGCAGTCAATTTTTTTACGTATTAAAATTTGAGTCAATTAAAATTCGATTCAAACTAATTAAATTTACTTTTACACATTAAATTTGAGTCGGTTAAAAATTATTTTTTTACGTATTAAAATTTAAACCGATTGAAATTCTATTTGAGCTAATTAAAAATTATTTTAATCAACTCAAATCAAATTTTAACCAATTCGCATTGAATTTTAATTGGCCCAAGTTTTAATACATAAAAAACATAAATTTTAATTGACAAGAATTTTAATAAATAAAAAAATATAAATTTTAATAGACTCGAAAGCGAATTTTAATCGGCGGTAGAGCTCAAATTGGCTCGAATTTTAATACGTAAAAAGGAAATTTTATAATAGGCTCAAATTAATATGTAAAAAATAAAATTTAATCAACTTGAATAGAATTTTAATCGGCTTAAATTTTTAATATGTAGAAAAATACATTTTAATCAACTCAAATTTAATATGTAGAAAAATAAATTTCAATCGGCTCGAATTTTAATAAAATTTTATATAGAAACATTGTTTGAGGTTCATGTCGTAACATTTTTGATACTTTAGATGATTTTTTTTGTTAGAAATGATGGTTTAATGACATGGGATGTCAATAACGTTTAAATATAAACTATAAAGGGTGTCAGTGATATTTTTTATAATAGAGGCGGTGTCCATTAAGATATAATATACCAAAAAGGGTGTACTTGAAATTTTTCCTATAGTTTTTTATTTGAACTGTGAGGGGTGTAAAAAACTGTCCAGTTTGAATGGATGAATGAAGGAACCGGCCGATTAATCGAGTTTTGAGTGGTTTTTGTGCAAGAATGATCTAATATAGTAATCGGTCCAGTTCACTGATTCTTCGGGTCAGTCCGCTTGGTCGAGTCTGTTTTTAAAGCATTGGGACCTAGCTAATATCCTATTCCATTTAGAGTTTAATTCTTACAAATAAAAAAAAAAAAGGATATAGCCCTTATAGAATTAGTATTATTTATACATTAGGAGTCTTTTTTTATAGTTTTAATTGTTAGGATTCTTTCTTGATGACTCTATCAATAGTTCGTCTTTTTGGTTTTTTTGATAAATTCTTTAATTTTTGTGTGAAATTATCTTAAATGCTTGACATTTTTTATAAAAGAGAGCTAACGACAGACACAACATGAGCACCCCCACAATAAATTGTTAAGTTGAATAAATCTTTGGTCTAATAAATTTTCAATTGAATAATCATTCTTCTAGTTCAGTGAGAACCATCCGATACAGAGTAATAAATATAAGTAAAGTACTCCAGAGCTACTAAAAATGTAAACTTTATCTCTCTACAATAGTAACATGGGAAACTTCTCTTGAAATACATAAAAAAATCCCTTTCTATTGTTATTTATTCAAGAGACACTCACTCGTTTCGTGTATCAATAATACTACCAATGTTTCCCTTAAAATCTTTACTCACTTGTTTTCTTTTTTTTTTTGAGCTTTCACTCATAGAGTTAAGAGTGGGCATTAAATACTTCTTCTCACCTCAAAACTAAATCCACATGACTCTCTTTTCAAAACAGTCAATTTTCGTATGTTGTGTGACTAACGAGTCCCTAACCCCTAAGGTCTAAAAATATTCAAAAAATTAGTAACTGTTGTTTTTCAATATGGACCTTACACCTTGGGTACAAGATATCTCCTAACTCAAAACCACACGTAGGAGTTGGCATGGTCAAATCAAACTCAAGTGTTTTGGGTTCCACACCCAATCTCACTACTACTATAGAAGACATAGAATAATGTATAGACCTTAAAATTTCATTAGTGTCAATCACATTTCTTACAACACTCTTACTATCATTTTTTGCAACTATCTCTTGTTTGTTCAAAATACCAAGCAAATTAACTAGTCTTAGTCACTACACAAATTATTCTATTAACTATTAACATCACTTTGTATCCCTCGAACTAAAACTGATTAAAGCATACACAACCATTCAGATTCAACCTAATCATATGATAATTCATAAACCTATGCTCTGATACCAAACTTGTCACACACCCACCTTGGATCACATAGGGTGGGCGACGGACTGGCCACCAAGGCGTTAACCAACCAATCCTGAGCATAAAAAATGCTAAATACAACGAAAGATAAATAATAAAGTGATCCATTCCACTAACCTAATGAATACCAGAAGAACAAACTAACATGACCGACATCATTATTAAACTCTTGTAAAACAATAATTAACCCATAAAGTTCACTACTCTGAGCATAAGCAACATTGTTCCAAAAATAATTGAATATTTGTCTCAATACTACAAAAATATATTTATTCCTAAAGACCTACGATAAAATAAGTCTTTAATTCTTCTAATCCCTTGTCTATCCTGGGACTTACTCCTCTTCCTTATTCTCACCTGAAAAATGTTAAATGTTTGGATGAGTACAAAGGCATGTGAATAGAAACCACCTCTAATGAAGTGTGAAAATAAATCTCAGTTTATATATGAAAATAAACTTTGATATACACATACGTGTAACAAATTGTATCCCAACCCTTCCACATAATCATTTAAACAAAATAATTTCATGATCACAAATAATTTTATAAATGAAAATACATTTATAACTCAAAATACTTACACACACATTCAGTTCCAAATATATTTATTAAATCATGTTTGTTACTACTAGCTTGGTAACTGACTCAGTCTCTTGTTACTACTAGTCTGGTAACTGACCGAGTCTCTTGTCATCACTAGCCTGATGACTGGCCCAATCTCTTCTTACCACTTAGACTTGGTAACCCTAGTTCCCGTCTCATAAACATGATTTTCACACACAGTAAAACCGTAGTTTTAGTTCCAACGCACACAAAATTTCATTTTCATCACCAAAGCAATAATATAAAATCATCAACAAGTTTTCCAAAATTTACATGTAGAATAGTTCCCAATTTCAAAACATTTAGTTACAGCCCCCAAATATTAACACATATATCGTATATATGAAAAATCCACACGCACGCACCCACACATTGAATATAGAAAATCCTTCCAAAAGAAGTAGTAAACTACTCACCTCAATTCCCAAAATCCAATTCAAAGCCCTCTTTCTCAATCTCACTACAATCACCATCTAATTCAAAATAACATATAACGATCAATATCTACTCAAAACTTCATTATTTCGCGATTTTATATTTAATTTATGTACTTTCTATCCATTAATGTATACTTAATATATAATTTACATATAAATATCTTTTCTAATACAAGGTAATAGGGTATGAAAGTATTATGGGCTGTTTAGAAAAAGTTTTTAAAGTTTTAGGGTTAAATCATAATTTTTCTAAACTTTATGGGGATAAATTGTAATTTTTTAAAAAACAAATTTTCTGTTTTTGGGGCTACCATAAATTTTTCAGAATAACATTTAAGTTTATAGAGACCCATTTTTGTGAATACAACCTCAATTTGATTTATTAGGGTAACCCTTGATTTTTAAACACTTAATCGAAATTTTTAGGAATCGTTTCAAAATTTCAGAAATTTTTTAAGACTTAAGGGTTTTTTTGAAAAGAAAAAATTTGTTTCAAAATATTGGGTCAGATCTATAATTACGAAGTTCCATGGTGGTCAAAATTGAGTTTATAAATGTATAGGGGTTATAGAAGAATAACATTTAAGGTTACAGAGACCCATTTTTGTGAATATAACCTCAATTTGATTTATTAGGATAACCCTTTATTTTTAAACACTTAATCAAAACTTTTAGGAGTCGTTTCAAAATTTTAAAAAAATTTCAAGACTTGATGTCTGTTTTGAAATGAAAATATTTGTTTCAAAATATTGGGTCAGTTATATAAATTACCAAGTTTCACGGTGGTCAAAATTGAGTTTATAAAAGTATAGGGGTCAAAATAAAATTATTTAAAACTAAAGGGGAGGTTTTC
Organism: Ilex asprella; assembly: GCA_023539305.1. NCBI lineage: Eukaryota > Viridiplantae > Streptophyta > Magnoliopsida > Aquifoliales > Aquifoliaceae > Ilex > Ilex asprella. The sequence goes on along the minus strand of CM042193.1, from coordinate 18,288,952 downwards.
ATAGTTTCAAAATTTATGTCTTCTTCAACCTTACCAAATTCCATTTTCCATGCTCTGCCTTTCTTTTTTCTTTTTTTCCTTTTTCCTTTTTTTTTCCTATATCTTCTTAACACAAATACCCACTATATTATATTTGAATTCACATATTTTAATCCTATAAACCTATCCATATAGATTACTTGCAAGATTATATCTAACTACAAACTTTTATATGCGCACATATAATGATTAAATACATAATTAAATTTCAATATGAAAACTAACATTGATGATCAAATCTTCTAGTTTTTTTTCTTCTTCTCTAAATCCCCTTCTTTCTTTCTCTTCCTTTTTCTTTACTCAAAACTCTAGCCTTTCCTCTCCTCTCCTCTCTCTTATTCTAACGTACGTGTAGGTATTGAGAAGAGAATATATATATATATATTAATAGACATCTAGGGCAACAAGTAAACTCATTTTAATCACATTTTTATTCCTTTTTTTCTTTTTTTTTTAATTATTTTGCCCTCTTTTGACTCGTACATATATATTTATACAAAGTAAAAGAAACCCTATAATAACCCTACAATTCTCAATTCCTTAATTACACTAACATCCCTTTTTAAAAAGAATATCACAAATTGACCTAAAAATTAATATTATATATATTTTAAATTTGGGAAATTATAGATAGGGAGTCAGGGCACATTGTGGTTGGGCCCTGGGATGTCGCGAGGTGGGGCTCGTTGGGCGTCGAGATGTGGGGAACCTTGGCGCCCTTGTCATGCTGGTCATGGCGCCTGGTTTGCTACGCCTCTTGGCTACTGGGACGCGACACCTTGTGGCTACTAGGGCACAACACCTCGTGGTTACTAGGGCACAACACCTCGTGGTTACTAGGGCACAACGCTTCTTTGGGATATGGCTTGCCCAGCAATCATCAATTAAGGATTTGTTGGTTTTGTTTCACCAACAACCGCATGGTTTACAATAATTGTGTTTTAGCAACGGGGTTTACAGGTGGGGACATGACCTCGTCCTGATGTGATTGATCATTATTTTGTTAACTCATAACTCTGGTTGTAATGGCATTGAAATGTGAGTACAAAGGAGTGAAAACTAAGTCATTCCAATAAACGGCGTCAAACTGATGATGTACAAAAGTGAGTTTATATAAAATCAATCAAGGATGACGTAAACAAGACTCGACACAAGTAAACACAAAGATTAGGTGGTTCAGTTTGGGTGACCTACTCCACTAGGTGGTTCAGTCTGGGTGACCTACTCCACTAGCAATGACGATGGTGGTCGGAGAATCTTATTACTTGAGAGATATAGTGTGCTGAGATGTGTGTGATACCGCACATGTACAGGTGGAGCTTACAATTTATAGGCAAGTGGAGTAATTTTTGAAGGGTTCTGATTGCGGCGTTATCCTTACAAGGAGCAAGGTGATGCCATGAGTCTCACCGAATCCTTGTAATAGGTGACGTGATAGAGGGGTGATCCCTTGAAACTCGCTCTACCTTGTAACAGGTGAGGTAATCTTGCGAGGCTAGTGATGCGTCCCTAATGACTATGTGCCCATGATTTCTTCTCATCGGATGGAGACTCCCACGTGCGTTGATGATGGACTAGGGTTTTTGTTGTTCTGCATCTGTAATCTTGACCTAGTTTGCATATGTAATTTGGGCCCAGTCTAGGTCGAGCCCATCAAAGACTACAGGTCCTAGTTTTATGTTTGTGTTGGAAGGTTGGAGGTTGGAGCTTTTGAAAGCGAAGTGGTGAACGATAGGACAAATGGGTGGAAAGAGGCATTTAAGCTTTTAAAGGAATTTTTTGACATTTATAAGTGAAACCCATTTATTTGTCAAAATATCATCACTACATATAAACCTTTTAAAACAAATTTAGTGAGGGCAAATCTCTAATAAATTTAAAAAATTTTGAAATTATACTTACGACCCAAAAGTTTTAAAAATTCCACTGAGGGCAGTTGCCCCCATTGTGGATCTTTCATTGTGTAATGGTGACACCGCACCATCAATGTCATGCAGTGTTACCAACTAGTGGTAGAATATCAAGTGCATTTAGTGGACTCCACTATTTTAATAACTATCAATAATCATTTTATCTAACACCGTCATATTGAAATAGTAAGGTTTACCAATCTTATTTGTAATTTTATAATTGGTTGGTGACACCACGTCATATTAATGACTTGGTGTCACCATTACACCCAATATTTACTCATAAATTAGGCTTCAAACGTTGATGGTTCAGGTTAGGGTTCTTAAGAATTCACAATACTTCAACTCCAAAAATAATTTAAGAAATTCTGTTCAACTTTGATTGTAGTAAGGGAAATTTTTTGGATCCAGGGCGGAGATAGAAACTAATTGTAGTGAGGTCAAATTCTAATAAAAACAATTCTAAATATTGTTAACCGAGAAACCTAATTTAGAGGTCTAATGTATTACTATTGTTGAATTAACAAAAAGACTACATTCAATGTTGATATCCACGTTTAATTCTATGAGTATAATACATTCGCTTTATAAGTTAGATATTTAAATTAAGTCTTAATAGTATTGCTCTTTTAACAATAATAACTTTAAAAAATAAAATAATCATAACTAAAAAGACGTGGTCTAGTGCTTGGGCTTCCACAACTACATGATCTGACGAAGATCAAATCTACACCACCTCACCGATAATGTAAGAGAATGTTTGTGCAACTTGAATCCTTAATATATAAGTCACAACGAAATAATTTTACTTTTAACAATTGCTCGCAAGTAGTTTTCATTATGAAAAAAAATATTACATGATAATCTCATTAATCAATATATTCAAATTGACAATTGTGAGAGAGATGAGAACAAAGAGCTTCGAATGATTTTTGAATACATTTTGAAAGATTAGATTAGTTAAATATTATTTTCACTTACTTGAGACTAAACAAATTCAATTCCAATGCAAAAGATGATTAAGTAAATTAAAGTGTATAATTATTTTTTGTGAGAGACGTTTAAAATACAGCAATATGAGTAGCTTTACTAATTTTTTAATCTCAAATTTGGAATTTCAAATCTGTGTGAACCATTGAATTAGTGAGTCCATTAACTTTTTAATGGAATAAGTAAGAGTGTGTTTGACATGACTTTAAAAAAAATGTTTTTGTGACTTTTAACTTGTAAAAAATACTTTTTTTAAAAAAAATAGTGTTTGGCTTAACTTGTTAAAAACACTTTTTGATAAGTGAAAGTAATTTGAGCACTTAAATAAGTTAATAAATGACAACACTACCTTCTCTCTCGCCAACGACCAACGACACCGAAGTCGTCTTCTCTCTCACCGATCTTTGTTATATGATGGTCTAACCAATTCCTTCAAACAAGGTACAATATCTTCTTAACTAATTTTATATTATCTATCACAACAATTTGTTTATGATTTGTTATGGGTTGATGTATTTTGGTTTGTAATTTTTTTTAATGATGAAATTTCTGGAGATCTTAGAAAGATTTTGGCAAAACTATTTTTTACTTTTTTGATCCATGATTACTATAAAAATCACTATATTGTTTTACTTCCATAATTCATTGCTCATTCTCACATGTTAATTTTTAGCAAATTGGACAGTTTGATAGAATGCCCACCAACTGTTTGATAAAATGACTTACATTTGCTATGGATTTTTCTTATGCTTGGGCTGTTTGTTTTTATGTGACAAACTAAGGATTTGGAAAGCAGTAGCTGTTAATTTTTACGTTATGGTTGCGTGCCCGCCAACTTTTTGATAGAAATCCTAACTTCTATCAATTACGTGATGCTATTTTTGTTGTCTTTTAATGTTTTTTCGTTCAAGGTAAGGGGTTTCCTTTAGATGATAGATTGTAGAGTGTGGGAGTGAGCTTGACAAGTAGACGTTCTCTGTGTTGTAAAGTAGCGGAGAATAGTCTACATTTGTTTGTACAGTGTGAATTTTCGGTTTTGGGGTTGTGAGTAAACTGGCAGGCCTTTGTGGGTTGGATTGGAATTCAATACAGGCAAATTCCTTTGTGTTCATTGATTGTTAAGTTCATACATATATATGTTTCGGATGCTAAGGATAGTAATGGGTTGGATTGGAATTCGATAGAGAGGACTTTTATGGATGCGGTTAATGATAAAGGGTTGTTGTTGAGTGATCTGACTTTGAGATTCAAGAAATATGAGGTCAAATTAGCAGATTGCACAATTTGTTCTTTTGCTATTTTACGGGCCATTACTTCTTACACTTCTAGGTACTAGTTTGATAACTATACTTTGATTATTAGTAAGTTTATGGATTCGAAGCGTATGCATTGAATGATATCTGAATTAGTTGAGGAGTTTAGGAGTTGGCGAGGGTTCCAGAGGAGGATTTTGGGTCTTCCGGTTTATGTTTTTGATTTGGATGTCAATACCATATTGCTGCTTGATCGAACACGCAAATTGTGAGCGATTATAGTTGTAATGGACGTTACGTATTTACACAAACTCAGGAGCTTGAAAGGCCACTCCTGGGTTCGATTTTGCAGAGTATGTCGGGGTGTTTCCCCTACACATTTGGTGTGGAGTCCTAAACATAATAGTACATATTTATACTAAGATTATGACCACAACACAAATTAATGTCAAATTAAAAATTAGTGCAATTCATGTATTTCTGTAAGAGAGGCATGTTGCAAGGTCACAAACTAATGTTCCATTTGAGGAAGAAATTACTCAGTTTGAGCTAGCATACTGACTTATTTTCAATTTTTTTAAGTATGTTCAATAAATGTAGTCAACTAGTGCAGGTAATATGAGGCTTGTTTATTATGTAGCTGCAATCATGTTTCTACTTTTCTATGACAACCCCGATGTTTGAGGCATGTCAAAACATGACCCTACAAGACCAACTCCCCTCCCCTCTCTTTTCCTCAAATGAAAAAGGCAGTATACAAGCAGTGGATTTTCAATCACAAAACATGTTGGTTCAAGGGTGGGTTATCTTGATGGTATGCAACATATTGATATGGTATTTTCTGGTAGCATCTTTTTATATGTTTATGCATTTTGGACTAGTGTTGAAGATGTGTGACACTAGTTTCAAACCTGTCAATTGCATTCTGTTATGTTCTTAGTCCTCCCCACTATCAGCACCCTGCATTATCTTGATGTTGCTATCTACTCTAATCCATGTATTTTAACAATATTGGGCATTGGAATCATGGTTTTTTTTTTCAATTATTTGCATGGCACTCAATTCAGCCAATCAGGACATTGGGCCAATTTGATTGAAATAATCTGATATCCTTGATAAATGAGGGAATGTCATGTTATTATTGTGGTTCTAATGGGTGAACCATCCCTAATTGCAATCACGGCGATAAAGCAGCTGAGGTACTGATGGCTTCATGTTTTAATTTTTAGAAAGTACTCAACCAAATATTACACTAAATTTGAATAAGTGTATGTGTAGCTGTGCGTGTGTGTGTGTGTGTCTTTGTTAGCTTTGATGTCAACTCTTCATTGTGCCTATCATGCTCATGTTATAGAAGAAAATATGTATGAAATTTATACAAGACTTTGTTCAGTTTACTTATTATTATACGCACTGTGCTAATAACCTATGTATTTTGTGATGTTACTTTAGATGGTTTCAAGTAGTTCTAGGAATGACAAAACAAATTAAACTTGATTGTGGAAAGACATCAAAAAAAATTTGAGTCATGTTGTGACAACATGTTCTTTTAACATGGTTTTCACATTTGTCAATGCTAGGTTAGAAGGAACGGCTTATGACTCCAGAGTGCTACTACATTGCATTTGTATAAACTTTCAAAAACCACCTCCAGGTATGAGTAAAAAATTCGTTGATTAATTTTTTTTGCATTCTTAACTACATAAAATAACTAATAATTTTGTTGTTGCTTTTTAGGAAAATATTATATGGTAGACGATGGCTTCCTAATATGGATGACTATTTTACTCCTTATAAGGAAATGAAATATCATCTATCCAAATTTCGTAGAGGAGGAAGACCTCATGGGAAGTAGGAGTTGTTCAATCATGCACATTTTTCATTAAAAAATGTGATTGCATGATATTTTGGAGTATTAAAGAAAATATTTCTAATTTTACGGCAAATGTCCAGTTTTGATTTCACTAAACAAATGTTTATTGTTGTAACTTGCATGACTTGCCACAATTACATAAGATTTCATAGCATCATAGATGTATTATTTGCAATGTATGCTAATAAAGACGTGGAGTTAGAGGAGGAAGGCAATGTAAACCAAACAGCTTTTAAAGATAATATTGATTTTTCATATACAAATCCAATGTATAGGAAGAGAAAACACATTGCTTCAACAATTTTAAGGGACAATTAAACATGATTTTTTATTGTATTTACTATTAACGTGTGTTTTGCAAATTTAGTATGTCATTGGGATAGTTGGATTATGTAGTTTTTCATATGATACTTTTATTAATATGATATTTTTATCTATGATATATTTTTTGTGTGTATCATTATATGTGTAGTGTATGTTTGTATATGTGCATTTAATACTATTAACAATTGCGATACAAATAAATATT
>CM042193.1:18260535-18282258 GCA_023539305.1 Ilex asprella | reverse complement strand
TTGATTTTTCATATACAAATCCAATGTATAGGAAGAGAAAACACATTGCTTCAACAATTTTAAGGGACAATTAAACATGATTTTTTATTGTATTTACTATTAACGTGTGTTTTGCAAATTTAGTATGTCATTGGGATAGTTGGACTATGTAGTTTTTCATATGATACTTTTATTAATATGATATTTTTATCTATGATATATTTTTTGTGTGTATCATTATATGTGTAGTGTATGTTTATATATGTGCATTTAATACTATTAACAATTGCGATACAAATAAATATTTTTACATTCAAACGTATTTTTTATAAAATACATTAATTTAAGTATTTTAAATTTTGAATATCCAAATAATATTTATTTAATAAAAGTATTTTTCTTATAAACACTTTTGATAAATATTTATTAAAAAATATTTTTAGACTTCATAAGCCATCTTAAACACACTCTAAATCCCGTTTAACTTTGTTTAATGGAATTTACTGATCTAATTATCCCAAATGTCCTAAAGCAAGCCATGAATAACTGAGCAGAGAGACTTTATGAGGTAAAAATTCAGTAATTCTTGACTTTGGTCAACCCTGAGAGAGAGAGAGAGAGAGAGAGAGAGACTTTTGACATGCATATGCTTGACAAAACGAGAAAAAGTAAAAGAAGAGACAACAAAGTGGTGGTGTGGTCGGATATAATCAGATTCCTTCTCTTTTCGCCGGCTTCCGCCGCATCCGTACCACCTCGCCGCCCGACGTATCCTGGCATGGCCAGTTGACCTCAGAGCACGCGAGACCTTTTTTCCTCAATGAAACTGCCACAAACTGCCTTTGATTTAATTAGACAATGCCACAAAATTAAATATTCCCTCCTTTTCTAATTTATTCTATTGATCTCACTATTCAATATTTCAATTCCTCTGTAATTCCACAGCATACTGTACAGGGCGGAATTAGAAAATTGTGTCGGGATGAACACGAATATTTTAATAAATTATGTTTTTTTACAATTAATAAAAATAGGATAATAATTTATTTAATTACATCCTATTTAATACTTAAAAGTTTATTAAACCCAAAATTTGGTAAGCCTAATATATACAAACGATAACATTTTTTTTTACAAAATATTAATTAATTGAAATCATTTAGAATTAATTTCGGTAAATTTTGTACTTTGAAAACGTTACATAACAACTTTATTATTTTTAAGATACATAAGCATGTTATCACTTTGGTATTTATAATTCATTTGATCGATTATGCAATTCAATGTGCACTCTTTAATTTTATCATAATTAGCAAAAATAAATACAAAAATCACAAGTAAACTAGCGAATTTGTATATCATATTCTTTTTAGTCTTAGAAAATATAAAATAATTCTAATATATTCAAAATTTATCTAGATAGGTACATAAATTGTCCAAAATGTGTTAAAAAAATTATATTCATTTGATATAAATATACACTAATTGATGTGTCAAAAAAATAGAGATGACATAATTAAAATTATTTATTTGATAAAAGTGTACATTAATTGTTGTACTAAAAAAATAGGTTGAGCATAATTAAAAATATTAAAGAAATACTTAAAATACATATTCACTATATTATAATGATGGACCTAATATTTTTGTCTTTGATTTTGAAAAAATACAAATAATATATTATACAATTTACATACATAAATAATTAAAAAAAACAAAATTTTGACCGGAGTAGCAAGAACTTGCCCCCTGGAACAGGGCTGCCCCCGGCCTTGCGACTGTAGCGAAGCTTACCAAAAAGCGAAGCTTTTACTTTGCTACACCCCGACAATAAGGACGGACACATGCTTTGATCAAAAAAAAAAAAAAGGACGGACACATGCATTAGTTATATCTTTATAGACCTCCTCGAAACAGCCTGTTCTACTCTGCTGTCACCCTTGACCCAAAAAAACTCTGCTGTCACCAAATGCCTTTCATGTACGCTCTAGAGCGGACAAATACGCCATAGCCGCCGTCAACAGCTGACACCTTTGCCCCCAAATAAAACCACTTACTTTCAGAGTAATTGTTGTGTTTGGCCATTCAAGACAATAAATACGTACCATTTTCTATCCTTTTTCAGCAAAAAAACTACGTAGATATAGATCCTCCTCGCACGCGTCGCGACAACTACAGACAAACTCCCCATATTCACGAAAACAACCTCACCCCAACACAGTCGGTCTGGTCAATCACTATATAAACCCTACCAACCCCATTTATCATTTCACATCCATCCACTTCCTCGAACGTCATCTCTCTCGCAGTTTCTGTAAACTTTTTCGTATTTCTTTTTGTTATTTGAATTGGTTCAGACGACAATGCATTATGAAGCAGAGTCATGGGGTTACTACGTACCAGTGAAGCACAGCATGGAATCAGACCCGTTGGAGCGAGTGGTGAGGCTCGCCGCTGGGAGTGCGGTGGTAATATTCAGCATTAGCTCTTGTTGTATGTGTCATGCTGTGAAGAGGCTCTTCTGTGGAATGGGTGTCAACCCAACTGTGTACGAGCTTGACCAGGACCCAAGAGGGAAGGAAATTGAGAGGGCTCTCATGAGGCTCCTTGGGAACTCTACGGCTGTTCCGGTGGTGTTCATCGGAGGGAAGCTTGTCGGTGCAATGGACAGAGTCTTGGCTTCTCATATTAGTGGAACATTGGTACCCCTTCTCAAGGAAGCTGGAGCTCTGTGGCTCTGAGTCTAAAATAATCTCATTACATCATAGGATGTGCCTTTGTCCTTGATCAATTCCTCCATTTTGGGAAGCACTTATATGTGCAGTTTCCCTCTCCTTATTGCCATCATTATCCTCTTTGTAAGTTGAGATATCAAATTGTAAGGGCAGCTAATGAATGAAGATAATGTAATATTGATCCATCCTTTGTATAGCTCTATTAAAGGACTTGCTGAAAAAAAGATGTCTGGAAAGAATTTCTTAGGTAGAATTTGAGATGGGGTTCTGGTCGTATGGCATCTAAACTTCGACCATGCATGCATTCCCCTTCTAATCATCACCTTCTCTAAAATATTCCAAACCAATGCTAATTTAGAGTTAATTTGAAGATCTATTTAATTCATGTTATTAGGACTCATTTTTCATTGAACAATCCTTAAATTAGGTATAAATAATATTTTTTTAAGTAAAAATGCTATGTGCACCAATTGAAATGACACAATTATATAAGCTTTGGATGTTTAATGGGCATCAATAGGACCTCATTAATCTAACAACTAAGTTTGATTTAGTGCAATAGATTTGCTAAATAAAGCAAAAAATTAATGGGTGTATTTCTAATGTATTATATTATGTATATAAAACAGGAGAGTGCCATTGGAGTGCTGAGTGGAATGGGCCTCGCCGTTTCATCTGTAATAATTTGCCAGCCCGTTGGGTAGGCTGTTGAGATTAATGTAGGATTTGGATTGGACAATTTGTCCAAATTGTCCAATCCAAATCTTGAAAAGCTACCAATAGATGGTGGGCAAAAGGATCAGTACGCTAATGCAGAGCTCTACTGCGCTTTAATTTGGCCCCATTAAATCAAATTGACTTTTGAATGGCTTTAAAAATTTCTATGTATGTATAAATTTAGAGTAATGCTACACTGATCAAATTTTGAGATCAAATTTAGAGCCCAAATGACATGGCAGTTGAGTTGGGCTTCTTTAATTGGTGTCATGTCATTTGGGTCCCAATGAAAACTTCAAATGATATGTTGTCATGTCATTTGGGCTCTAAATTTGGTCCCAAAATTTGGTCAGTGTATCATTACTCATAAATTTTTACTTTAGAGTGTAGAGACTTGCGTCCACTACTCTCTTAAATTTTGATATTGGTCATTGTAGTCCGAATAAGTTTAAAACATATTCTTTAAAAAACAAGGGTAATGGTGGCCGGTCCTTAAAGAGTATGAAAAGTGTTGAACTTGAGACTTTGACATTGTCAGATGCTAAACTCAGCCACTAAACTACCCCTATGAATTAATTTCTCTGTATATTAGGTTGTACAAATGTCTCTCTCTCTCTTTTTTTTTAATGGAAACCCAAATGTCTAACATGCATGCATGCATCTACATAAGTGCCGATGTGCATGCGTACAGATGAAATCCAATATCAGAATATTAAAATGCACATTCAAAACGATCCATAATCTATGACATTCTAGCACTATCTACACATTGCTTTAGGCCTTTTATATAATTAATTTATTTATTTAATAATATAATAAGACAAGTCTCCATCTCTAAAGTCAAACCATGCTTTGCTTCCGGTATAGGGCATGGTTTAAGTCAATTATGATGTTGGTATATGATTTAGGTATATACGCAGTAACCTTTGCTCAGTGCAGGCGTATTTAAAGATTTAAAGCCCTTCATGGACCATATGGGATCAGACAGAATTAATTCTGGCCACTAATAATTAAAATACAATAATGTTATTGGGGATTGGCTTTTTGATTGTTGGATTGATATTGCAATGCGTTTAATGTAGTGACCCACTACAATCTAACAACCTCAAACTATGTCCAATAGGATTAATCATTAAATTAATAGTAGCAATAATAATAACCACCACCACCACCACCACCAAAGTCGGCGATTGACCATCAAGCTAAACAGAATATTGAAAAAGCAAATTGTATAAAATTTTCGTTTTATACAGGGAGATTATATTTATTTGAGTCATGATATAGAAATTTAATTTGGAGACTTGATCATGAACTTAATTTAATACAATCATTGAATTAATTGTAAATTTCACTCTTAGATGAAGCCCACCTATGGTTTTAAGACCTAACTGCATCACAAGCTTTGTTTATTCAAGATCAGGCTTTGTGTGTGTGTGTGTTAATTGCTCATGATTGTGTTAAAAAAACAATCATTTCTATTACCATTTTTAAAAAAAATGAATTCAAATCTGTAACTATTCGTATTCTTTCTATATGTATGAGAAGGCATGAATGGAGCTAGGTGGCACAGATGACTTTAAAGGGAAAACAAAAAAGAAAGATGGTGTGGACTACCAAGGATTCTTATTTTATGCAAAAATAACATTAGTAGAATATGTAAAAAACAATTCCAATTATTACGCTTCAATAATTGTGTTTTTCTAATAAGTGTATTCGTAAAATGTCAAAACTATATATACAAAGAGTGTTTATGTGCGGTCGGCTTAACCTAATCACCTCCTCTAGCCCACGTAAACATAAAAGAAAGAAAAATAGAATAGCGTAAACTAAAAAAACCATAGCAAAACTAATATATAAATATCAAGAAGACGCTTTCAGTGGACTTGGCACAAATTTTTATCGATCAAACCCTTGTAAGTGTTGTAGCTGACATATTTAGATGTTAAGTTTTGATTGGTTTTGCTTTGAAATGCATTTCAATTGGTCGTCATGATCTGTGTGCCGCTGTGTGTCTGTGTGCGCTCCTGAGAGAGATCTTGAGCTTATCAAAGTAGGCAGTTGGCCGTGCACGATGCACCATTGATGGATACCATACAATGTGTCGATTTTAAGTTAAATAGAAACAATCTTGTGCCTTTTGCCCTTATTTTGAACAAAAACCATACAAGTAATTAATGTACGCAAAATCGAAGTTAATCATTTCGTTGCACCTTTATGGAAGCACAAGCCTTTAAATTAGGGCAATGTTGCATGGACTTAAAAAGTAGACTTGATAATTATAACTATTGATTTCACTGTAAGTTCCAGCATTTATTGAGACCTACCACCTATTCAATGGTTGAGATTATCAAGTCAATTTTTTAAGTCTAATTTTTAAGTCCATCTAGCATTACTCTTTAAATTATCCACGGACATATTGCTTGGTTCCTTCCAAGACCAGCGGCCATTCTTTCCCATATCAGTAATGCCTTGTGATGTGGGCTGACTAGTGAGTTTACAAAATACGTACATTTGTCTCTGGATGGTACATGTTCTTATAATTTCCTAATGAGCCCTTGCACTAGATAATGATATAGATCGGACCTATTCATTCACCCATGTTCCTCTAAAAGTTGAAGGTAAGATTGATTAATTACCACTTATCTATTTTTGATCGATCCCATTATTTATATGAACTTTGTGTATTTTATCATTTCTGTTAGGGTTTAACTCACGTAAACCCACAGACAAACGCACACAATCGAAGAACAAATTAAGAACATAAATCAATGAGAAACAAGAAAGAACAAGACACAAAGATTTTTACGTGGTTCGGCAATTTGCCTACGTCCACGAAGCTGCAGGGATTTCACTATATTGAGAGAGAAAGTTTACAAGAGCGGCTACAATGAACTCACGAACCTTAATCACCAACAACGGGTTTTTATATGTCTTGCACCGGGCCACAAAGCAGGCCCAAAAATTTCACGAACCCTATCGGCCCAAGCCTTCGCTCCATGGACCAAGCCTCAGATATTTTTCCATTAAAAACCACGCAACATTATTTCGGGTTGGATCATCATCCGGATCAACCGCGAAACTAGACTCCACAAAAGAACCCAACAATTTCACCAGAGAGAATGAGAGGAAAGTTTTTCAAACCTAGATTGGTTGGAGGTTTGGAGATTAGTATGTGCATTTTTTGTTGAGTTTTTATACCTGTATAGAAGGAAAAACAAAATAGTTGTACAGAAAATAATTAGGATTAATAGTATTTTTGGCTCGTAAAGTATGTATTTTTCATTAGTTTAGTATTCATTGTATTAATTTTATTAATTTAGTTCCTAAAATATTCAATTCGTGTAATTTTGGTCATTGTATAAACGGACTGTTACATTTTTAATAGAATGAGCACGTGTTGAGTACATGATACCGTCTAAAAAAATGACACACATGGTCATTTCTTCCAAAATACTTGACGGATTGTTTGATTAAGAACTAAAGTGTCACAAATTAAATACTTGAATGCCTAAATTGATATAATGAAAATGAAATTGACCAAAAAATACATACTTTAGAGACTAAAAATACTATTAACCCAAATAGTTATTATTAGAATAATCTAGGTTCCATATAATTCTCCCCACGCACTAAAATCTATTTGTCCACTTCCTCAGGTTCTCAATTCACAGAAACTAGCCTATTCATGTCATTGTAAGGAAAAAATAAGATAAACAATAATGCTCTAAAGAGGCCATTCCAGCGTTGACAAGTATGTTACTTTAAGAATAATTTACATCCTTGTTGGCCTATATATCTGAGAGCTACTTCCAACTCCGGAGAGGTTAACCCATCTCAGACGCAATTGAGAGCACATCCCGTGAGGTTTTCTTTTGTTTCTTTTCCCCTTATATCACCTTCTTCCGGCTCTCTTGCGATACTATATGTATATTCTCTCATTTTGGCTTTATCTAGTACCTAAATCTTGAATATTCATACTCAATTTTCGTTAATATCTTTGTTTTTTTCCTTTTTGGGTTTCTTTGTTATGCATATTTTCAGTTCTGATTGCAGATTTAGAAAAATATGAGTAACACAATGAGGCCAATAATGAAGGTTATGTTTTATTTGGCCTATGACAGAGGTTAACTTAGTTTATTTGGCCAATGAAGCTTTGTATTGTTTGTGGTTTTTAAGATAAATCATCCACGCACACGGACATCTTGTCCGTTGTCTAGTGTCTAGTCCTTTGTAAGTTAGAGCTTCAGTAATTAAGTTAATATTATCTGTTCCCATTGAATTTTCTTCAAAAACAAAATGGATTTGGTCATGGGAAAAGGAAAGAAAAAAGGGCTGATCAACAAGACATGGGAGCGCTGCAAATCCATTGGGGGTGGCAGCAAGAGCTCCGGAATTCGACCTGTTCTGACCAAGAAAAGTAGGTCATGGCCTCGTATTGACATCAGAGAAGATGAAGAGAAGCCCGTAAGAAAGAATCGAGTTGCTCCAGAAGGTTGCTTCTCGGTGTATGTGGGAACACAGAAACAAAGGTTTGTGATCAAGACAGAGTACGCCAATCACCCTCTCTTCAAGATGCTACTTGAAGAAGCCGAGTCCGAGTACGGGTACAACAGTGAAGGCCCTCTTGCACTTCCCTGCAACGTTGATCTTTTCTATAGGGTGTTGGTGGAAATGGACTCGTGTGATCAGAATAATCAAGCTGCGTGCACCTTTGCTAGGTCTTCTAGGTCCTATCATCTTCTCACTCCCTCTAGATTGGTTGCCATGAATAATTAATTTGTAAATTTTATGAGTGCAGTGCTCGTGGGTGAATGTGTATTTTCTGTTGGTTAAGTTTTGTTATGTCTTTTTGGAGATGGTCCGTTCATGTAAGCTAGAAAGAGCTTTTAGTAAGGATATGTATCCAAGGTATAAGTTGGGTTTGTTTCAGAAGTGAAGTCGTCAATAAAATAGCTTGTATGATAATGAAAGTTATCGAGCTTATTTTTAGTTTCAATAATGTTATTTATACTCAATTTAAATATAAAATATATTTATATTTTATGATGATGAATTTAAGTCTAAGACCCATTTTGAACCCAAACCCTTTTTGGATAGCATCTTCCACATTCGAGCTGGATCACATCCCAGTTCCATGAAAAGTCCAAGATCATCCAGCCCAGCCTAGTCCAGACTAGTACCCAGGCCGGCTCCAACGAGCTTGGCGATAAGCGTCTCATTGGGAGTTTGAGTTCGGCACCAAGCGGATTTGATATGACCCCAATCACACGCCACGAGGACAGAGGATAAGGAGACAATGCTTGACAATTCTAACGAACTAATATTCGCTGATAGTGGAGATACCTCGTACATTTTGTTTCAAGGATAGTGGGCAACGAAAAAGTGAAGTTCACAAATTCAATTACAAGACAAATGAAAAATGGACCACTAAATCACGCAAAAAAATGAGCATTGTGGAAACCTTAAGAACAAGATGTATAAATAGAAAATGATAGTACTGTGGGGGAAAAAAAAAGGCTTATAGCACAAAGAGAGATAGAATAGAGAGAGAGAACATCAGTTAGAAGATATTTGGCAAAAAGGCTCCTAACAAATCCCTCTATAACTACTGAATTATTCTCAAAGTAATATAATCCTAAATAGACCAAGAGTTTCATTCACAGTGGAAATAACTTTAATCTTTCAACAAAGATGAACCACTCACACTATTGTCTTCATCATCTTTCACACACAAATCACGCTCTCATCCACAAGCATACATTGAGCCCCCACTGGGCCTCATACCATTTTATTCTGTAATTGGGTAGGAAGATTTTGATCATCATTAATTTCAGTACTGTGATTCAATGTTAATCTAATAATCATAATAAATTAGGTCTTGTATTAGGTCTCTAAATTAAATCTTAATAGTATTACTCTTTAACACATCGTTGTTTCCAGATAAATTATCTTTATTGTTAAAAGGCAATTTTCAAATTAATTAATTAGATCTATTACAATCAAAGGCGGCCCAAAGATGAAGTGGAAGCACGGTCAAAAAATGAGTTGGAAGCAGTCTATGACTGTGATATTGATCACAAACGATATGGGGGTGTATCTTATCTACATTAAAATCTAAAAACAACGCCAATGAGATTAATTCAATGGCATGGGTTGCCCTCTAAAAGAAAGAGTTGACATAGTCAAACTTTGTCGATTCGTTGGACCATCTTCAAAATTTATCTTCGTAATTATAATATGACTGTGGGATAGAAGATTGCATATAGCCCTAGTTTGGTTACGGTATAATTAGAAAAAGGATTGTATTAACTAATACGGACTACTTCTGTAAAAATAAATAAAACACGAGATTTTATAGAGTTTTAATTTGTTATGACTCCTTAATATTGCAACCAGATGATCCCATAATATATAATAAACCTGCATAACTCCTAATTAGTGAAAAAAAATCCAACAATTAGATAATTTAGGGTATCCATATCTAGAACTTATCAGCTTATGATTAAGATCACAAGGGCTTCAAAAAAAATTAATTCCCTGCGTCCATTTTTGACTATACGCTTATAATTTTACGAGGTGATGAAATTATTCAGTGAAGACAAAAAAAATCCTGTTAGAAAAATAGAAGCCAAAAGACAGTTTTCTTCCTTTTTTATTCATTAAATTTTATTGGCCTTATTATTACAATACCATTTTTTTTCTTTTTCCTCTGAGGGTTGGCCAAGTGAGCCAATCCTACGAAGGTCCACACATGCTGTCGGCCATATGTCTTGATATCCATACAGCACTCACCAACAAAGGGTGAGAGAGGCATATTTAGCCAACCGACCCTTTTTATTATTACAATACCGCATTTGAAGTCACAAAGCCAATTAAACAACTCAATAATTGGGATTAGGAAGCTTCGTATGCTAACGTTGTAAGACCGTGGCAGTTGCTTTAGATTTTCAGTTTATAATTTTGGTTGCGTCTGATGTGGACCCCATCGAATAAGGTAGCGAGCGAGCCATGCTTTTAATGTTAAATATTATTCTTAATAAACTATATTTGTATACCAACAACAGCTACATTTCACCCACTTAAAAAGTGATTAAATAATTGTGGGCCTTGCTTTTCAGCATTATACGTATATAATTTCAGCTGACTTTTAATCTTTCATCATTGATTTAGCTGCTGGTTGTTGAAGGCAAAGTACTTGAACAATGGTTTCCTTATTGTACGTTTTTAGGGTTTGGTTGGAGTGGGAGTTGGTGGGCGGGAATAAGGTGTGCAAATGGACCAAGTTGGGCAGGATGAGAGCTAAAACCCGGGCTTAGCTCTAGTTTTTAAACCTCTAATTTGAATTCAACTTGAATTTGATTTAGCTCAAATATTATTTTCGCCTGTATTTTTAACTCTTGTTACAAATTTTGGGTTAAAATTTAGATTAAGATTGAATTCAATTTGTGTTGATCATTAGTTTACATAACTTAAATCTTAGTGTTGGAGTTCAATTTGGGTTGAATTTAAATTTATTTCTAGAGGTGCACAACTTAGGCTAGAAATTGGGATCAACTTACATTGGATTCAAGTTGAATCTCAAAAACTCTCAATCCAAATTCTTTTCGAATTTAAATTAATAGGTGGAGAAGAATCGGTCTAATATCAAGCAAACCACAATCAGAATCGTAAGAAAAATACTAGTTAGACAAGGTCGATAAAACCATTGGTTAACACTCAAAAATGAATTTATTTATCTGAACAACTGAACCTTACTCTAATACTAAAAATACTTATGTGTGTACAAAATATCACAAATTGGACTCAAGTTAACCTGCTAGGACTAAATCCATCTGAGAGAAGAGAGTGGATTACGGGAAAATGAAAGGTGTCAACACGAAACTTATCTACAGTGTTCAACTGAACTGCAGTTGAAGAGACCATTTGACAAGAGTTTTTTTTTTTTTTCTGGTGCTGTTTTCATTACATTAATTGCTTAACAATCGTAGGATTGGACCACCTCCACATCATCTCCACAAGTTTTTCACCATCTCAGCACCATGCATGCTGTCAACTGAAGTTGATGGCCATTTGATTTGGTCTGTTTTGTCTGCTTTTCTCTCTCAATGTTTTTTGTTCCTCTTACAAAGATCATCCTTATCTACAACATTTTTGGGGTATATTATACAGCAACAATGCCAGTTGTGATTAAACTACCAATGGCATGGGTTTGACAACTTATGGGAACCATTTTTTTTTTTTTATCAATTTTTGTTTTGTTTCCCAAGTAATCGGGTTTACAGGTTAGAACTAGAACACTAACAAGTATTCATCGGTGTTAAATTAATGTCACATATTCGATTTTAAGAATCATCTTCTTTAAAATTGAAATAAGGGTATTTATCATTTATCTTTCTTGATTAGGTATATATGAGAACTTTATATATTGAATACGACAATTTGAGAAATGTCGATTTGACATATGCAACATATAACATAAAAACTAAAAATGGGATCGTGGTGCATATTTTCAATGCATTTTTTTTTTTTTGGCTGAACTAGAAGGTGCTTTTGTGTGTGGAATTATTTGTCAGATTCAATGAATGACATACAATTGATGGAAAACAAAAAAAGTTGAGAAATTCTATTGCTTAAAATATTGTATTATGGGGGACATCAGCCTTCATAATGCTGCCAATTTTCTACAAAAGCATTCACTAATTTTAACCTTCTTAATCAAAGACTTAGTAGTGTCAACTCGAGGAAGAAAGGACAAATAACACCAATTATCCTAAGGATTCGTGGAAACATAAATCTCAAAAGATTTGCAATCTTTTAGACTGAATTGTCCCCCTCAAACTCTTATTGGTACTTGCTGCTCAAAAAATAAAAAACTCTTATTGGTACTTACCCCAACATGTGTCCATCGTCGAATTATCCACGGGTCTCGTTATTTCACCCAAAAAAAATAGGCTCGAAACTCAATAGACCTGATAGTTGGTCTGTCCAAGCCTAATATCCTTAAAAAGAGGACTTAAATTTGCCCCCAAACTCATTACCTGACCCGAAGTTCAGCCCAATAGACTGCCCAAAAAAATCCCTTAAAATCTGGCACAAGAGCCCACCAGTCAAGCCTAGCCCGCTCACCTTTCCTTTGAAAAAAAAAATATTTTTAGACCATTAAATTTAATTTTGAACTAAGTTTCCTAATATCAGAATTTGAAGTTTTAAAAATTTAGATATTATAAATAGTGTATTATTTTCTTTTTCATGTATTAAACATACAAGTTTTAAAGGGTAGAGTAATGCAAATGATAGATAAGTGAATAAGTGTCAACTTAGTTATGAGCTATTCATTCTATTGGATTCAATTCATTATTTAATTAAAAATAAAATTATTTATTATTTTATTTTTATCCATTTGACTCTATTTTTTATTCAAAAATATAATTTACACAAATATTAACTTACAAAAAAAATTATTATTTTTAAATAAAGTTATATATAAAAAAGCTTGGGAGCAAGCTGGTTTACAAGCTCGCTCAGAAGACCCGTAGGCTCGCAGGTAGTTTACCTGTACCCAAAGTCCGGATCGCCCATTAACCCACTTGAGTAAAAACTTGAGCCTACACTACTCAAACCAACCAAAAAAATTTGTAGGCCTAGCCCAACCTAACCCTTGAACAGCCCTACTTACCCCCTAAAAAAAAGTGAAAATGGGAAGTGAGTCCCCCTAGATGTACTTGTTTGGAGATAAGTCTTGCAAAAGAACTTATAAGGGGCTAAGCCGATGTTTAAAATTATATGTAATGATTTAAGTCCACTTTTTTTTATCTCAAAAATACCCTTCCTTAAAAAGAAGTTAAATTAATTTCTTATTTTAGAAATTGTTATCCCTTAATTCAATGTTAACTAAATATGTCAATAAAATCTCCATCATAAATTCAAAACTCTCTCTCTATATATCTATATAATAAAGTAGAGCTGAGTTTGAATTTTGGAGACAAAGAGAGGTCCAAATCGTTTTGAGACAAAACATAAACACATCTAACGGACAACGTAATCCTAACATAAAAGACGGATCAGATCATCTCAAAAATTTTAATCTGACGATCTCCAATGAGTACTGAATTTTTTGTTCCTGCCTAATTACATTTCCTTTTTAAATTTTGATTACCTAATCCTAATTGATGTTTGAATTTTTTTTTCAGTTCAAAAATTTGAGTAAGTCTTTCATCTCATATACAATTCTAGACTTCTATTGCTCATGTACCTCTCTCTTTCTCACTCATACGATGTCTCTCTTCCTCCCTCAGTCTCCTCTCTCGGTAACGACTCTTTGTTTTTTCTCTCTCTCTCTCTATGCAGAAAACACACAGAAAAACACTCACACATGCACAAAAAACACTCACACACACAAACCGTTGCTGGCTCTCTCTCCATTACTCATACCGCTCAAACTCTCTACTGTAATTCTCCGCTGCTCCAATTGATTCCAGGTACACGTTGAAACTCTATTTCTCTCTCGCTGAAATTTCAGAGTTTTGGTTCGCTGAAAATTCCTATAATTTAATGCTTCTTTGTTGGTAGTTTTATCAAATTTTTGTGTTATATAGCAATTCTCTTTCTCTACTGCCACTCTCCTCTCTTTCCCTCGCTACTTCTCTCTTTTTGTCAGTGCTTCTCTCTCCCAGCACATTCACATCGCACAACGCCTGTAATGCATTCAATCAAATGCCACAGAGTTCAAATAGTTTTTTGCACGATGAGAAAACTTATATAAAATATGACATAGATTAGAAAAACCCACCAACGGTGCTCTCTCGACCCTTTCCATCCCTTAGGTACTCTCTTTCTCCCCCCCCCCCTTTTTCTTTTTCTACCACCTTAATCAAACCCCCATACCCTACAGACATCACTACAGCCCCACCTCCCATTAACATAGCCACCCAACCCTTTTGAATTTTCCTTTATATACGGTTGGTTCAATATATGGGTTTTAAAAGTTGAATGGTTTTTTAATATCAGATTGGTGATTAACTCGATAAATCCAATTTTAAAACAATTTAGCAGAACAAAAATGGTAAGACTATATGTACACCATTTTTTGTGCCTTGATTTTTTGTTATTGTTTCGTCTTCACTCTTGACTATCCATTAGTAGTGTTGCAAAAACAAATCTATGTCCCAATCTGAATAATGGGATTGGTCAGATACACCCAGACCACCCCACCACAAGCACCCCTAAGTCCCACATTGCATCTATTTGAATAACACACGTGAAGTGTTTGTTGCAATGCCTAAAATAAGTTTATTGAGGACAATCGACAAAGAAATTTACCATGGATG
Organism: Ilex asprella; assembly: GCA_023539305.1. Taxonomy (NCBI): domain Eukaryota; kingdom Viridiplantae; phylum Streptophyta; class Magnoliopsida; order Aquifoliales; family Aquifoliaceae; genus Ilex; species Ilex asprella. The sequence continues at coordinate 18,267,500 of CM042193.1, read as the reverse complement.
TCGCAAGTTGGTGGTTGTGCTCAATTTTTGCATTAATTTTGGAGGTGGTCTCAGATTTACTCTACTACTCAAAGGAAAAATTCATGCCTTCGGCAATGTAAAAGTACAAGTTGAGTTTTTTGTGTTGAATTAATGATTTATTTTTCTTTCTTAATTTTGATAGTGAATAGGGAATTTTAATCTATGTATATGGTTGGAACAAAGTTAGTGGTTGTGCTCAATTTTTGTATTAATTTTGCAGATGGTCTTACATTTACTCCACCACTTAATGGGCAAATTCATGTGTTTAGCACCGTAAAAGTACAAGTTTATTTTTCTAATAAATCAATGATTTTTTTTTCTTTCTTCATTTTGATAGTGAATGGGAATTTTCAATCTATTTGAGCATTAGTCGATGAAGTCTATTGAAGGATGCCCTCACTCCCGCCTAATATTTCTAGAAAGTTGGGTAGGTGCTCTATTTTCCTTGAAACTTCAAGAAATCGTGATGATTTCTATGGTTAGTTTGTCGGGCAAAGAAATACATAAGAAGAAAAATGTGCACGTGGGAGGACTATTAGAGGAACATAAGGCTCGAAATTCGGAGAAGTTTTGCCAAATCCCTTCTTGCCCGCATAAGGCTAAGAAAGTAAGTTCTTCTACCTTCATGAAGAGTGTATATGTGATGTTCTTCTACCTTCAAGAAGCTACACTTACTTTTTCAGGGAATGATGGGAAGGAATATGAACCAAATGAAATGATGTTTGTATCTATTTGGTCTTTACTCCTAATTATCCATTAGAAAATAGGTGATCTCTTCTCCAACTAGCAATGGCAACGAGGACCAAATTGGTTTGTTGTTTTGGGTTTTTTATTTTCAAGTGTTTCTGTGTTTGTGGTGATTTTGTCCTATACATGTATGTGTAAGTTTGTTAAATTGTGTGTTAAATTTTTTGGATTTGTGGAATACTTTGCGGTGAATTTTTTATTACATGTCTCTTTCTAACATTCAATCTGGTAGTGAATTTGAGTTTCCTTTTCTTTTATTATTATTTTTGGTTTCATATTTTTAGTCAATTTATGAATCCTTGGCAATGGTTCTTTTCCCTTGATTGTGCACCGCCATTTTGATTGTAAACTTGCCTTGCATAGGAATGAGTAGTAGTATCTCATAGCAAGCACCAAGTCCAAGTATGCTAATTGAATTACTCCCAACTATAGCTAATGTTGGCATTACTGGTGGTAAGGAGGGTCATCTCTATTGCTTGGATTCATTTTTCATACTACCAATTTTTTGATATTTTTCCTTTAGAGGAAATTCATGGTGTTCTAAAGGAAAAAAGCTTATTTTCTAAAGATGTCCTACATTTGTCGAAAGTGGGATCTTTAATGTGCTCATTTTTAGGAAAAAATTAACATGAATTTACTGAAATAGACTAGGTGGTGATATCGAATGACCCAAAATCTTGATAAAATGACAGTACAATTGTGGTAGCATGTTGTGTTTCTATGGATGGATATTCTGGTTGTTGTATTTTCTGATGTGGGTTAGGAAATAAAGACATAGTCGAAGCAGCAGTATCAGATTGCATTGTACCAGGTTATTGTACCTATCAAACTACTGATCAAGTTTATATGTTTAAAAAAAAGTTTCCTTTTGATCGATTCTCATTTTAATGTATAAATTATTGGTTCTAACTGTCTTACTAACCTGGCTTAATTGTTGAAAGCAATATTAAGTTAGACATTCATTCATCATGTGGTTTTTTATTATCTAACATGATGCTTTTTTCCATACTTCTAGAATGCAGTGGAGTTATTCTAGAGTTGATGGATGATTGTTACGGTTTAGGGACATTGAAGCATGATTAAATATGATGTCCAATAATGAAGTGTGATGGTCATTAGGATAAATGATCTCAAATGATGAGTCTCACTTGATTTATAATGAATAGAAAGATAACTTCAATTGGAAAATTAAAAATGAGTTTTAGTAAACTATGAAGAAAAAATAATTTTCTTATTGGCTAGAGATATTGATATTCAACAACTTGATTTTTTTGTGTTTGGTAGTGTCTTTAGGTAATCAACGGACAACGTAATCCAAATATAAAATACGGTTCAGATCATCTCATAAAATATTGATCCAATAGTCTACGATAAGTACTAAATTTTATTTTCCCGCCCAACATTCTCCCTTCAAATCTCGTAATAACCACGCATCTATTTCTCCCTCTTGAATCTATCCAAATCTCTCAATTTTTGAATCAAATTCAACTTACGCCATAATTTTCTCCCCCTCCATGTTTTTCTCTTTACACCGTCTCTCCTTTCTCACTCCTCTGTCTTGCTCTTTCTCTGTTTATCTATCTCCATCTCCACCTCTCTGTTTGGCTTTCCTTTCCTCCTCTTTCTTTATGCCTCTTCCATCCCAACCACTAGCGACCTACCATGGAGCCACTAGCCTCCTCCCTAACCTCCAAACTACCCCCACTGAAACCACCACAAAAATAACAAACCCCACTTCTCTCCTCACTAAGCAAGTCCAACTGCCTCTCACTCTCCAAGGTTAGTCTCATTCTCTCATCTCTCTCCTTTCTTCTCTATTCTTCCTCTTATTCACAACACACACCCATACTCACCCGAACCCCTCCCCCCAAAAAAAGAATCCCAGAAACCAATACTAAAAAAACCCTCACCCGAAAACATTCCAGCCCAGAAAACTTTCTCTCTCTCCTCTCCGCACAGCCAAAATGCTCAAAAACTTGCACAAATAGTCATGCATTGACGCACACCATCTGTTAGATAGAAATCGCCATCAGCAATAAAGAATGCTATATTGGGAGAACATGTTTGAATATTTAATTAATATTATTTTGGAAGATTTTTATCTAATATTAATTGAATCTTATATTAGATTTCAACAAGGATGGGAGACTGTTATCTCTTCCACAATCTTATAGTTTTACGTTTCTTTGATTTGAGTGATCATACAGTCATAAAGTTTGGTTTTCCTGTGGTCGGCATTGTAATTAATCACCAGTTATTGCTCCAGGATTTTAACATAGTGTTAGTTTTATCTATGAATATTCAAAATTACACTATAAACTTGATTTTATCAGGTAAACGACATCATCGATCAATGACAGTAATGACGAAACCACTTTTGATCAGGTAATTACCACGAGGTCCAGTTTTATTTTTTTATTTTACTATTATGTCATAGCAAAATATTAAACTTTGATTTTTTTTTTTTGCGATTTTGTAAACCAGAAACCGAACAAAGAAAAAGCAAATTGATATTCTATGTGGAAGTATGTGATCCTATTTCAGAACTGACTCATCAAGATATTGGGAAAGTCATTGACGTTGTTTGTACATTAATAAGGTATGAGACCAACACTGTGTAGTTTGCCCTTACTTAACTGTTTTGCATGTTATTCATTAGTTAATCAACATTTTGATTATAGTCCTAAATCCTCCATTGGATATTTGGTGACTTTCGAGTGATTTTTCTTCACTTTTGATTATTATTGTAGGATTCACATTTTTATGCACAAACATTCCATCGTAGTATCTTTGGCATTGTTTGAATTCTTGGATTACGATATTTTTGGCTTTTGAAATAACTAAAATTGCATGTCATAACTTATGATTTCACAGAAAGTTGAATGGTTAGAACACTTAGAGATAGGTGAAAAAATACTTGCTTTGAAATTTGAATACAGCCAAAGCAAGTTTTCTTTTTTTGGCAAAGTAAAGAAAATTTCATTGATTTTTATGGTTGCTGCAACAAGTAGAGCATAACTGCAATACCTCAACCAATTTAGTTCACTCTTTTTAATTGTATAGTTGCTGCATTTCTACTCCAATTGACTATGCTGGTCATTTGATGCAACTACTAGGTAGCTACAATTATGAATGAGTTGTTGATTTTAAGTTGATAATTTGAAAAAGTACAAGAGTTAGGGTGCTTGAATTATGTTAATATGTTCTTTTTGTTTTCCCTTTGTTACCTAAATTTCATGGTGTTTCTAAGAGAGAAAAAAAAGTTGCTGCCACAGGGAGAAAAACAGAGGAAACAGATGGAGTTGAAGGGTTGTTTTTTATGTGTGTTTGTGGTGGAAGTTTCATATAAGTTGTCTTTTGTAATTGCTAGATGTTTGTATTGAATTTTTTGGTATAATAAGCAGGGTTTTTTTTATAGAATTTGTACAATACATGTAGCAGTTTTTTTTGTCACAATTTTGCTTTGCTTTTATGTTTTTCTTGGGGATATGCTCTTGCAAATTGTACGAGTAGGGAAGATTTAGCTTGAACGGTGCAAGAGAATAAATTTGAAAATCCTATTGCATGTGTATGTGTGCGGGTTTTCTATCTATACATTTGTTTGTTATAAAGCAGTGCCTTCTGGAGCGGACAATGTCTAGGTGTTTGTTGTGTTGGATTCAAACACAATCAATTTTTTTGTATTAAAACTTAGGTGTTGTTTATTTTGTTCTCAATTACATTAGGCTAGAAATCAAAATTTCAATGAACCCATGTCTAGCAATGGATTTGAATTAACAACGAATTTGAACTAGGCACGGTTACATTGTGAATTTTTTTTTAATTATTGGATATTTTTGTGCTAGACAGTGCTTTAAGCATGATCAATTGCTTAAGATAATTTTTTTTATTGCTAGACAATTGCTTTGAGCATGACCAATTAAAATTTGTACTCCAAAATTGTCTCTGAAACCAAAGTTTAATAATGCGCTTTTGTACATCATAATCTAATTTGGTTGAAAACAACTCCGCAGTGAAGATTGCCTATCTGTGCTCTTTGGACTAGATGATTGCATATTTGCTATGACATTCATTCATAAAACAATCTCTTAGTTCCCTGTATCACTTGCTTTCCAATGTAAGAAGTCATTTTATCTACTTATATGAGAATTCAATTGGTAGCAAAACGAGGGAATCGATTTTACCGAAAATAAATTCTCTTTATGATGCAGATGTTGCTCTACATTCTCTTCAGGCTATATGGCAAAACACACCACCCAATTGAGTTAGGCCTGATCCATGTGGTGTTGGCTGGGGATGGAATTGGGTGGGCAAATTCTCGTGTGACTTTTATGTAATTCCCTCATGCATTTCACCTTTTTTTCATGACTATTGATGGTTATTTATAATGCAATTCATGTTTTCTTTTAAGGCTAATCTGATCACTTCCGATTTCAGAACATTGCCAAGCATGAATATGATTGGTCAGTTGTCTGGAGACATATAGTAGTTAGCTAAATTACAGATTTTGTAGGTCTTTTGTTTGCACTTAACTCTTCTCCCATACATGAATCCACGATACAATATTAAATATTGACTGGTTGTATATTTGTATATGAAGAAAATAAAAATACTTGGTCATTTGGTATAGTTAGTATATTGTAAGGACTTAATTTTGTTTCAAATCATCTATTTATTTTTCATTTATTGTCATTGATAATTTTTCTGTTATACAAAGTCTTTATGTACAAGTAATTATTTGCGATTTTTTGTTTGTTAAATAGTGCCTTCAGGCACAGACAATGACTAGTGTATATATATATAAACCCACAAAAAATCTAAAAAAATGTCTAAATGGTTAACAGCCAGTAAAGACAAAGACATAACTTGCTATAATTGTGGCAAAAAGGGACACAAAAGTCCTGATTGTCCGATAAAAAAGGAAGTTAAAAAACTTAACTTAAATGAAAATGAAACTGAAGAAATCCTTAAGATCTTCAGACTTCATAACCCTCCTTCAGATGAAGAAACATCAGACTCAAACAGTTCTGATAGTTCTTCTGATTTCCCTTCCACAAGTGAACCAGACATCAAAATAGGATGCAATGACACTTGTTGTAACAAAATTAGAGTAATCACCAACCAATCTGAAGAAGAACAAGTTCTAATTGATCTAATTAGTAAAATTCAAGATCCTGAATTAAAAGCTAAATATATTAAAAACCTAAAAGATTTATTCCTCAAAAAAGGAAATAAATCTCTGTCAACTGAAAAACCCTTAGTTAGTATTAACAAAGCTATGGAAAGATTCAGTAGAGAAAAGAAAAAAGAATTAACCCTATCTGATCTTTATAGTGAAATCAATAAATTAAAAATTGAAATAAAAGACTTGAAAAAACAAGATCAACTTCTTGCTGAAAAATTAAGTCTTTTATCTTCCCAAAATGATCTTGAGCAAGAACCTAAAGATGATAATAACCAATCTGATGATAACCAATCAGACACCTCAACCAGGACACTTTTCCAGCGGATACCCGAGACCTCCACCATGTTGATGGAAACTTCTGGTTTAACGAAGCTGACATCGAAAGATGTGTGTCCACCAACTAATCAACTAAATACCATAAAAGAAATAAAACTTCAAAAATGGTATTTCCAAGTCAAAATCATAATAGGAAATGATTTTATTCTTAACACAATTGCCCTTATTGATACAGGAGCAGATGTCAACTGTATTCAAGAAGGAATAATTCCAACTAAGTATTACGAAAAAACTATGCACAAACTTAGTTCTGCTAATGGCAGCAAAATGAATGTTGAGTATAAATTACCCAAAGCTCATATCTGTCAGAATAATGTTTGTTTCAAAACTTCTTTTATCCTTGTAAAAGATATGACTGATGATGTAATTCTAGGATTACCTTTCATTTATCTTATGACTCCATTCACCATAGATAATGAAGGTATAATCACTCAACCATTCAATCAAATTGTAAATTTTAAGTTCCTACTCCAACCTGAAGTTAGAGAACTTAAACAACTCAAAGATGAATCTGTTACTAAATATCTTAGGAAAATTGACCAAATCAATTTCCTAAAACAAGAAGTTATTCATAAAAGAATTGAACAACAATTAGAAGATCCAATTCTAATTGAAAAAATTAACCAATTTAAAGAAAAACTTGAACAAGAAGTTTGCTCTATGCTTCCTACAGCCT
>CM042193.1:18217461-18248757 GCA_023539305.1 Ilex asprella | reverse complement strand
CCCCTACCCTCTCTGTGTAACCCACTCCCGACCCCACCCAAAATACCCATCCTCTCCTCTCTGCAACACATTCACACCACACAGAACACACACTCATGCACACAGACAGAACAAAGAGCACTCAATTTTTCAGATTGTTAAAATTTGTGAAATTGCTAAATTTTAATTGAAATTTTGTATTAGTTTATGGATGGTGAATTTTATGAAATTTATTGTCAATTGAAGTGTTAGTTGAAATTTGGTTTTTGTTGTATGAAATCGATGGTGGAATATAATAAGTTTTGTTTGTTTGGATTTATTGTCAATTGTATGAGTTTTTATATTTTTTTATTTTTTCAAATTCAAAAAATATTTGATTGGTTTATAGTTCGATGCTAGGTGATTGGATGCAATTATGGTGTTGGGTAGTGGTGCCATTTTGGTGGTGGTGATGGTGGTGTTAAACATTATAGGTGAGCCAAAGTCAAGGTGAGAATATTTACTGATCTTACTTCCCTGCTAGACAAACTAATATTGGGTCCTCTTGCTTTTTTTCTTTTACTGGGTTTCTTAACTTTATTTTCATTTGACTTTTTGAAATTCTATTTGTACATTGTTACTCTTTGTGCAATTGTTGCTCCATGAATAATTAAATTGTCCCTTCCTAGAGCCTGATAATACTATTAGAATTGATCAATGCGAATAGAGAAGAGAAAGAGAGAATATATTATTCATGAAAAGCTAGTCTGTAACTCAACATAACCCTAGAGATAAACAAAGTAAGTCTTATATAGTAGGGCAACACAACATAAAGAAAATGCCTAAACTACCCTTAGTATTAATATTCTAACACTCTCTTTCAAACTCATGATGTTGTAAAAAACATCAAGATTTTGTCAAGAAGAAATTGGAAACGTGCTATGGTGTGAGACTTCGTAAAAAAATTCGCTATCTGCATTGTGGAAGGAAGAAAGGGAAGAGTGATGGTGCCTTGCTGCAGATGATGGCGCACAAAGTGACAATCAATCTCAATATGTTTTGTGCGCTCATGGAAGACCGAGTTATGAGCAATCTGAATAGCACTGGTGTTGTCGCAGAACATAGGAGTAGGAGAAGAAACTAAAATGCCAAGATCAGCAAGGAGCCATCTTAACCAGACTATCTCAGCTGTAGTAGATGCCATAGCACGATACTCAGCTTCAGTAGAAGAACGAGCAACAACAGTTTGTTTCTTGCTTTTCCAGGAAATAAGAGAATCCCCAAGAAACAGGCAGAAACCAGTGGTGGACTTACAATCCATAGAGTCACCAGCCCAGTCAGCGTCAGAATAAGCCCTCAGTTCCATAAATGAAGAGTGGGGAAATAGTAAACTATGATGTAGAGTACCACGGAGATACCGAAGAATGCAAAGAACAGCAGCCCAATGAACGGTGGTGGGTGAGGCAACAAATTGACTCACAATGTGAACAGCATGAGAGATATCTGAGCGAGTGATTGTAAGATATACTAAACTCCCAATAATAGTGCGATATAAAGTTGGGTCAGACAAGGGAGTACCATCAGATGAAGAGTAACGAACATTAAGCTCTAAAGGTGTTTTAACTGTCCGATTATCTGATAAACGAGCTCGTTGAATAACATCTGAAGCATATTTGGACTGAGAAAGAAGATATCCTTTAGGAGAGGAAGCAATCTCAATACCCAAGAAATATCTAAGCTGACTCAAATCTTTCATCTCAAAATGGTCCTGCAACTGGGTTTTCAATAAACATATGTCAGCAGTGTCATCACCCGTAATGATCATATCATCAACATATAGTAGGAGAATAATAGAACCTGAGGAAGTATCCCGTAAAAAGATAGCAGAATCATGGTCACTGGCGCGAAAACCCAAGTCAAAGATAACTGAAAAAAATTTGGCAAACCATGCCCTGGGAGCCTGTTTAAGACCATATAAGGCACGATGAAGTCGACATACTTGACCAGAACTATAAGATAATCCAGGGGGAGGTGTCATAAAAACCTCTTCAGTTAAATCTCCATGCAGAAATACATTTTTCACATCCATTTGAGACAAACTCCATTGTCAAATGGCAGCAACTATAATCACGGTGCGAACAGTAGTCATCTTGACAACTAGAGCAAAAGTCTCATCATAGTCTAGACCATATTCCTGAGAAAACCCCTTGGCTACTAATCGAGCTTTATATCGTTCCACAGAACCATCCGACTTGGTTTTTATCTTATAAACCCACTTACAACCAATTGTGCATTTACCAGGCGGTAAAGACACTAGCTCCCAAGCTCTGGTTTTATGTAAGGCAGATAACTCCTCATCCATAGCCTGTTTTCACAGTGGATCAAGTAAAGCCTCCTTGTAGGAGGTGGGTTCAGATAGAGAATGAATAGAAGTAAGAAAAGAACAAAAGTCAGAAGAATAACAAGTATTACTCTAACCAAACCTGTCTGGACATTTGTGAGAACGCTGAGGATAACGTGAGGTATGATCCACAGTATTTGAACCTGATTGGGTGACCGGAGGAGAAAGAGAAGGCACTGCATCCGGAGAGGAGTTAACTGGAGTCCTGCGAACATATGTATGCACAATAGGGGGACAAGTAATAATCGACTCAGAAGATGAAGGATCTGACACAGGTAAATCACCAACATATGTTGCGGGTGATGGGATCATAACAACGATACCCTTTTTGACCCTCACCATAACCAAGAAATACGCATAAAGTTAAACGGGCAGAAAGTTTGGTACGAAGAACACTAGGGAGCAAAACAAAGCAGGTACAACCAAACACACATAAAGAGAAATAGTTAGGTGGCTTACCACATAACTTTTCAAATGGAGAGACTCCAGAGGTGAGAATAGTAGGAATGGTGTTGATCAAATGAACTGCTGTCAAAACTGCTTCCCCCCAAAATGAGCTGGTAACATGTGCTAATAATAGAAGTGAACGTGTTGTCTCTAGAATATGACGGTGTTTCCGTTCAGCAACACCATTCTGCTCAAGTATGTCAGTACAAGAAGATTGATAAAGTGTACCATCAGATTTCAACAAATCATGAAAACAAGTAATAGTATATTCACCTCCCGGATCACATCGAAAACATTTAATGACTGCGGAATATTGAGTGCGTACCATGTTACGAAAGGTAGTGAAGATGGAAAAGAATTTGGACTAACGTTTCATCAAGAATACCCAACAGTACCTCGTGTAATCATCAATAAATGAAACATAATATTTGGACCCTCCTTGTGTAGGAATAGGAGCCGGTCCCCATATATTAGAGTGAACAAGATATAATGGTGCAAGAGAACAAGTAACACTTTTATTGAATGGCAATGTATTAAATTTAGCCAACTTTCATCCACTACAATCAGAAATGTTATGACTTCCTAAACTACCCAAACTACCAATTGAAGCTAAAAATTTTAAACGAGAATAAGAAACATGACCAAGACAAGAATGCCATAAATAAAAACTAGATGACTCTGGACTCAAACGAAAAGAAGATAAATCAACAATAGAAGCAGCAACATAAGTATCTAGGACATGAAGCTCCTCCGACACATATAACCCGCCCTTTCTATGGCATGTCCCAATCAGCTTATTGGACCGTGGATCTTGCACAACACAACCAGAGGAAGAAAAATGAACCAAAAATCCAGAATCAAATAGTTGACTGACTGAGAGTAAATTCAAAGTAAGTTGAGGAATATAATAGACATTTGAAAGTGTAAGGTTGGAGGAAATAATTGTCCCAACACCAGCTAATGACATTTGAGAACCATTGGCAGCAAGTACAGATAAAAATGGAGAAGAAACAATAGATGCAAATAAAGAAGAGTCACTAGTCATATGATGTGTAGCACCTGAGTCAAAGACTCATGCAGTTCTAGATGTACCTGAAGGACCTGAGTTGAACGAACCTATAGTAGGAGAAACTGTGAGGGCACCAGACTAATGAACAGAGAGAAACTTCTGTAGCTGATCTGCAGGCATAGTCAGATTGGGAGCTGATGAGACTAACTCATCCACTGGGGGTACTATAGCTGCTGCATGACGATCTCGGGACTTAAATGACTGATTTTGAGACCCTCGTGCACTCTTGTTCATCAACTTTGGACATTGGGCCTTCCAGTGGCCTTTTTCACGATAGAAGCTACACTCATCAGAAGCAACTCGACCTCGATATTTATTTTGGGAATTAGAGGTCACTTTGGAAAGAACAGCCAATACAGTCTGATTTGGCAGTGGAAGAAGACCTTTTCCAGAAAGGGTTTTAAGGCGAACTTCTTCAGCTAAGAGCTCATTAACAACTACATTCACTGAGGGAAGTGGGTAACGATGAAGAATGAAACCACGAAATCCCACGAAGTCATCTCTAAGGGCCATCAAGAATTGCACCAGCCTTTGTTCCTCCATGAAGGTACAATATGTCAGATTAGTGCTCAACTCAGTGGGTTCAGTAAGTGCTAGCTGATCCCAGAAACCAGTCATAATAGAGTAGAATTCTTGTATGGTTTTGTCCCCTTGATGCGCATCTCGAATCTCATGCTCTAGCTAATACCTCTTTGCAAAATTAGACTGAACAAAAAGTGTGGCCAAATAATCTCAAATTTCCTTAGTTATGCTAAACTTGGATAGATGAACTCCAATGGTCTAATCAACTGAGTTATTAATCCATGTGATAATTTTTGCATTGTTGATATCCCAAGTACTCTTCAAATCAGCATAATTTTTTACCTTAGTATCAGTTGGAACCTGTGCAACACCATTAATATAATTCCACATGTCTTTGCCAAATAAATTTTTTTTCATAACATAAGCCCAATAAACATAATTTTCACCTATTAACCTCACACTGGTGGCTTGAAGTGAGTCAGAATTTTCACTTGCCATTGTAATAACAATTATCAATAAATACCACAGTCAAAGTCAAAACAACCAAAATCCCAGCAGCCACCAAATAAACCCACAACTCCAAATAACAATGAACAACAAAGCCAAACAAAGCAGTAGGATTGCTTCAGACTGCCGAAGCCACAAGACCACCCACAACACCAAACTATACCCAATCAGCTAAAATCAAAGCAACCCACAACACCAATGCAAAAACAAAGCAGTAACACTGCTTCAGACTGTCGAAGCCACAAGACCACCCACAACACCCGCAAGACCACCCACTACACCAAAGCCACAACAAGGAGACTACCCACAGTCAGTCGTCCATCAAAGCAACCCACGAGCATAGCAATTACATCACAGAACAAGAAGAGTACCGAGAACACCGGCGTCGAGAACCAAAGTCACCAGAAACCAGGTACACCAAAACCCTCGGATGGCCAAAATTAAACCAAAAAATTCCTCAAAAGCTTCAAGTCACTTAAGACCATGGAAGCTTAGTCGTACCTCAGAAGAAAGCCCATAAAATTTCGAGTCTAACGGGGTCCTTCACGGTCCGAAAAGAATGACATCAGCATGACGTCATCGTCGGCGATTGCTGACTTCATGCTCCAACAGCCCAGGAATGACATCATCGATTGCTGATGTCTTATTGATCAATGGTAGAATATGGCTCTGATATTTTTCTTTAATCTTAGGTTTTGCAATATAATGGCTCTGATACCATATTAGAATTGATCAATGCGAATAGAGCAGAGAAAGAGAGAATATATTATTCATGAAAAGCTAGTCTATAATTCAGCATAACCCTAGAGATAAACAAAGTAAGTCTTATATAGTAGGGCAACACAACATAAAAAAAAATACCTAAACTACCCTTAGTATTAATACTCTAACAAATACAAGAAGTAAAATGCTAATTGAATTATATGTCTTTGTTCTCTTTGTTACTCATCGGGCTATAGTACTAGGACTTGGGTTGGATTGCATTCTAATTTAAATATACTTAACAAGTCTCTATCTGTTCATTTTGAGACTTTTTAACTTTTGCCACTCCATTTTGCTTTTTTTATTCAATTGCAATTTAACTATTTTTCATCTTTCTATCATCATCTTGGTTTATGGTTTAGGATCTCAATCTACACTAATAAGACACAAGTGCATCTTTATATGAATATATTTAGTAGAATAAAGAAACTGTCATGTGACCTTTCTCCTTAGGTTTGAGAGGCCCCTGACTTCATCTCTAACATGATTGTCTAAGTCAAACTCAACTTTCATGCGGTTATGGTAAAACACATCAACGTGGGTGAGTGGCATTATTGACACTTGCGAGTTGAATATATTTTTTGTGAATTATGATGTGAATTAGTTTCCATATTAACATGAATCGAAATTTAAGTTACGAAAAAAACTCCATTATTGACCAACTGAGTTTCAAGTAGTGTTTTTTTGTTGAAGTGTAATTGTAGATTTTTCTAAATGTTGAATTAATTTGAATTGACATATAATTCATGGGATGCCTTTTTTTATTAGTTAGAATGTCAGATACTTGAATGATATATGGGTTGATCTAAAAAGTGGAGTTTATAATTGGTGAAGTGAAATGCTGGTTAATTTATGGGAGTTGCGTTCAATTCATATGTTATATTTTGGAGTATTGGTATTACCAATGGATGTTAGCATGTGGTGTAGGTTGGAATTTTTTAGGGTGAAGGGTGTAAGGTTTTTTTTATGGTTGAAGGGGCTATGGTGTTTATGGTTTGTAATTTTAAAAAGTGAGATAGTGATGGGTTAAAAATGAGTTTTTTTTGTATATAGTTGGTTATTAAACAATCTCTCTCTCTCTCATGTCTTTGGTCATGGTTGGGTTGCACTTGACAAGTGATTAAAATGATTGATTTGATTACCACTGTAATAGCAAGATTATATGTGTAAACTCATTCAAATTAGCCCAATTTGGTTCAGAGGTAATATGGATATTAAAATGTAAAAATTTGATGATGTAATCACTCTTTTGACATTGCCAATAACGATGGGGTACTTTGTGAAATAGATAGGTAACCAATAAGGAGTGTTAGTGTAATTTCAAAAAATTGAGGCGGTGCATTTATAATTAGACCAATCTACATGGGTGTATTTATAATTAGACCAATAGTATCTAAGACTTTCTTGACCGGAATTACTTTCATGTGTTTGAGATATTTAGGTAGTAATAATTTTATGGTTGTGTACAAACAAGTTGTTTAGTTAATCATTTTTTTTTAATTTTGTATTTTTTTAATATATTTTATTTTTATTGGCAGGTAGTTGATGTGCTTGATCACATCTGTTTTGCATTGAAAAATTGGGTATTGTCGCGTTTAGTTATTTTGTCTTCCTTTGTTATGCTTCCTTATTATTTAAAATTTATGTGTGGATTTAGAATTAATTTATTTGGTGGTTGAATCAGGTTGGTTTCATTGTATATCATTAGTTGATACTAAGCCTCTATGTCGTCTTTGAATTGTGTAATTGGCATTATAGGTTGATTTTTTCTTGGGGTCCTATTTTTAGGGGAAATTATGTCCAAAATTTTTAAAAGAATAATTTTTTTTATTAAATATTGTTGATTTTTTTTAGCATAACATAGTGCTTTCTGACATGGACATTTTTTTACTGACTCTACAAGTTGATTTTTGAATAAATATTTTTGAGCACTATTGTTAGTTCTAATTAGGTACATAATTTCAAAAATATGAATTTTATGTTTTTTTCTGTTAAAATTTATGGCATTTTGATTATTAAAGTTAAGTTTTTTCCATCTCTGTATTGCAATTTGTCTTCAAGAGAATCTTTATGTTGGTAATACTTTATTAAGATTAAGGATGTATGCAAAGTGTGGTGTATTAAGGATGCGATTTAGATTTTCAGCTTATTGCAGTCATTTCGGTGTTTGATTAATTCCATATTGCATCGTGCCTGCAAGTACGGGTTATAACTAGTGTGTATATATATATATTTATGATAAAGTATCTAGCTTTATTTATCTTGAACTTTTTGTGACTCAAATTGTTTGAAAAATATTGATTCGACGATTCTAATTGAACTTTCATTCTTTTTACAACTCTAGGACTCACATCTTTCATATAACTCTCTCTATCTTATACACCCAACTCTCTCTCAGTCTCTCAGACATTTTAAACACACTCTCTTGTGTCTTGTATAAACCTCTCTTTATCTCATATCTATTTTAAACGCACAATCTCCCATCTCTCAAACTCTTTCTAGCTCTCTCTATATATAGATATCATACTCTCTCTCTATTAGCGTTGTTTCTCTCTCTATATATATATGTATATCTCACACTCTTTCTCAAACATTTGTATGATTTTATAGATGAGAAAATATTTAAATGTTAAAAAAAATTCTCAAGTTGTAGACATTCAAAGTCAAGCTAATCCCAAAAAATAAATAAATTAACAAGTGATACCAATTGCGCAAAAAAGAAGAAAAATTTAAAACCAAGCAAATCACCAATAAAAAATAAAAAGTGATACCAATTGCACCAAAAAACTAAAAAATTCAAAGTTAATCTAATTACCAATAAAAAAATAAGTGAAACTAATTGCACAAAAAAAAAACCAATATTCAAAACCAAGTATAATTTTTTTTTTCTTTATTTGCATCGGTTTCCTCTTACTAATGTTCATATTTTTTTTTGAATACTTGATTAGTGTAAAATAGATACCAAAACAACAAAAATGTTAGTTAAGTCATTTTTTTTTTTTTAAGTAGTGAAATTTTGATTTTTTTGATTTGGTTTATTTACAGCATAAAAATATTTTTGTAGCATTTGATGAGTCACAATAACATAATTTAAATCAATTGTTTTTGTAGCTACAAGCATATCCGCTAGGTAATGGTAGTTCAGTTGGGTTTTTTTTTTTTTTCAATTTTTTGGAAATTTTATTTGTAGTTCAATGTGGCTGATTCGTTTGATTGGATTCAGTGATTTAATTGTGTGTTGTTAATGACAGTCCTTATTAAAACTAGATAATCTATTCATTAGATTTAGCTAGAGGTTGAAAAAATGAATAGTCCTTTGGTGGAAAGAAGAGTCACCATAGAGAAATGTATGATAGGATAATTTTGTAATGGTATTAGTTTATGTTCAAGGAAATTTTTGGATTGTGTTAATATAATATGATTCTTTTTCGTTTCAACCTTTGCACTTATTTTATGTAACACATTCTTAAATGCCTTATTTGCTTGACGATTTTTTTGTGTTAAAAGTGTCTTCAGGCGTGAGTAATGACTAGTATATATATAAGGGAGAGAGAAATAAATAATCATATTTTATATATGGATATAGATAGATATGAGAGTGATAAAATTTTAATGTTAGTCAAATTTTTAAAATTTAGGAGTTATTAGTTTTAAAATTTATTGTTATTAAATATAGCTAATAAGGGTATTTTGGACAATAGAGATCAAAATACACTTAATATTAAACAAGTTTTTTTGATGGATCTATCACCAAATAAATCTACAAATGAGAACCGGCTTCTAAATTTTTCTTAAATTTATTTAGAATTAATCACATTTAAGGAATATGCAGTTGAGTTTTTTGGCTCGAATATTTTTCTGTTTATGTGTAATTTTAATGTTATTAGATAACTCGTACCCAAAAAAATTATTTTTACAAATTTAAAATTCTAAGGTTCGAGTTTGTGAGCATTCTATCTAATCCAACATATTCCGAGGAAGGAGTGGCGTCTAGACTCTAGAGTGAAGAAGTTGATGCTCAGGTCCACTTCAGAAGGGGATGCAATATCATAGTTGTGGGCCAATGATTGGGCTTTAGTAATGAGATGGCCATCCTAAGCCCATAGCTCATAGGCTGAAACACCACCTTCCTCAGCCCGCAATCAATGGACTCGATCAGTCAAGACATCAGTTGAATGTCTTGACTTCATCTTGTCATGTTTACTTGCTCCTCCCTGTCTCTCTCTCTCTCTCTCTCTCGCGCGGGCGCGCTCTCAGCTGGAACATTTAACAGAACAGAGAAGAAAGGTGATGGAAACCTCGAAGACTGACTCACTCCTCATACTCCACAATGCTCTTATCGTCACTATGGATACCGAAAGCCGCGTCTTCCGAAACGGCGCAATCGCCATCGAAAACGATACGATCAAGGCCATCGGTCAATCCTTCGACATCCTCAACCAATTTTCTCCTCTTGCTCACCACATCATTGACCTCCGCGGTCAATTCCTCCTCCCTGGTCTCTCTCTCTCTCTCTCTCTCTCTCTCTCTCTCTCCATGAAAATACCTATTTATATTACACAAAATAACAGATATGATTAAATCGTAGGTTTTATCAACACGCACGTTCACACTTCTCAACAACTCGCCAGAGGCATAGCAGATGATGTTGATTTGCTTACTTGGTTACACGATCGTATTTGGCCTTATGAGTCCAATATGACGGAGGAAGATTCATATATTTCCACTTTACTTTGTGGAATTGAGCTCATTCACTCCGGGGTAAGTATTATTCAACAGTGTTCATGTTTAAGTTCTTTGTTTAATTTTGCTTTCGAGTTCTGTGATTCTTTCGTTGAAATTCTCTTTATTGACGCTGATTGATGATTGTTGAGTTAGGTGACCTGTTTTGCGGAAGCAGGAGGACAGCATGTGTCAGGAATGGCGAGGGCAGTGGAGTTACTAGGCTTGCGAGGGTGTTTGACGCAGTCAACTATGGATGCTGGTGAAGGTTTGCCTCCTTCTTGGGGCATTAGGACTACGGAGAAATGTATTCAGGTCAATTCACCGAAGTTCCATTCCTTAAAAGTATTACAGCGCCATGAGTTACATGGAGAGTCACCTGGATTCTACTAAAATGTGATACAATAATGAGTTTCTATTTAAGCAATGACTGATTTATGCCACCTTAAATCATTGGTTTATCTGTACAGCAAGATAGGATTTCGCTTTAGTTGTTGTCCTTAATAAACAGCTAAACAATCACGAGCTAGCATGCATTCATGAAACTGACACATAATGGAAAATAAAAGGTGGTGAATTGGGCATAGTCGTTCTGTTCTTAATGAGAAATCTGTAGGACTTCATTGTTGACATGCTTACTTTTGAAGTATAGATAATTTGGACTCTTTTGACTGTAACCTGAGGATGTATCAAGTGCACATGCTTGATTTCAAGTTTTTGTTGTGCTTAGTTTAGCTGCTTCTTACATCTTTGTTTAGCATATACGTGCTTCAGGACTATATTGTATCATAATACATTGCATGTTTGTTTTGATGTTGGAGGAAGATATAATGTATCGATTTCTTGGTTTGCATCATTGCACAATGCCTGATAAAAGAGTTGCATCTTATTTTCTCCTTGAGTTTTTTCCTACTTCATTGATTTTCCTCGTGTATATATTCCACTATGGTGCTTGAAAGTTAGCCTCAAGTCACTTTGGACATCTTGCTTTGTAAAGCTTTTGTTTTCCAACCTACACAGTTGGGTGTATTGTTGATGGCTTTTGTTTACAGCTCACCGGTGAATGTGTTCAAGTCTCTCCTACAAATTACTATGTATTGTATGTTCTTATTTATTGAATCATTGTACGAAGCATCTTCTGATCTTCTTACTTTAAGGGCACAGTTGCAAAAGGAACTGTACCAGAAGCACAATGATAAAGCAGATGGGCGCATCAGAATTTGGCTTGGAATACGGCAAATTATGAATTCAACCAATCGTTTACTTCTTGAAACAAGGGACACGGCAAAAGAACTTAAAACTGGAATCCACATGGTAGGAATAACTCCCTGTCCATGATGTAAAAACATTTTGAGGAATTGTTCCTCTCATTGCCTGTCGTATGCATGTTAAGTTTTCTCTCACTAAGAAGCTACTTAAAAATTCATTTTTGGCTTGTGTGGGCTGAACATAGTAAGTTTGAAATTTCTACATTCGCTGGTTAACATTTGAATTTATCATGCTACTATTCTTCAATTTTTGCTGTGCCAATCATCTTATTCATATATAGCATACTTAAGATGTGCAATGTCTTTCTTTCAGAATGGTGCTTTCATCCTTGTACACAACAATTAGGGTTTCATTAATCTCTAATTCATTCGTATAAGCTTTTATGATCAAAGGGAAAATGAAATCAAACTTTTGTAACTTGGAGGCATATGCAATACATTTTGTGCATTTCTAAATGGGGCACAAATAGTACAACAAGTCATAAGTTTTGTTGCGAGCCCTCAGCGATTGAGAGGATCTCTTCGAGGAAAGCAGTATGAGGGGGTACCCCCATGCTGTTTAAAGAATGAGCTTCTACACCTTTATCAAAAAAATAATGAATCAAGAAAGTCATCGCTCTTGCCCGCATTCATTTGGTCTTAGCTTCTCATTGAAGTCTTATGTTGGATACCCGTTGTTGAATGGTTGGTGGGGATAGGTGTTTGAGCATCGTCGTTGTCTAAAACCTTCATGCTCTGCACATAGTCAGGAAACCCCCTTTTCATTAAAAGATGGTCCAATGGTAAAATCTAAGCAGTATTGAACAGATATGAGACACAGACAGGTTGACCAGGATACATCAACGTGGAAAATCGTTTAAAAATGTAGGAAACAATTATGTCTAGACTCTAGACACGAAAATTATATCACGTTATTTATTTTGTCTATTTGTGTATATAAATTTATATAACAATCTTATATCAATCATGTAATACGAAATCATTAACCTCTAAATCATAATAGTTAATAATCCCCCTTATTGTGCTTAGAAAAGCATAGCCAAAATACATATTTCATTTTAATGGAAGTTTTGTTTCTTATCAAAATAATAATAATTATTATGATGATTTCTATCATCCTCCCATGCTCCTACTTTTACCGCATCTTTATAGATCTTACTTTTGCTTTAAAAGTTATAAAAAACCAACGTGCCTTTGATCCAATGGTTCTCCTCGTCTTGTAAAAGTTTTGCTTTCTTGAAGTCAAGAGTTCAAGATTCCTTTCCCCTTCCCTTTCCCCTTCACCTCCCCAAAAAAAAAATTAAAAAGAAAAAAAAGTTGTAAAAAGTTGCTAATAAATTTGATAAGGCCTTAATTACTCTTTTCTTCATGCTAGGAGAAAGTCATACCCCAACTTCAATATTGTAGTGTCCAAAAAATGTGAAATATGTATTCAAAAGTAGGATTTTTTATTTTTTAAATATGGATACAACCAAAGAGTTATCAGAAACTTTTATGTCTAACACATCTCTGAAATGGACGCATTGCCTTTTTAGAAGTGTTCTTGCTTCTTAGAATGAAAGCATTGGGTCCACCTGTATCGGCATTCTCGAATTTTTGAGCAGCAAACTAGGTAATGACCCTAATTAGTTTTCTTTCTTGTTTATGTACTACTTTACCTACTTAGGTGAATCTAGAACCATATCGAATCTAGAGATTGGAAGATTGGGCCTGGGAAGTTTCTAACTTGTCTTTAATTCTTGTTAAGTCTAAGAAACTCTTGGTGTCCTATCTTCATTTACATGGTTCATTTTTCTTAGAACTGTACCGTGTTGCAAACTTCAAGCATGATGACATTAGTGCATGTCAAATGTTAAAATGGGTTCAGATTACTTGCTTCTTTAATTTAATTTTCATTTAAGAAGTTTTTAATTATCAGGATCTGAAATCAGGAATCAAAGAAACTGATGTTTGATATCAACGAATGTATTCAAATAAATGAAATTATTGCTTTTTCATTGCTTAATGATTTCAGCATCTAGCATGTTGCAGAGATACCTTATGAGAATCAACTCGTGGTGAACACTCGAAAAGTTGATCATGGAACAGTTACCTATCTCGAGAGGATCGATTTCCTACAAAGCAATTTGCTGGCAGCTCATACCGTTTGGGTCAATGAAAATGAGGTACTACAGATTCATTCCGTGTTGTCCCTGATGAAACCAGCTCAAAATGCGTCACTTGACCCATTTACCTAGTATACAAGTTTAACCTATCTCTGCTGTTGAAACCAGCTCAAAATGCATTACTTGAGCCATGTACCTAGTATACTAGTTTAACCTATCTACAGAATAATAGTATTACAACGTTAAAGATTGTCAAAACATAGTCAAGCCCTATGTACCTGCATTGTTCTCATTTAGGATTTAAATTATTTTTTCTTTTTCCATACGAATGAGTAGATCAAGTGGGGATAGACGCACCACTGCAGGTGACTTTTAATCCTTCACTGAACGATGTGAGACAACATAGGTAGAGGATTTTGGCGTCTTCATTATGTAGGGAAGGAGCTTTTGATGGTTACTGAGCTGCTTTCTTCTCATATTTCTTACCCACTGAGTGGTAACTTTTTCTGCTTGCACTACTTCTTTGATGATTTAAATGATATTTCCATCACAAGTTACAAGGTATTCATAAAAATTTAATCGGTACTGTGTAGCTAAGAAGCATGGACACGAACACAGATACGGATACGACACAGACACACTGATATGACATTTCTTAAAAAAATAGGATACAGACACGTTGGGGTCACGCTACAAAAAAAACTACATTTTATATATGACATTATATAATTTATTGCAAATATAGTGATAATGATATACAATTCATAAAAAAACAGTATTTTATGATAAGAAAACCTAATGTCTAGTCATCTGTGTGAATTTTTAGTCATCCTCATTATAGTCAATAATTATCAATTTTTTTTTGTTGACAATGTGTACTTAATATATAATTTAAATAATTGCTCTCATTTTCTCAATTTCTCTTTTTTTAAACTGTTATGCATCTTTTGTTTTCATTATTATATTTGGAGTACAACTTTAATATATCTAGTATTAGTAATTATATGTTCTCAAATTTTTAAGCTTTGTTAATCACATTTCAACAAATGTCTATTGTTTATTAGTAGACACATTCTAAAGAAGTGTCGGACACGTCACCAAAGATGTGTCTAATACGTGTCCAAAATTAAAAATTTATCATTTAATTATGGACACGGATAAAAGAATATCGGACACGTGTCCGAGAGTGTTCGAAGAGTTTCAGTGTCCGACACAGATACATCACATTCTCGAGAGTGTCCGTGCTTCATAGCTGTGTAGATTTGAACTAATTGTGTGTTGAGCAAGTGGGCCCATCCAACAGAACCCTCTCCCCCTCTTCCCCCAACAACAACAAAAAAAGACTCTCACAAGGGGAGGGGGAGAGGGAAGTGGGTTGGAAGAAGGGAAAGAAAATCCATTTGGTTGTGCATCTTTGAAGATCCGTTTGTTAATAAGTTTTTAGGTGGGTGCTGATTTAGAAATTATTTGCTCCATTGTGAAGCTAAGTTCATAAATGAAACTTAAGATTGCACTGTGAGTTACTTGGTCACGCCAGTTGTTTTTCTTCTTTCGCTGATATTAGAGTACTGCACAGTGCTGCTATCGTGACTACAATCTCATATTTTTTTTTCAGATTGGTTTTCTCGCAAGGGCTGGTGTTAAAGTGTCTCACTGTCCTGCTGCTGCCATGCGTATGCTTGGATTTGCACCAATTAAGGAAATGCTTGATGGTGGCGTTTGTGTCTCTCTGGGAACAGATGGGGCACCGTCGAATAATAGAATGAGCATTGGTTTGTTTAAATTCTAAATCCTTGTTTTACATTACTTTATTTTGGGAGAGATGAGCTTGCAGTAGTATTTTAGGTTAGGCTGGTCTGGTCATCCACACAATTCCCTTCCCCAGTCCACTGACTGGTTACGCGAGTATGGATCCATGTCTGTGCATAGGTGAATGAAAAAAGCATTCATCTTGCATTCGCTTCCTCAATCAAAATATCTATCAATTTATGTTAGCTTGGATGACAGAATTGAAGTCTATAACTCAAGTGATCAGCTTGCAGCATAACCATGAAATAGCTTGTTCAGTCTTCAGGAGCTACTCACCCCCCTCCCCCCCCCCAAAAAAAAAAAACTGCCACTGCCGCCCGGGGATACGGCAAAGGATGTATACTGCAAATAGGTATTGATGGCATGCAAACTTATTGAGACTTTTCGATAACCAAACTAAGGAGTTGGAGAGTTTCTCACTGATGAGTCCATCATGACATGTTTTTTGAAGTATGGAAGTGTTTCGGTATATGACCATTTAGTGGCTTTGTATGACTTATATGATAAGTAAAAAAATTTCCTAGTTATTGTAATTTAATCATAAAAGAAGACTGCTTCTGGATTAGATAATCTGTTTGGTAGTTGCCAGAAGACTCAGAGAAATTGCAGTGGTTGAGCATTTATGTCGACTTGTTTCTATACAGTTGATGATATGTACCTAGCTTCCCTGATCAACAAAGGTCGGGAAGTTTATGCCAAAGGAACCACAGATCCTACAGCTCTTCCTGCTGAAACAATTCTCAAAATGGTGACAATAAATGGTGCTAAAACTGTACTCTGGGACCATGAAATAGGATCACTTGAGGTTGGGAAAAAGGTTGGTTTTGCCCTCAACCTTACCACATCTTTATTGAACTGTCAGAAAACCTTATTCTGCTTCTGAGGTGCCACCAGTGTTATGCTAAGGGAATTGTTTTCTTCTGTATCTTTTGTGCTAATTCTAGAATGATTGATTGGCTTGGAATTTAGTTGGACATTCATATGTATTATGACAATATTATACTCCTTTTTCTTAGCATACTGAATTTTCAACGCTTTTGTGCTTTTTAACTCTCACTACTTCCCAATATTAGCCCTTCTTGGTGATGTGATAGACAATTGAGAATGATTAATAGTTTCATTCGTCATTTGGCAGGCTGACATGATAGTAGTCAATCCTTTCTCTTGGCCCATGGTTCCTGTGCATGATTGGTATGAATCCTTCTTTAAAGACAATTTCTGTAACGCTGTCATGTCTATATTATTGTCCAACATTTTTTAATTTGATCTCTTGTCAGAAAAGTATCTTCCTCTTGGAAAAATTGTGTAATGGTCTTGTTAAAATTCACTTGTATTGGCAAAAATTTGGTGTTCCTTTCCCAAAATCTTCAGTATGAAGTTACAAACCCACGTCTACATCCTATTAAGTACTGTTTTCAATTCCAAAAATAATCAAGTTCCTTAATTGACTATAATCATTTAGGTTTTTTTTTAAAATTTTATTTACGTATTTCGCTCGATTACTACCTTATTCAAAATTTCAAATCAAGCTGTTCCATTCTTTGCTTATTTACCATTATGCTTATAAAAGTCTACTAATAGCATTAGATGTATTAACTGTATTTTTCCACTTGTATGCAGCATTTCCAGCCTTGTATATTGCATGCGAACTGAAAATATTGTCTCTGTTATGTGCAATGGTCGCTGGATTATGAAGGATCAGAAGGTCGTTAATGTAGATGAGGTATTCCAATCGTGTTTCTTTCATTCAAAAGCATATATGCATTTATTTTTTTCAAAAGTCTGCGTCAAATGCCACTTTAGATCAACTGATGAATCCTTTTCCTTGAAAACGCATAGAAAGTTAATTAAGGTACATTGAAGAGGGAAGGAGTTGAAGATACAAACTCATAAACCAAGCATGTAGGGCTGACTACACAAAATCCTTTTTATGTTTTTCTGTTCTAAGTTCTAACTTTCCCAATTTTTCTTTTTATTTTTGTTTTAATTTTTTTTTATTTTCCGGTTTTTACGATGGCTTCATGTATTCCTTCTGCCCATGGCCCATTTGATGCCTTCCTTGTCTTTAAGCCTTCTGATTTGAACCATGTCACTAGTGTTTAATTAGTTTGTCATATCCACATGAACATTCTGTTTCCTCTTTAAGTTTTATGTAGTTAATTAGACTAATGAACATGGCCTTTTTTTTTCTCTTTTATAAAAAAGGAGAAATTAATATTCAATGTCCAATCAGAAAGGGAATGGAAGCCAAAATCACAAAGAAGATATGTGCATAAATTTAATGGTTATTATAGCGTGTAATCTAGTCTTGTATGGTTTTGTATTTTAAGTTCAGAAAGTGGAATGAAAGGTTGGAGAATTGTTTTTGTGGGAAAGATAATTATTTGGACTGCTGTTGATTATATCTCAAGGATATTTAGGTGTATGTGATTGTATCTTCCAGATTGTATTTACCAATGTAGCCAACCAATACTTTTTTCACCTTAATATCCTCTGTGCTTATAAATTGCATGATCGTCATGTGGATGCAAACTGTGAATGAATAGGGAGAAGTTATTTCATTGGCAATGCTTGCGTCTAAAGAACTTTTGGGGAGGGCTGGCATTCAGATTCCAACTAGAATGAAGATGCTCTAATTGTTCTTTACCTCAAATAAACCGTTCTCTTTGTTGTGTCCATGACTGTATGTAATGTTCATTCGCTATAAACTTAACCAAACCTTCCTCAGATGTTGCACTTGTACACTGTGTAAAGTTTACCTATCTACTTCATCTAAATTTCGTGTGCTGTTGTGGGGTTGGAACCCTTGAGCCTTTGCATTAGATTATTTTGATTCAATTACTGGTGACTGGTTGAGATCAAAATCTAATGATTTTCCCGTGGAAACAAAAAGAAAAAAAAAAGAAAGGAATAGATATGGTGACATTTCTCTTGATTAGGACTTGATTGGTACGCAACATATGAGAGCCAAATTGTTGGGATTTAAGAGTTTCTCTAACCACACTTAGCAAAATAGATATTCAAAATATATTTAAATATTGAATTCTCTAATTTGGTTATCTACTTTTTAAAATTCACTCTAATTATGTTCTCTATTTTAGTTAATTATTTTAATTAATTTTAAATAATTTTTAATAATATAATTCAAAAATGTCACGTGGTGTAACACGTAAATAGTATAATGATGACGGAGCATGATAACGCGTTGTGTCATGTCATCAAATTTTAAAATTTTAAATTTTATAAATGTCATATTTACGATGGTTATATTTTTTAAAATGTATAAATAAGATCTCTTCCTTCTTAAATTTATTTTACTAGTATTGAACTTGTATTTCTTTGTTATGACTCGTGATGGTAAATTGAAGATGATTCTTAATGATTCTGACTCCGATGATGAATTGGAGATGTTAGCGATTCTTACTATGGGAATGGAGAAACTCAATACTGAGAACAATTTCGCAATACGTCGTAATTTTATTTAAGGTTATTTTGTTATTTTTCGCAATCAAGTTAAAGGGCAAGAGAGATTTTATCGCAATTATATTGCTGAATTGTTTACCTATTCTCAAAATTTATTTCGACTGAGGTTTTGAATGAATTGATCTCTTTTAGTTTGTATTCTATTCATGGTGGAAGCTTAAGATTCATATTTCATCCAAAAAAGGGATGTTGTTGAAAATATTGGCTTGTCTGAAGAGATGACTGTTGCTATAAGAATGTTTGTCTATGGAGTTGCAGAAAATGTTGGTGATGATTATGTAAGGATCGGCGAAAGTACCACAATGGAAAGTTTACAAAGATTTGTATCGGCTATAATAGCAATTTATTTTGATGAGTACCTAAGGTCACCAAACAGCGCAGACATTGCTATATTATTAGCAATCATTGAGAGACGTGAGTTTCCTGGGATGCTAGGTAGCATTGAATGCATGCACGGAAAGGTATTTACTCTGGTCATGTTCATGAACCAACAATTATTTTAGAGGCGATGTCTTCATATGATATATGAGTTTGGCATGTCTTTTTTGGATACCTGAATCCCACAATGATATAAATGTGCTAGAACGTTCTTCTGTTTTTACTTTTCTTTCAGATGGTAGGGCTCATTCGGTCAATTACTCCGTCAATGAAAACGATTATGTTATGGGATATTATCTTGTTGATGGTATATATCTAAAGTGGACCACGTTTGTCAAAATAATTTCATGTCCAAGAGGCAATAAGCAAATAAATTTTGCTCAAGCTAAAGGATGTTAAGAGACCTTTTGGAGTGCTTCAAGCACGATTTGTTATAGTTTGTGGACCTGCGTTGGAGTGTTAAACTCATCTACGTTGATTCGTCATTCAAGAGATTGGTGAAGTAATATTCATGTTTATTCATCAAAAAACTAAACTCAACAACCTGCATTGTTGACGAAAAAGTTCAAAAGAAAGGTGCATAAGCAATATCAAGATGTATTATCATCAACTTCCTATCCAGATAAACTGGGAATTCAACCTCTTATTGATTTACTCTATTTTATTGAAGACACTTGTGTACGGACTGAACTCAACAGCAAAGATGGCGTTCATTTCATCAGATGGATTTACCAAAAAATCAATAAAACAAGCATTATGATGAAGTCACACACAGATGACAGATGTTTCTGGCATCAACTAATAAACACAAATTCTATTTTGAGGTCTAGCAGTTCGAAAATAGCAATACACACATCACGTACTACTAAAAAAATCAAAACCAATCACAACCCTGTTTTACTCCGAAAACAACCGTCAAGTATGTAAATAAGTCCCTATCAAGCTCAACAATATGAACAAAGCTAATTAAGGCCAGCTTGGATAAATTGATTATCATAAATGTAGGGGTGCAATTTAGGTTGGGCAACCCGATTTTAATCTGAGCCCAACCAAAAAATTAAGGCTTGGGCTAGGGTTTTTAATACTTGGGTTGGGCTTGGGTCAAAAAAATTTAATCCGAATTCAATTTGGGTTGGGCTCGGGTTGACCCTTCGAACCCGAGGGTTAAACCCGAACTCGAATTACTATTATATAAATACAATTTTATAATTTATACTATAATTGAATTGAAAATATTCATGTTTAAGAGATTGATTGTCATTGGTATATAATAAGTCACTATCTGGTTGTAAGTCTTGTATGTTTGTTACAGTGAAAAATCTTTGACTACATAAATTGATCATTTTGATTTAAACTCGCATATATTTATAAATTGATATATCTGACCGTATTTTGTATGGTTGTGGTTGCATTGAGTTATTAATATTATGATTTTTATGTTAAAAACTTAATTGAAGTTGTTGGTTGTTAAATTATTGGAATATTATGTAATATATGTATCAAGTTTAGAACATTAACCCGAAATCAACCCATAAAATAACCCGAAATCAGTCCGAAATCATTAACCCGAATTTAACTTGAGCTCGCCCGAATTAAACTCGAGCAGTGCTTGGGTTGAGTTTATCAACCCGAGGTAGGGTTAGGGTTAGGGTTAAAGATTATATACTTAAGGTTGGGTTATGGTTGACTGTCCAACCCGCCCAAATTACACCCCTACATAAATGTCAAGGGATATAGGTTCTTATGGTGTGGTTTCTGTTAAAACAAGTTTTATTTAACTTTTTATTATATGGGACAATTGATTTCACAAAATGAGTTGGGAAAGAAAAATTACCAAAAAGCTGTGAAATTGAAGAAGGTTTTAGTAGTGGCCATAGAAGCAATTGAATCAGCTGCAAACAAACACTGTGACATCCTAAAAATAAACCCAGTCACTGTCCAAGGAGTCCCAGCAAAATCTTTTACTTTTCTCTTTCCAGAACAAAGAAAATTTCAAATTCTTAGTGGGTCACTGAAAGCAACCATCAATCACCATAATCCAAGCATATCACTACCCATCATGAAAACCATAATCCAAGACAGTTTCGTTCACCCTTTAGAAGATAAAAGCCAAGATATGCAAACTAATAAAATCCTTAAACGTCAAAACCATGAAAGCACAAATTTTTTGAAACCCAAAGGGAGAAAAGGAAAAAATTATATTAAATTGCTGTTACCCAGTGTTTATAATGTGAACCAAACGTAACAAAAAGCAGTGCACACAAAGATTTATATGCAGAGATTAGAAACCCATCTTTGAAACTTCAATATACTGCTTTTAATTGGGAAAAATGTTCAGAAAAATGCAAGATTTCACTGTATTAACCTAAAATCGATGTAAATAAAGGCAATAATAATATATATCAATGAGATTTCAAATGAACTTATTAACAACAAAATCCTAAATTGTGTCGTTGTGTAGAAATATGTACCTGATCTGGCTAGGATGAAGGAGGAAATGGAAGGAAGTAGTGTGTCATTGTGTAGAAATGGAAGGAAGGAAGCAATTGGCAAGCTAGATAGCTCTTTCCAGATCTGGCTAAGATGAAGACCTCAGCTATTTTGGTGAGTTGGATAGCTAGAGAGTTAGAACTTGGCGTTTGAAATTTTACTCGCTAAAATGACTAAGAGGCATCAACTGGCAAAGCGTTGGAGATGCACTAATAGTACCATCACTATGGCACTTAGGCATTTTTTTCCTCAAATTTTGTTTACCAAGTAAAGCTGGCTGGTTGTTCTATCAAAATTTTTTCTAGTAAAATGCATTGATTCAGTACACGAGGCACATTCTGTCATTATTATCTATTTTAATTGAATTAGCAATACACAATGTGTGTTCTATGTGAATATATTTAAATAATAATTTTTTATAAAAAATTTAAATTATATGTGTATGATGTATTTTTGGATTGTGGGTGTGTTAAAGTCCAATTAGACTTAAGATTTAAACACGTACGACCTTACCTACTCGAATTAGTGTGAGGTTCTAAAATCGTAATTGTTTAGGTAAATATAGTGAGATGTAAGGTTACCTCTAAGTTCTTTTCTATGTCTTAGGGTTCAAGGACTTTAAGTAATTTTCACATAATGGATTGAAACGTAGAAAGAAAAAATTAGAATGCAAAGCAACAAATAGACTAGTTTAGAAAGATGAATTGATTATCGTACTTAACATTAAATTAAAGCAATAAAGATCATTGGAGTGACGAATTACAAGTAAGAGAGAGAGTATAGTCACTTGAAAGCAAGAAACAAGTAAAGAGAATATAGTTATGTGTAGAGTTTTTTGTGTTTGATCATAGATTTTTTTTTTTAGTCTTGTCTTGGTTATTTATAGGGATGACCTTTAACAATTGAAAGCCATCTTTTTCTGTCATGACTATAATCATTGTCTTTTTTTTTTTAGCTGAATCTAACTGACGATTCACAATATTACGTCTTTCTGTTCCTTGGGATTTTTAGAGTCCCACTTTCTTAATCGCTTTGTCAAATATGGACCCTCGTAAACTCTTTCATGACTGTTGGATCTTCTCCATGTGTCATCCTTAGGTTTTGTTATTTTTGGGTGTAAACAATATGTAATTAAATTGAATAATAAATTTTATCGAATGATTAATTTTAAATCTAATTATTAATCTATTTTATCTCCCTTTGAATGTTTAATTTGTCATTTGTTTTGGTATCTTTCCAACCCATTAGACATTTTATCTTTTGTTTAAAATAAATCTTCATTGTCAGATTGTCATTATTAAGTATTTGTATATCTAATTATATTATAGATTTATTACAATTTTTATCAAAGTGATTGATTTAGTCACAATACTATTATTGTATTATAATAATATTATATTGCATACAAAAAAATTAAATATGATATATATTGAAACTAAGAATTTAATTTGACAACTATATGTATATAATTTATAACTATACTACTTATAAATGTCAATATCTGTAAAAAAAATTGATTTTATATTTTATCCCTAATTATTATTATAAAGTTAATTATACCCACAAATTTACTTTCATCAAATTTCCATTCTTTATACATATTCAACTTTCAAATTATTTTGAACTCTTTTTGTAACACTTCATCCTCCACATGACATAATATTGTCCGCTTTGGACCCACTGGCCCTCACAGTTTTGTTCCTCTCAGTACCCCTAGAAAAAGGTCTTATGTCATATAAGGTAAGTGACTTACTTATAAACCCAACAACTTTTTTCTCCCTAACCGATGTGGGATACCAGGATCTCACACTTTTGTTATTGGTACTTGACTTCTAAATTTTTTTAGACTCTTTTGTTAGTAGTATTTGATTTCTAAATGCTTTTGGACTCATTTTATTAGTAGTATACTTACATACAATTTTTTACTATATTTATATAGTTTTATGAAGAAATAAAGTTCAATCTAAATTCTATCATTATATATATAGTTGTCAGATTGATTTTACGATCAAATATGTCATATTTAATTTTTTGATATGCACTAGAACCACATATGTGTGTGTGTGTGTGTGTGTAAGATAGCTCATAAATTGAATTGTATCTGCTACACATTTTTTTTCCAAAAAAATCACATTATCTATTTCTATCACATACCTAATTATATTAATATTTGATTAATTTATAATTTAATATGCTTTTTATTTTAAACATTATCAATATACGATAATATACAATGGATATTTTTAAGAAAATAATGGATAAACATAAATTTTAAATGATGTAATCAAAGATGAAAGAAAGAAAAATTATTATTTAATATAGTGTTAGCTTTCTTTTGTCGCTCGAATTTTATATTTCATTGTGTCTTCAGACACGGGTTATGACTAGTATATATATAATGTTAACTTGTTCAATTTCAAACATGGGGCCATTCTCAATCAATTAAATGTAATTAAAAAATTTCAACGTAAATGGGAAACATTGGATGGTATATTAATAGCTTTTATGTTCCAACAAATGGAACCGTAAAGCTAGCTTCAAATTCAAATGAGTCGGGAGACATAATTATGCATGCTTGTTATTCTCTAAAAGATAATCATGACATAGGGAGAAATATTTAAACAAAATAACTACACTAATGTTTGTCTACAAATGTTAGAACAACACTTGAGTAGAATTTAAAATTTAATAAAAGAACAAAAACAAGAAATTTTGTCTTCTCAATCTTTAAAGGAAACACTGTTTGAAATTGAAAAATTAAACATTAAGCCTCGTGTAGCTACGTCAACATTCAATTTTCATAATAAAGTTGAAGATGAGTTCATAAATGAACTTAAAAAGAAATTAAAAAAATTATCATTAAATGTAATTTCGACAAAAAGTGTAGAGCAATCTGAAACTGAAATACAATAATTTGAAGATTCTTTACAACAAATATAGTCTGAAAAGATAAAAAAAAAAATTGGGTATTCTAAACCTAAAAGGCAAACTAATACATATTCTCAAGCACCCCCTATGAGGGCTTATTATCAAAGATCAACCCCTCAAAAGATATTTTGTATGAGGAAAACTTTTTTATTGATCAAACTGGTTATGATGTCTCTCCTGTTTACGAATAGAATATTGATGACATGTCAAAATATTTAATTCATCAAGTTTTATATAAAATTTTAATGTATGTCTCTATATGTAAAGCTAATCGTAATTCAGACCATACTACTGCTAAATTTATAATTGTATGATTTATTGGCCAATTAAGAGACTGGTGGAATGAATATTTAAGTTTAACTCAAAAAACATGAAATTTTAAATGCAGTAAAAATTCTAATAGCTAAAGATGAGAGTATTACCACTCACGAAGAACAAACAATATTAAAACACTTTGTAGGGACAAGCTTACAAAGTACAGATAAAAGTAAAGAATTTTTAATAAATCAAAGATGTCCCACTTTAATACATTTTAGGTGATATAAAGATATATGTTTAGCAAAAGTCTTATTGAGAACAGACGCTAGTAAAGAATTTTGGAAAGAAAAATTCATATCATGATTGCCTAATTTATTTGCTGAAAAAATATGAATTCAATTAAAGCAGAGAAATGGAGGATTTAAAACCCCTTATGAAAATTACACTTATGAAGAACTAAATTTTGAATGTATTTTAAAAGGATTAGTTCTCTATAATGATTTAAATCTCAAAACTCAACTTAATAAACAAAGGTTAACTGATAGAAAAGAACTTGGAGAATTTTGTAATCAATTTGCTTATAATTTTGATATTCCAAACAATAAAGTATCAACACTTTGACTATGTCACAAACATTAATTTTTGATCTTATAGATCAAATTCAAGATTTAGTATCAAAAAGGAAAGTTATTGAACGATATTTAGAAATAACTCTTGAAGAGAAGAAACTTTCTCTGGCTCAACCTTAATCTTTAAAAGAAATTCTTAATATAACAGAAAATATGATAATTAAAGAAAATGAAGTGTCATTGCAAGACCTTAAAAGAGAAATTAATCAATTTAAAATTGAAGTAAAAACAATAAAATAAAGATTTTTGGCACATGAGAAAATTACCAATTGAAAATGAAGAAGATGTAAAAGAGTGTGAATATATAAATATATTAGAAAAGATAACTTATAAAAAATGGTATGTTAAGATCATACTAGTAATAAATCCTTTGTTGGAACAATTGTTTTAGTAGATAGTGGAGCAAATATGAACTGCATTAACAAATAATTAATTCATATTAAATATTTTGAAAAAATAACTCAGTCATTAAGTACGGTAAATGGTTCAAAATTGAATATAAAATTTAAACTTTTGAATGTTTATATCTGTAATCAAGAAATCTATATTCCTAATACTTTTATGCTTATATCCAATTTAAATCAATTAATAATTTTGGAAACACCATTTTTATCTATGATTGAACTCATAGAAAGAATAGATTCTAAAGGGATACTAACCACTTTAAATGGACAGTAAATATTATTTGAGTTTATAACTCCACCACAAATAAAAATGATAAATCAGATAAAAGAAAATTTAATTCATAAAGAGAATCAATTAAATTTTTTGAAAGAAGACATAAAGGTCTTAAGTACATCTGATAAACTTAACTCTCATGAACTTAAAATTAATTTAAAAAAATAAATTTAAAATTAAATTAAGGAAAATTAAAAATAAATAACTACGAAAATATGTGATACTATTCCCATTGCTTTTTGGAATAGGAAAAAACATATTGTCACTCTTCCTTATATTAAGAAATTTAATGAAAATGATATTCACATTAAGGCTAGGCCAACACAAATGAATAAAAATATCTAGAACTTTGTAAAAAAGAAATTGATTCATTAATGGAAAAATTATTAATTCGAAAAAGCTATTTCCCATGAAGTTGTGCAGCTTTCTATGTTAATAACGATGTAGAAAAGGAGCGATGAATTCCTCGATTGGTAATTAATTACAAATTTTTAAATAAGGTATTGCAATGGATTATATATTCTATTCCCAATAAAAAGGATTTATTATTTCAGTTTTATAATGCTAACATTTTTTCTAAGTTTGATTCAAAATCAGGATATTGACAGATTCAAATTGCTGAGGAAGACAAGGCTCTCAAGAACAGGAGCTAGATTAGTAACCGTAGTTGAGGCCACGGGAGAGGCAGATCTGGGGGAAGAACTCAGATCAATGCATATTACCCCCTCTTAATGAATTCAAACAACTTAAAGTTGTTAATAATTAACCTCTTAAAGAATGATCATTAAGTAAGAATGATTATGACGGTTATACTGTCGTAAGATCTAAAAAATCAATTAAAGAGGTCTTAATAGTCAAATCCAAGTTAAATTATACAGAGTTAAATAATATGTCTGCTTATAGTAGCGTAATAACTCCTGATATTGAGTATATTAATTGGATGACAGATCCATGTTGCATTGCTAAGCAATTTATGATGATGGATAAAAGCTTCTTGGTATTTGGAAAAAAGGACATAACATATTATGAAAACATTCTTATTGAAACTAATTCTGTCAAAGTCCAGAGATTTTTTAACAATAAATATGATACTAAAGATTTTCAATATAGTAAAACACTCATATTAAGAGTGATTTCTGGTAAAGACTGTGGTCTTAATTTAACTATCCCTAGAACATTAATAAAATCTTAATATATGGAGTATAATTATTTTGATTATATTGATATCTGATATAATGTCTTCTTATATAATTGCATAAATTTGGGGCACTCATAATTCTTCTAATTCATTGAAACCTGTACGAAACTTTCTAACTTGTTTTATGAATTGTGGAAAACTCATGGTGCTATTGAAGGGATATATCCCGAAAAATAAAAAAATTATTGGACTTGTAGAAAGACAAAAGTCAATCCTTAAAGGATAATAATATTGAGGCTAAGCCAATTATTGATTTCTCACTCGAATTCATTCTTCCATAGATTTAGATGTGGACTTTAGTCTATGACTTTAATCAAAATAGACACCCTAGATTAATTAAGGAATATCATGTCCGATTTTAAAATAATTATCCAGTTGAGTCTAAATGTCAAGTAATTGAAGAATGTCGTAAAGTCATGAAAAATGAGGAAAAAAAAGAATCAACCTCTAAAGAATTAATTCTCAGCAGTTCCGGTATAAATCCTAGATTTAATCCCATTGAAATCCTTAAAGAAAAATCGCATTTGACTATTGAACAGCTTAAAACCGTGTATTCAAGTGATGTCTACAATTAGTATGGACAAAATCAAATAGATGGATATCGTCAATAATCCAACAATTGCCATAAAAGATAACGGCAAAAATAAAGTCAAGGAGAATAGAAAATCTAACACTTCTATTGACTTTGATGACGACTTTATAAATTCTCAGAGATATACTCTTATTAAAAGTGATATTTCTATTAATGATGATTTACTTAACGAAGATATGAAGATAAACATCTACAACAGTAGTAATGAGCTGTATAATTTGATTTATAGAAAATAATTGAATAAAGTCAACTCAAGAAATGACGCACGCCAAGACGTCACCAACAAATTATTGAAATAAGTGACGTAAGCGATGATGTCACAAACAGTAAAAATGACCTCAATATAAATTATTAAAAGTTGTGAGAAATTTTATTAGTGAGGGTATAAAGTAAATATAGATACAGATATAAAAAATTGTATACAAATATATTATTAATAAAAGAGTCCAAAAAAACTTAGAAGTCAAGTAAGTGTAAGAAATAAAAAAATTAGATGACAATAATATGTGGATATTATTGATTTTATAATAATAATTAGGGATAAAATAAGAAATTATTTTTTTTAAAATTAATGGTACGGTGGAGAATACACCTTCGTATATAAAATTTGTTAAAAAAAAAGAAGTAAAAGTAAGAAAATAGATTCGAAAATAAACAGGAAAATGACGCAATTGCGCACATATACGGATTGAAATAGAAGTTTCCAGAGTGATCTGGAATCCGAGATTGATTCCAAAAAAATCTCAACCGAAACTTCTGGAACTCCCTTGGAGATGGTATAAGTACGACACCCCAACCTTTTTCATCATCAAATCGAAAACAAACCACAAGAACCAAAAGTGTACGATTACTATCTTCATAGTTCAAGCCCAGAGAATTCTGTTCTGATTCAATTGATCGAAAACCAATTATGGATAGCCCGTTCTTCAGAAGCCACTATTATCAGCCATCGCGCCCTCACTACTCTCCTTCCCCTGTTCAGTCGGTTCGGCGGAACCCCACAACGACGTCGTCAGCGAAGGTCGTTTCAATTCCCGTCCATTTCGTTGGGTCAGAGACGACCCGCTCGGCCTCCGCCTTGAAGATCCAGAAGGTCTTCAGAGGCTTCGTGGTGCGGAGGAGTGTGAAGAAAATCGTGTCTATCAAGAGCGAAGTCGATGAGATTGAACGGAAAATTTCGATGAGCGAAACCGCTGAGTTGATTCGGAGGGATGAGAAAGAGAGGTTGAGATTGAATGAGGCGTTAATGGCTCTGCTTTTTAAGTTGGATTCTGTTCGCGGAGTGGATTCTGGGGTTAGGGATTGTAGAAGGGCCGTGATCAAGAAGGCTATTGCATTGCAGGAGAAAATCGATTCCATTGTTGCTGCTTCTGATCAAACGCTAGGTACGGAAATTAATGACCAAGTGGTTGAGGTAAAGGTGGATGATCACTCTAAATCTCTTGGTGAAGCTGTTGATCAATCCCTGGAAATTAAAGATTCCGCCGAGAATGTTGCTGATCAAGCACGAGATAAAGCATTGGGGGATAAAGCACCTGAATTCAAAGATTCTTCTGATTTGTCGATTAGTGACAATTGTTCGGAAAATGCTGGGGATGGAAATTCTGGTGAATCGGTGCCTGAAATGGGCAAATCCGAAGCTAAGGAGGGAGGTGTTGATAAGCCAGCAGAGGGTTGTGAGAAGATGGAGGATACCGAAGTTGGGATACATTCGGAGGTTAAGGCGAATGAAGACGATTGTGTTGTGAAGGAGATTGTTGAGAATTGCAATTCAATTCCGTTTGAGAGTGAATGTGTGGAAGAAAGTGTGAAAACAAATATGACACCGGACTATTTGAAGTATTCAGTGCATCCTCAGAGTTTGAGTGAAGAGGGTGAGGAAAACAAGAGCTCAGAGAAGGTTGCTGATGGGATGGAAATGCAAAGAGCTGAGCAGACTGAAGTTGGAGGGGGAGATGAAAACAAGCAGAACAGGGAACTATTGGAGAGGATGGTGGAGGACAATGGGAAAATGATGAGCTTGATGATGCAGCTGTATGCGAGAAATGAAATGCAGACTCGGATGCTGAACTCATTGACACATAAGGTTGAGCAATTGGAGAAGGCGTTCATTTGTGACCGCCTGAGAAGGAAGAAGAAGAGCCATGCTGCTTGAGCAGTTTAGTGTTAGAATGGAAGAGACAATGAGATGTGTGTAAATTCTTTGTGTCACTTTATTTCTAGATATAGGCAGCAGATTGTAAAGGCTTTTCTTTTGGTTTTACTGTTAGAGATTGGAGGAATTTGCAATCCATGAATTTCGTGATAATTGACACTATATAGGATGGATGGAGATGCTAAAGAAGTGGTTTTTGTAAGTTTGATGTGAGCTTTTAATACAGTATATTCCAAGTGCTTGATAGTTTTGTGTTTTGATTTTCATATCATTTATTGGTGATCATATCTCAAGTAATTCTTTATGGCCTACAATGGGCATCTTTTAGATTGAATTATCTGAGTGTCTAAGTTAACTTACGCACATCTCAATTACTTCTCTCCACAATTTTGTCAATTCATGAGGGATAAATTCTTCATTACCTGACCCAAACTTTAATAGATTACCAAGATTGGATCTTAAAACGAGATTGGATATTGTTCGTCCCTGTTATCAACATTTGGGGAAAGATTATAGTGGTGACCCCAATGTAATTTCTGTTGAAAATACAAAGACTTTGATGCCGAATATTTAACCTGATTAAGAAGCCAATTGTTTTTAGTGGTAATTTAATGGTTTGAATCATGACAAGCATAAATTTACTTTGCTTTTCTTAGAAATTCCTGATCAGAGTTTTAAAAGGTAGCTTTACCATAACATGACCGAATATCCATTTAAGACATCTAATTTAGAACATTCATAATCAAAGCCCATCATATCTTTGAAAGTAAAAGGTGAAAATGAAAGTCATATCTAAAATCAAGGCATTCCTATACAACTATAACTGGCTTAATCTTCTCTATCCTCCAATCTCCTGAGCATTTCATGCGTCTGTTCTGCCATTGTTTCCATTTTTTTTTTTGATATTTCACGCACCGAGTTCATAATGTCATCAACA
>CM042193.1:18182171-18208198 GCA_023539305.1 Ilex asprella | reverse complement strand
CAACCCACCCCATCCCCGAAAACTCACCCCATCCCCGAAAACCCACCACCACCCAAATAGAGAGGGTTGAGAGAGAAAGTGACAGATGGAGAGGGGGGAGATGGCGTTTTCGTGTGCTTCGGCTGTGGCTGCGAGAACGAGAGAGAGAGATGCAGAGATATGAAAAAAAAAAAAGATGGCCTTTTATATACATAGAGAAAAAAATTCAAATTTATTGCTAAGGAAGATCGAAGCCCATATCTCAATAACATGGCTTGCGCGTGTTTTTTTTTTTGATGTTTTCAAAAGCATCATTTTAGATGTTTTAATATTTTAGCCTTGTTTTTAAAACATAACAATTAAAAAAAATAAAAACATTCACCAAACACGTTATTGTTTTTTTTTGGGCAAAAATTAAAAACAAAAATAAAAAAAAACGAAAACAAAAGGTTAGGTGTTGTTTGGTAACGTTTTCGTTTTTCGTTTTTATTTTAATTTTTAGATTATTTTAGACGGGGTAGCCGGAGGTATATAATTAATTTACCCTTTTTTAAAAGCAACGCAAGAAATCATAATTGTTGATTAGTTGATTTGGCTGTTCTGACCACCCAAACCCTCACCCTTTTGTTCTCCTCTCTGCTAGTGTCCTACCCAAGCTTTCCAACCCTAAAAATCTCCCAAACTCTCAAATCTCCTTTCACCGATCTGCTACAACCTCTCTCTTTCTATTCTCTCCCACTCTACAATACATGCTCTGTGCTGTGTACCATTGATACTCTCTCTCTCTCTCTCGATCTTGTCATTGTGCTTCGTGACTTATCGACCATCCGATGGCTCAAAACAAGCTGGATCTCCCCGATGATCTCCTCTCTTTCAAACCATCCGATCAGTCTTGGACATCCAAAGGTATCCAACTCTTCTTTCGCTGTTCCTCGAATTTAGCTATTGTTCGATTTAATACTTCGATTGGATTCTATGGATTTTAGGTCAATGTTCGATTAGGTTTTATTGATCTTAATGTATTCATGTCTGATACGATGCTTCATCTAACTTCTAATTGGAATTCTAGGGCTTCAGATCACGTTCCTTTTAGTTATAATGTTTGACTTAAATTTATTTGTTTATTATTTAAGTTGATTTGGTTAATTCGGGGTGCGGATTCACTTTCTCAAATGCCGTTTGGTTGCTGCAAAAAATTATTGGAAAGAGAAGAACACTTGGAAATGCATCGGCCCCCAATGTCTTAACTTCTTTTTTAACGTCTTTTCTCAGTAATCTACTAAAATTGAAAATAAGTTTTATGCGTAGTTTGTGGTGAATACAGTTTGATTTTGAATTGGTCTTACTTTGCTATCATACGCTGGGTCACAAAATCAGCTGCCTGCCTAATACCCATTGTTTGGCATGCGAACTCTTTCATGTTTTGTGAAAGAATGAAAGTGTTAAATTCGACAGGTGTTCTTTTGTTTGCTAAGAGTGTTGCTGATAAGTGATAACTTAATTAGGATGCCTAACTTCACTTAGGACATCATGTTCCTGTTTATATATAGGTTGACTTGGTATGTGGTCCTCAAACGATGCGTAATTTATGTACTTCTTTATGGATGTAGTGTAGTTTCTAACAGTATGCCTCACATTATGGGTAATTTGGAGACTTCTTTATTGATTTATATTTGTGTCTAATAGGGAGTGCATCCAAAGTTTGATCTGTCAGACTTAAGCTGTATACTTTTGTATAATTTTCTAGTTTAATTCTAGCAACCTTCTGAATTCTTGTTTAAGACACCACATATCTTAATATATTGTTATGTTTTTTCTTCGATTATGCTGTATTGTTATACGGGAGTCATGTCCCAACATTCAAGGCATAGTGAATATTTATTTGGAGTGTGCAGATAATTATGCAATTTATGTGTAAATTATGCATTTGTCTCAGAAATATTGGAAATGTATTTGTAAGTGAGTGTTCGAGGAGTATCGTAATACATGCAACAGCTCTATCTGAGTATCTGTGCTTACAGTGGTTCTTTCCTTTCGTAGTTATATGTAACCATCCAGGAAATTGTGTTTGGTCTTGATTTTGATCAATGTCATTATTGATTTATTAATTATTTTTAACGGAACTATCAATGTATATTTGCCTATATGCATGGATTGATGCCACAACAGTGGAAGCTTCTCGAGGTAATGATGAGGAAAAGGTGGCAATTGGATTACTTGATGAATCAAAAGGTAAATTTGTGGTCATAATCTTCAGTATCAGTTTTGTTTTTGGAAGATGAAACACTCTTTTCTAAGCTGTTTTACTTGCTGTCATTTTGTTGTTATCTTACTGCACTCTGAAATTGTTATGACTTAATGATAACTGCTGCAGATCAAGCAGCATCAGAAAGCAGCATCCCTCTGTCTCCCCAGTGGCTGTATGCTAAATCAAGCGAGACTAAGTTGGTGAGTGCTAAGCCATCCTGGGAACATAAGTTTGTTTATTGTCTAAAATTTCCTTTGGATGCTCTATGTTACTATTTTATGTTTGTGTTGTCTGAAATAGCTGTAACAACTTTTTTTTATGTGTCTTTCTAAACAATAATAACTCGTTGAATTGTATGGTACTTCTGATGATACAGACTCTGCAGTGTGGGGGAAGCTTATCTTTCCTGGTTGGCATCTCTGTTTTATTTTTTCGGTTTTACTTTTTACTGTCTCGGTATCTAAACATTGCATTTCTCTCCGTATGTTGTCTGGTATAGTTTTTACTCTCATCGCATTTTCAGGCAACTGGTGCTTGGAAAAGAGTGATGGCACCTTTTTCTTTTTTACTCTTACTGTTTCTTGAAGGCGCTTGTCGTCTCTTCTAATAAAATTGTGAACAGAATTTTGTGCAAAAAGCAAATACATGCTTCTGAGATGCGCAACCAAACAGTTTCTTCAGTTTTCATCAATCCTCCATGTCTTTAGATATTATTAGCTCACAAGGCCTATCTGTTAGTTGTTATCCCTTTAGAACTTTTCTCTACAGATTATGTTCGCTTATTTTGTGCTTCCCACCTCAAGGCTATGATTTAGTTATTAGGAGAGTGTTTTTCACCGTTTATTGCCTTCTTTTGATGTGCAAAATAGTTGGATCAAAATAATTAGAGTTGCAATTGTTCATTAAAATAGATACTTTATTATATGTATAACAGGAAATACGTGCACCAAGCTCTCTGTCCCTTGGAAATTCTGTTGATCTCAATCAGAAGGAGGGTTGGCGTTCTGAGGGACCTGACGACAAGAAAGATTGGAGAAAAGTTATGACTGAGACTGAGAGTGGCCGTCGCTGGCGTGAAGAAGAAAGGGAAACTGGTTTACTTGGCAGGAAAATGGATCGCCGGAAAATGGATCGCCGTGCTGACAGTGGTCCAGGCAGAGAAACTACTGACAACAAATCTTTGCCTGCTGCTGATAGGTGGCATGATGTTAGCAATCGGAGTTCTGGGCTTGAAATGCGGCGCGATAGCAAATGGTCATCTAGGTGGGGTCCTGAAGACAAGGAGAAGGAAATTCGGACGGAGAAAAGGACAGATGTAGAGAAGGAAGATGCCCCCAATGACAATCAAACTTTTCTTGGTAGCAACCGTGCCGTTTCTGAGCGCGAGTCAGATTCTCGTGATAAATGGAGGCCACGACATAGAATGGAGGGGAATTCTGGTGGGCCAGGTTCCTTCCGTGCTGCACCTGGATTTGGACTCGAGAGAGGACGTGTGGAGGGTTCAAATGCGGGGTTTACTTTAGGACGTGGCAGGTCTAGCTTAAAGCCTCCATTTGCAGGTCCCATTGGTGCTGCTCATTTTGACAAGAATGGAAGTGTCCCTGGGAAACCAAGCCTGCCAACTAATACATATTTTTATCCAAGGGGGAAGCTTCTTGACATTTACCGTTCGCAAAAGCTGGATCCTTCTTTTTTGGTCATACCAGACAATCTTGCGGAAGTTCCCCATATAACACAAGTAACCATCATTGAACCTATAGCTTTTGTTGTTCCTGATGCGGAAGAGGAGGTAAACTTTATGATTCATGCAGTGAACTGTGCTTGCTTTACTTTGTGTTTTTTTCCACCAAAAAATGTAGTTATTAACTCTCGAGGCATTTTGCATCTTAAATGGGCTCATGCAATGGTTGCAGGCCATCCTCGGCGACATATGGAAGGGAAAAATCACCAGTAGTGGGGTGTCATACAATTCACTTAGAAAGGGCAGATCAGCCGATAATGTTACAGGTATCCAAGCTCCATCGATTCTTGTGCTCATGCAAATACCAACAGTTGTTTTCCTTTTTACATTTTTTTTTTGGTTCTTGCTGTTTCTGAAGTCTTATGAGTGTTTCTTTCTAGACGTTGGAGACTTGGTACTCAACAATGCAAAAGAAGGTGTGCTCTGCAGTGTTGTTGATGAGGAGATAGTTG
This sequence comes from Ilex asprella, assembly GCA_023539305.1. Taxonomy (NCBI): domain Eukaryota; kingdom Viridiplantae; phylum Streptophyta; class Magnoliopsida; order Aquifoliales; family Aquifoliaceae; genus Ilex; species Ilex asprella. Next base: position 18,203,778 of record CM042193.1, on the reverse strand, counting down.
ATGTTCAAAAGATTGCAATTGATAATGCTCATCAAGCTAATGTTGATAGCATCTTGTATAATGATGTTCATACAATGTATTTGGTTGATGGTGAGTCCCAGATCCCCTTTCAACCTTGAACACCAGGATTTTTTGACTTACTTCTGATCAATACTATATGCGGTTTGTTTCAGGGGAAGAGGTTAGTCGTGCTGGGGAACTAAAAGTTCCTGAGGCTTTGATAGGGACGGACACAGATGAAATGACGTCGAAAATGTTAAGAAGTAACAATATCAGCATTGCACAGGAGATTGGTGGTGTGCACCATTATGCTTCTCCTTTCGAAGTTGCAGATTCTGCTTTCGCCAAACACCCTCTGTTCGATGCTGTTGAGTCTTTTCCTGCTTTTGATACCATCACCAAGCTTCCTGATGATTCACACTCTATGTACATTCCGTCAACTTCTGAGCAGTGTTGGACTGGCAATTTGCATCCATTGGAGAGGGGTGGCAATGAAAATCAGTTTGTGAGGGATATTCCACCTGAGGAGCTAAGTTTGTACTACTGTGATCCTCAAGGGGAGATACAGGGACCATTTCTTGGGGTTGACATCATTTCATGGCTTGAGCAAGGGTTTTTTGGGACAGATTTACCTGTCCGCTTGGCAGATGCTCCAGAAGAAACACCCTTTCAACATCTGGGTGAAGTCATGCCACATTTGATAGTTAGACATGGATATGCCAGTAGCACTGATTTCAGTTCTAGGGTAGAGCAGTCAAAAAATTTGGAAGGCAAGTTGGAAGCTAATTTACCCGCTTCCATACCTATTTCTGTCTCTGAAGTTGTTTATTCAGCTGCACTGGATGGTTGGCAGTCATCTGAGTTTGATGGTCCATCTGCACAAAATCTTCAATCAAGAATATCTGAAGCCGAAGGTTCATTGCAACTCCAATCTTCTGTGGCTCAAAGCTTTCGTGATTTTGTCGTACAAGATGAAGGTTTATTGATTCTTTTGAAAATGTTCTTGATTTTACTACCTTTTTGATTATGTATAGATACGGTCTAATATTTTCCCTTTGTTTCCCGCAGAAATTGTGTTTCCTGGAAGACCTAGCAGTAGTGGCAATGCTATTGGGTTAACTTCTAGGGGCATTAATGACTCTGCTGCAAATGTTATTAGCCACCATTCTCTTCCAAGTGAAGTGACAGAACCTGGCATGCCGAGTCAGCAAGATCATAGGTTGCATCCTTTTGGTTTGTTGTGGTCTGAGCTTGAAGGCACATACTCAAGGAATGCCCAGTCATCAAATACTCCTTTTAGCAGTGGTGTTCAGAATCAACTTTTGGACCCTATAGCTGGAAGGATTGCCCCATACGGTGCGATGGCAGATTCAGCTCATGCTGCAGAGACGTGGCCTGATGCTTATAGGAGAAATGCACTCCTAGACCCAAACTTATATCAAGATGCAGTGGATGCTCACCAGTTGTCACGCATGAATCAAGAATCCAAACGTTTTGATTTAGCCGAGAAACTTTTGTCCCAACAGTTGCAACAACAGCATTTCCAGACGCATAATCTCTTGTCTCCTCATTCCCACTTGAATGAAATAATGCTTGAACAATTACAAGGTCGGAATTCTGTTCACCAACAACAACTGGCCAGTCAGACAGAGCAAGATCTGGAACATTTTTTGGCACATCAACTGCAACAGCAGAGGCAACTTCAGCTTCAACAGCATCAATTGCAGCAACAGAAAAAGTTCCATCAACAGCAAATGCTATTGAAGGAACAACAGTCTCAGGCTCAACAGGCGATTCTTGAACAATTGTTGCAGAGCCAAATGTGTGAGCCTGGCCGTGGGCAATCACATGATGCTATTAGACCCAACAATGCTCTTGATGAGATTCTATTGAAGCAACGTGTTTTAAATGAACTACAACAGTACTCCCACAATCCTCCAAGGCATGCCGATCCATCCCTTGAGCATCTCTTCCAAGCAAAATTTGGTCAAATGCCACAACATGGTCATCAAAGTGATTTATTGGAACTCATATCACATTCAAAGCATGGCCACATGCAGTCTTTGGAACAACAGATCCTTCAGCAGGAACAGTTGCATGCAAGGCAGTTGCCAGTGGGATTGAGGCATAGGATGGAAATGGAGGAAGAGAGACAAATTGGTTCTGTCTGGCCCGTTGATGAAACCAATCATTTTCTTAGAAGTCCTGCTGGTGCTCACCGAGCTAACTCCGCTGGGTTCAATCCATTAGATTTCTATCAGCAGCATCAGAGACCATCTCCTCAGGAGCCTCTGAGTCATCTTGAACGGAATCTCTCAATCCAGGATAGACTCCAACGAGGTCTCTATGACCCTGGCTTAGTGCCATTTGAGCGCTCAATGCCATTATCTGTAGGTTCTCCAGGAATGAACCTGGATGTTGTAAATTCCATGGCTCGTGCACATGGTTTAGATATGCAGGAGCCAACTGCACGAATCCATCCTGCTGGTCAAGTGGGTGGGTTCTCCTCTGGTGTCTACTCTCATCCCTCTCGTCATCCATCCGTTTCCGACCAGTTTCATGCCTCACATTCGGATGCAGTGGAGGGACTCTGGTCTGAGACCAGTGGACAGCCAACAAATGACTGGATGGAATCTCGGATTCAACAATTGCATCTTAATAGTGAAAGGCAGAAAAGGGAGTCAGAAATCAGAAGGACTTCTGAAGATTCAAGTTTATGGATGTCAGCTGGAACAAATGATGACAGTTCAAAGAGGTTGCTTATGGAACTGCTTCATCAGAAACCAGGCCATCAGCCAGCTGAGCTGTTAGATGTGACTAATGGAGTATCGTATGAGAGAAGGGCACCTCCTGGTACCTTCTATGGGGCAAGCTCTTCAAATCATTCTTTTAATGTTGTTTCAGATGAAGAAGCAGGAGGTCTGAACCCCTCATTTGCGGTGGGATCTTATGGTTCTAATTCAGGTGGACCATCACAGGTTCATCTTGGCAATGAGATGGCTAGTGGTTGGGAAAGCCGTGAAAGATTGCCCCCTGGATCTAATTCTGAAGCATCATTTGAAGGAGACTCATTCTTTTATAGCATTAATGGAACTTCTCAGGCTACTTTTATGGACACCAATGTTTTAGGCAAACCATCTGTGGAAAGAGATTTCTTAGATGTAGATGGAACAGGGTTGGGATTCAAGAACGGAGGTAGTTTACTTAAGGGGCCAACTTTAGATGCTCAAGAAGGCATGGCTGAGCAGGCTGGTTTGGTTGCTGTAGACCGTGGGGATATGCCTGTTAATGTCAATAGCCGGCATACTTCACTTGGCATTGCTGGTAATTTTCTGTGAATGTTTTTTTGGTGGCCTTCTATTTTATGCACATGCATGATGATTTCTATGAACCATTTTCAGGTGGGAATGCAGACCTCTCTTTTGCCGAAGAGATTGCTAGGGACCGGTAAGGAAAACTTCTGCTGTCTTGCATTGCTGCTGCTGTTATGTGAAGCAATAACTTATGTAGGCCAATTCTACGTGAGCTATACTTGACGGAGCTGTCCATTTATGCTCTGTTTCAGATGATGGAGTGTCATTCTGGGACATATTTGCTTTGAGGCAGTTGTTTCAATGCATTTGTTAGGATGAAGCTTTAAGAACCTCAAACATGTCACTAAACCCCTTTGAAATATTTGCATTTATTTGTGCTTTTTTGTTCTTGCTTGGTTAGGAATAAAATTTGTGGATTTTGGGTCAGTACATATGTTGCTTTAGTTCAAGGGTCCTTTTGTTTGATGAGCTTCATTTTTTTCTGGTAAATATAAGCTTCATTTTTGCCCGTGGAGAAAGGGTAATGAATGTATCTTGAAAACTTGACAACACTTAAAAATTGTCCTTGGGAAGATGAAATGAATGGTGCAAGCCTAGGTTTATCATGGTTGAATTAGATCCCTGTCTCTCACATTAAGGTATATTTTTGTTGGTTTACAATGGGTTGGGTCTACATGAATTCTACCTGCATCTGGCCATTTAGGTCTCAGTTGAAATGGGTCGGGATGTAATTTCTCCAATCAGAAACCAACTTATTACTCTGATAAGCAGAAGTCCTACGAAAGACTGAAAATTTCTTTACACACACCGGAACATTTATATGTATTCACCCAGAGACACACAAGAACATTTATATGTATTCACCCACACAATGTAAGTAGATACGACCGTTAAGTTAGAGACACAAGGGGGAAGCTTACTAGATGGAAAAGTGGTTTTGATTTCTGGTGGTGAGTTACATATCTATATGTTCTTGATTCTTTGAGTACGTTGGGTCATTCTCAATGACCCAACACCAATTTATTCCCTTAATGGATGTAATCTCTTGGTCTGTTGTAGAATTGTCATGATTTTTTTCTCCTTCCTCTGTGTGCGCGCTTAAGAAATGCATAAATATTTGTGAATACAGAATATAAGCTGGGAGGTGGGTTGGGAGTATGGGTTGGGAACTTTGTACTTGATCAACCAGGTTTACTTGGAGTTGGAATGCATGTTTGCCTGTCAAAGTATGTGGTTGGGTCAACTCAGTATTTGGGTTAACACCGGGACTTGTACATTTTTATGAATATCACTGTATTCTTATGGTCACATCAGATGATGTTGGGTCAAGGTTAACAATATTTGGCTTCAAAGGGTAAAACTGGTCCTGGAGGGAGAGTGTTAACTGAAAACAAAACCGAATGGGTATAATTTTAATTTCAAACACAAGAGGGAGTATCTGCAATAACAAAAATCCAAAGGGTAGGCTGTAAATAATCCTTCTGTGGTTCTGTTACAGAAGGCCTCTTGTGTATATGTGATACATGGGATCCTCTCAATCTTGAAAGAGTAGTGGAAATATAGTATCTGTGTTATTATTACCAACATATGACCACTAGTGAGGTGCTATATATCTGCTTGTCTTTTGTTATTAGCATGCAGTTCTTAATTTTGACTTTCTTTTAATAGGGTGCCAGCACTCCAATCTAAAAGGCCGGAGAATGTTTTGCTGAAACGTCCACCTGTTTCACATTCTTCGTCATCCCAGGAGGGGTTATCTGAGCAGGCCTCTGATCCAGTCATTAGAGGGAAAAATATCCCGAGTATGGTAACTTCGGAAGGTATAATTTTAATCTGTTTTGCCTGTTTGCAAATTATGGACGTACCAGTTTGGAGCATAGATCCTCTTGAACCATGCTCCCTCCTGACAAATACAATTGCAAGCATTCTGCCTATTACAGCACTGATTGGTGCAAATGCAGGGTACATCATGTTAAGTAACTGCGTCTGTTGTGAACTTGCTGCTTTCCACCTAAACTCAGTGTGTGCGTGTAGTAATTTGTTTGCATTCACTTAATACCTCATGTTGGTATTCATCTCATCAGATGATTATTGTTAAAATTTGGATTCCATCAGGGGGAAGAAGGGACACCGATGGAAAGCCAGCAAACCAAGTCCCTGATATTATGGCACCTGGGAAGAAAGATATGCGTTTCAGACGAACCTCTTCTTTGGGTGATACTGATGTCTCAGAGACATCCTTCAGTGACATGCTTAAAAGCAACGCCAAGAAGCCAGCACTGCCAGAGGCTCAAACTTCAACTGGAGGAGGTTCAGAGTTGTCAGATGGAACACAAGGGGGCAAAAGTGGCAAGAAGAAAGGGAAGAAAGGGAGACAAATTGATCCAGCTCTTCTTGGGTTCAGGGTTACGAGCAATCGCATAATGATGGGTGAGATTCATCGTGTAGATGAGTAATGAATCTTAAATCGAAATGTTCGTGTTATCATAGTTTCTTCTCAGCTGTACAGCTTTTCATTGGTGTGTAAAGCTTTTGGAGATGAAATACTCCTTTTTTTTTTTTTTGGCCCCATCCGCACCTCGTTTTAATGGTGTTAGGGGTCGTAGAGAGAGCTTGTTGCAGGGGTGTAGAAATCAGCCCCAATTGGAGAGTTAAGGGGGTCAAAACTTTGTATAGACTAACAATCTTTTTATGAGGATATCAACCAATGAAAAGTATCACGTGTGAATCATTTTTTGCCTACACTTTGTTCAGAGCTTTCCATCTCAGCACTCTACTCCTCATGCAAATGGGTCGAAGGGACAAGCTCCCAATTTCGCAATGGATATGTATAAAAAGATAGTTCGATACAAAGAAAGAAAGAAAAAAGAGAAACAACAGGACAGAAACAATACGGAACTAAAAATCTTTATCAAGGAGATTGAATGGCAACGATTGTTTTTGACATGGAAGACAATATCATTTAAGCAGTATTTACTTCTAGTATCTTTTCATTAACAATGCTGAACTAACATTACAATTATTGCTCGATATTGCTTCATCGTCAATTGCTTTTCCCTACGAACATGCAAATCAAGAACTTCGAAATCGAAATTTCTTACTAGACATGATATAGAGTACAGTTAAATTCCAGGTAACATCAATTCTAAACAAAATTTATGCATTGCATAATGCATAGAATTATGCTCAGGATGAATTGCTTATGTTCCGCCCGCTCGTCTTTGGTGCAGGATGAATTGCTTAAGAAGAAATCCATTGATCTTGAAAAAGTTGCATAACTGTTCTACCCATGATCCACTCTACCTCAGACGATGAAAAAGGCACTTGTTGTGCAAGAAGAGACACTGCTTCTTTTGCTTCTTTATAACCGCACTCAGGAACAACAAAGGGGAAGTCACTGTATCATGTTCAACAATGAACTTTAGATAAACATCGAAGACTTCCAATTGCAAGCTGTAGGACTATTTTTTTTTTTTAATCTTAATAACAGCATTTTAGTAGAAAGAAATGATACGAGTTACCTTCCCCACATGACACGATTGACACCAAAGCTGGAGACTATTTGGGTAAGAACTTGGGATAAATCATCATATGGATATGGCTCTCTCGACACTCTAAACAAGGCACTGAATTTCACATAAACCTGTCAAATCAACCTTCTTTCCACTAGTAAGGATCTCATATATCATTAGGATAATCTAGAGCAAACTTGATGATATCCCGAATGGTTGACTTAACTTACTGATTGTGGGTAACCATAGAAAAATGAAGGGACGAAGGACCATTGTCTCATGGAGCAAGCTAACTTACTGGCAAATTAAGAAGCCTTTAGATAGGCATTTCACAAAGCAAGCAGAGAGGCCACGGGATCCAAACTTGTAGCCACAATAAAAATATCAGGCATACTTGTGTGCTTGATACTTCAAAGAACTACACTATTTTCAGAAATAGAGAGGTGGGAGCTTATTTGCCAAACTAAAGCTTCTAGAAGTAGTTCATTCCTTTCTAAAGTTCTCATTGAAAATCATGTTTAAATCTTGAGAAGCAAGAGAGAGAAGCATATAATGACTAAAGACCTCAGCATGATGACAGGCATTGTCAACAAGTAAACTGAAGTTGAACATATACAGTAAAGAAATCAAGCCACGAAGTTATACGGGACAAATTACCTGTGGGAATCTGGATAGCTTTAACAGCTCCGAGAAGACTTGGCTTTCATCATCAGTTCTGCAAGATGACACACACCAAGAAACCTAATGTGGTTCTTCACTGAACTAAGAGTGAAAAGCTCCTTTCGAAGCAGTTATTGTACAAGGGAGCTTACATTGGAGGTTTGCAGAAAGCTAAATGATCAAGCAAAACAACTGTTGAAGGAAATTCTGTGCACAGTTTCTCTATTTCTGAAAGATGCAGATTCAGACCCTGAAATGACAACCTTAATGAAGTCTGGCACTTAACCATTGGCATCAACTGAGTGATTCTTGATTTGAAGAAATAAAGTGACCATAGTTGCTCTGAGTGACTTGGATACTAGTTCAAATGTGACTGATAAAACAGAGTGCAGAAGGTTGTTCAATTGTAAGGCCTAACTTAGTTGAGTGAAAAAAGAACTCTATACCTTCATGCACATAAAACCTACTGGCACTCCGAGCTCTCCAGCTTTGGAGAACATTGCCTTCCCAATTTCATTTGTCATCTGTGCAGATCATCAAACACAATTAGTTCTTTTTCATCGAGTAATATTAGAAAATATTCCTTCTTCAGTGCATTTGTCATAGATGTAAGGGGGACTATCTCAACAATTCAAAGGGAATCCCACGATGGATAATTTGAACATCATTGAATGGGATAAATACTCACCATCAGAATGTGAAACCTAGAAAGGAAATTTTGGGGCCAAACTAAATTTCCAATCGCATATATGTTCTCACTCATCATTTTGCTAGTTGGACTTTATCTTAAATTAGAAACTGGTCAGTCACTATGTAGCCTTACTTCCTTCACTTAGAAAGTGAACTGCTGTAAGGAAGAGTTTGACTTGTCTACTCTCCAACTTCATTTGTGAATCATGTCGGAGAATGAAATATGGGGTGGGAATAAACTGCAGGAAAGCTCTTACATGAAGATTGATACCTGTTGACCAGAAGGCCACAAATATGGATTAAAGCGAACAGCACGATAGCCATCCTAGCACAATAAAAAGGTATTTGTCAAGGTTATTCATATTGGACAAAAAAAAAGGTTATCTGATGGTTTGAGATTCTTTAAGTTAAGGACCTTCAAAATTAGACGTTCAAGCTGTCCAATACCACTTCCATCTTCCGCAGGATTTGCAAGGCAACAACCAACAAATTTGGATGGATACTTCTTCAAGACACTGTCCAATAATTAATTACTTAAGATGGAAATGTGAATACTTAAACTGAAATATTAACTACTAATTTTAACAGAGACTTACTTTCAAGGTTACTAGTATATGCTACGATGCTTTAAGAATGACCAACATACATTTACTTTTGTGACAAATTGACTAACTCACAATCAAGACCATGTGACCAAGAGTCCCTTCTGAGGCAGAGCATGACTGAAAAGCAGGAGTTACAGAACCTGAGGTGAGTGTAACCTGCTCCTGGATCTCCTTGCATCAACAGTTTAATTTTCCTATTATTTCCTCATTTTTTAACTTTTGTTCTTCAGTTTCTAAATTCGAGTCTATGGTGACTTCTCTGAATGGAAGGATCTTTACATCAAGGTCAAGATTTGACAATGTCACAGGTTAGTCCGGTTGATCATTTCATTTCATGGTCTTGTGTAGGGAAATGATGCATCCTTTTCAACTCTTTTACACAATTTATCCAATGCCACCACAAATTTTCATGTGGGTTTTTAGGTTTATTAAATACCAGCAGCCATCTTATTGTATAGAAGGGAGACGCAATTTATAATTGGGTAATTCAAGTAAAAATTCAACTGACCTTGTCACATACGAATGATCAAACTTATGATTAATGGGCTGCACAATGAACGCACCATCCACACTTGCTTCTTCCATGCACTGCAGCCAGAAAACATCACATTATCTTTTGATATCCACAACGAAAGCTCAATGGAACCACTAAATATACAAGAATACACCAATTGATCTTAAGAAGAAAAAGAATACATACAATATATGAATTTATATACATACATTATACCAATTTATCTCGTGTTTAGGATTACAATTATGGTATGCAAACATGGGTATGGTATAAAATTCAACACAGAATTAGAAGTAACAGAAAGCTATCGTTTAATGTAATAGGAAAGGAAGTACCTGGAGCAAGAAATCGGCGTGACCAGGTAGAGTTGGTTCTTGGCCAGGAAAGTAAGGATATTTATCTGCAGCCTATAATGCAAATACACCATTTTATATGCACATGACATGTAAGTATATATATACATACTAGCATCCGACCCATCAACCTTCGCCTTCTCCTCTCAATCCCCCTTTTCACCCTTTATTTTTGAGTTCACAAGCCATCTCCTAACAAATTGATTGTTTTATGTGTGTGTGTATATATATATATATGGCGTCGTTTGGTATGGTTACCTCTTGAGGAGATGCCCAGACGTGCAAATGTGAATCGATGATTTTAGTCATCTTGGGATTGAGTGATTCACTGGTGGTCGTGGCCATTTGAGCCGCAAAGACTTGCAATCTGCGATTATTCCTCGAACTTGGCAGCGAGAGAATGGGCGAATTAGAACGGCATGAATGAATCGTTACCGAAATCAAAGGCTTGAGTGAGCTCAGTCTCACTGCCATCACACCAGTCCACTAAAAAGATAGTATACGACCCTCAGCTGGAAGTGGTTTAAGTTTAGTGTGTAAGCTAAATTATAATTATATTGCAAAGCCCAATACACATGGCGGTGTCGTGGTGTAGTTGGTTATCACGTCAGTCTAACACACTGAAGGTCTCCGGTTCGAACCCGGGCGACGCCACATTGTTTTGTTTTTGGATTTCTCCAGTATAATTTATTATACTAACACAGTTTACACGTACTTTTCTACAGAATAAATTTTAGGGTAAAAAAACAAAAAACTCTCCTGCACTAAGTTCAATCTTACTTCACTCTCTTGTACTTTTACGGGTTGGACTCAACTTTCTCCAATTTGTACTTAACATTTTCCAACTAATAAACAAATTAAAAATCTAACATAATTCGTTTATTGTAACACTATAATAATTGCACGCACTAACTATTTAAGCATGTGTTATAAGATAAATATTTTTTTTAAACTAAAAAATAAATTATTAATTTTAAACTTCATCTTCCTCTCTTTCTTCAAAATTGTAGATTTATTTTTGACCCATCAAACGACTTACTTTCTTAAATCAAATGTCATTTTTGAAATCCCTTGACCTCAAATTAGTTAGACCTAACCCCATTTTGAAGTTGTAACAAGTTTTTTAAAGTTTCGATTTTCAAGTTTCGAAACCCTAGTGGGTTTCTTCACCACACACATGGACACCTCTCGGCTATGACTTTCAAGTACTACAATACACTATATTAGAATCCCATAAAATAATTCAAGTCTTAATTGGGAAAAAAAGAATCGTTTGATATGTAACCCTTTGAAAATTCATAACCACTTTAAGCTTCAAATACAAATTCGAGCATACACACAACATAAAACTTAAATCTAATCACACCAATGAAATCCTCATGTGTGAGACTTGTTCACGCATTGCATGATATTTTGTTAAATGCTAGGGGTTGATGCATAATTTATGATAATTTACAATATTAATTTGGGGGTTAAATTATAGTTATAAAAGCTATGAGAGAAGAGGAAATTTTCGAATTGTAACCCTAGGGGTTGAATTTTGTGATAAAAATAGTATTTGGGTGTAAAATCAAATAAAGTGGAGCTGTTTTGAATATGAGTTTATAAATATTTAAAATCAAGAGTTGTGTGTGTTTGAGAGAGGGAGGGAAAAAAGTGTAAGGGACCCAAGTGGGTTTTTGGAAAAGAATGAGTCATTAGAGTCTCTTATAGCTTACATCTTCTATATACGTATGATATATATACACATATTTATATTATATATATATATGTGTGTGTGTGTGTGTGTGTTTAACAAGGGTTTTGAGAGATAGAGGGAAAGAGAGAGATAGAGATAGAGATTGAGGTGAAAAGAGAGAGAAGAGTTAGATTGGGAGGGAAGATAATCAAACGAAGGAGCTTCGATCTCTCAGTTTGAAAATCGACGTAAAACGAATCAGTTTTCTTGATTTCTTTGGTTTCAAATAGATTTTGTTGATGAATTGAAAGAGAGTAACTCTTATCGGTAACAAATTTTGTTAATAATTCTTCGTATTTGATGGTTTAAAAGCATAAGAAAAAGGGTTGGATTTTGGTGTATGAAAATCTTGGTTATAGGGTTTGATTTTGATATTGGTTTTGGTTTGTGAAATTTGTATGTTGGGTTTATAATAGATATGAAAAATCATGTGTTTGGGGATTATAATTGATGGTATGTATCTAGAAGTGGTAGAGTTGAGTGGGAAAAATTGGGAAAAAATGTGGAATAAAGGCGGCCAAAAGGGTTTATGTCAGACTTCTACCGGTAAGAAATGGTGTTCTACTAGTAGAACGATATTATGTCAAACTTCTGCCAGTAGGAAGGGGGTATCCCACTATTAGCATGACATCTTGTAAAAAGTTCTACTGGTAGGAAGTGGTGTCCTATCGATAGGACAATATTCTGTAAAAAGTTCTACCGATAAGACTTCTACCGGTAGAAACATGAAATTCTCACCGTTTTGTCTTAACGTTTGTAACTCGTTGTCTATTCCACCTCAAACTTTCTTTAAACACTTTAATGAGATTGAATCAATTTTAATTGACTTTATTTACCTACAAACACGTCATTAAACCTAAGAGTTAAATAAATTATAAGCAATGAAAGGGGATATTGGGAAAGACATCGGGTTAAGCTTGATTATCACTTATGGATAATATTTTGTAAATGATATTTATGTGATTTGTAGCGATGAATGTTAGGTACGGAGACGACGACGTCAGCGTCGGATCACCTAAGACTACATAAAGGGACTAACTTCGAGTTTGGAATTGAACTCGAGGTGAGTATATTGATTCATATTGATTAGAAATGTGTATGAATGTTATTAACTATATTTATGTGATTATAGCTAAATTGTGGGTTAATGGATTTTGTGTTGTGTCTTGATGTTTGATTATGTGTTTTTTCTATGACTATAACTACTGAGGCTATTGAGTATAATCAGTTGTAATGTAATAGTTGAGACTATCAGGCATAGACAGTAGCAATAAAATTGTTGAGACTGCTAAGCATAAATAGTAGCAATGTGATTGTTGAGACACTTGGGTGAAAAAAGGGTAGCGTAAATTACTATTGATTGGTTGAATATTGATGTTAAATCCTACTATGTGAATTGTATTATTACTGTGCTGTGCTTTAATGTTTTTTTTTTTATGTATGTTTCAAATATACTCACAGAACGTGTGGTTTTGCTTCCCCCTCCGCATTTGCTTGTTTCAAGAACATAAAAAATAGAAGGTTCACTAGGCAGTTTAAATTAACATAGAGAGGTGGATGTCAGAATGTACAATATATCATGTAGCATAATTATACATAGTTTTTATTTGATTGTTAAGCATGTTAAGGGGTGTGGTGCCCTAGTTGTGTTGTAATCCAGTGTTATGTAAATGTCATATTTTCATATTTAAATAATGTCTTAAAAATTATTGCACATGTTAACTACTCAGTTTAAATTGTCGATTAATGATTAACAAATTTAGAATTACCCACACTTAATCTTTTTTTCTGGCATATGGTGTGACATCATGGAAAAATAAGTCTGACTTTTTTGTGTTTATGTATTGTAAGCCTCTAAATCAAAAATCAAAAATTCTTTCTCTTTTCCTTCTTCGATCTATTTATCACTCTTCTCTCTCTCTCTTCCCCCTTTGTTTTGGCCTTCTCCACAGTTTGCAGAGGAATTTGTAAAGCGCAGTGGTAACAGAGTTGGAGGTGAGTTTTGTGGTGATGGGGGTGTAACTATGGTGGTAGAAGTGTGCTAGTAGCAAGTTTTGTTTTTAAAGATAAGGGTTCTACAATGATGGCATCACAAAGAATGAATTACAATTAGGGGTAGTTTAGAATTTTTTTATAAATTGCTACCCTTGTTAACATTTGTGATTTGTTGACAAGTTGCAAGGGGTTAAGTGTAACCCGTAAAAGTATAGGGCGTGAAGTGAGACTAAAACTTAGTTTAGTGGATTTGTTTATTTTTTTTACCCTAAATTATATTTACACCCCAAACTATCTCCCTTATTTCACATTTTAAACCCAAATTTTCTCATAAAAAATAAAGTTAAAAATAAGTTTTGTCCAGTTGAAGAGGAAAACACTACATATCTTAGCATTATGAGATCTAATCTTCGTCCTGATTTTTTTTTAGTGAAAAATAGGATAGAAAAGTTAATAATTGGGTCGGTTTGCTCAAATTAACAGTTTAACATATAATGTGAAAAAATAAAAAAATTTGATGGATAATATGAAACAAAGAACATATTACAAGAGGCTTAAGTGTAATTTTACCTTTTTTTTCATTATTTTAACTTTCTAATCTATTTCATTTTGGGTTAATTGTATTTGAGGCTTGTCACGTAATACTTAAATATGGACAAAAAATAATTTTGATAATTCTTAAACAAAAATAGGGTATCTCTTGACAAAAAAATGTGTAATATAGATAATTTTTTTACCAAAATTTAGATAATTTATGATCAAAATTGTATAATTTAGATATTTATTTAATCAAAATTCGAGTAAAAATTTAGTCAAGAGTTATTCAAATTATTATTTTGTCAATATTTAAGTATGAAGTGATAAGTTTATGATAAAAAATTGTTAATAAATTAGACACTGTTTATTTAAAAAATCATATAAAAAGATATTCAATATTTAACTATAAAAATAATACAATAAAAATATTAACAACTAAGATAAATCTCATACGGGACCTCCTATACAAAAAAGCCTTTTACTTTTTGAAAGGACAGATTTGTCATTTATGGGCTACAGTCATCTTAGGATTGCCTTTGTCTTCTCCGTCACTCGCCGTCCTCGTTTCTCAACTACTACTCCTCCTCAGACCATAAACAATCCTTCAATTCCTTTCAAAACATACACACACAGAGAGAGCAAGTGAGGTGAGGCAAAGCCACGTCCAATGGCGGTTCAATTTACAACACTGGTGAGTGGTGACTTCGAACTAATAACACCTTAAATCACAACTATGTTCACTTCCATTTTGTTTCTCCCTCCGATTCTCATGAAAAATAACATCTTTTGTCTCGCAGTCGAATGTTGGATCGCTTTCAGGCCCACGAAACCTCTCCCCGAACAAAATTCTCTGCCCTCCGTGTACCTCTGCTAAGCTTCCAAAATCTACATTTCTTTCACATCCGTTGTCGTCGAGCTTGTTCTCCGGCAGGTGTTCGACCAACGGTTCGCTTGGAACAAGAAGAAACCGTGGACTTTGGGGCTCGGTTCGGGCCGCTGCTCAGGTCACTGTTTCTTTGATTACAATGCCATGACTGGTTGAGTGAAGGGTTTTGATTTGCTAGTTTTTCTTAATGTTATGCGTTTTCTTGGAGGAAAATTGGTGACTTGAAATTTAATTGGTGGTATAAGAATTTAATTTTGAGGGTGTATTCTTATGTTCTGAAAAGTGTTTCGTATGAATGGTCATGCGAATTCCAGGAAGTACCATTACAATCCAAAGTGACCCAGAAAGTGTATTTTGATATAAGCATTGGGAATCCGGTAGGAAATCTTGCCGGCAGAATTGTGATTGGATTGTTTGGTGATGATGTGCCCCAAACTGCAGAGAATTTCCGTGCTCTCTGCACAGGTTGCATGCTCCGATCTGATAATTTATTAATGGTTGAGATTTTTTCGTTTTGATATTGCTTGGTGTCGGGTTTAGTGAGCTTTTGAATGTATTTTGATTTGACTGCTTGTTGGCCAGGAGAGAAGGGCTTTGGTTACAATGGTTCTACATTCCATCGTGTCATCAAGGATTTCATGATTCAAGGGGGAGACTTTGATAAAGGGAATGTAGGTGCTCCTTACCCTCAATCATTTATCTTCTCATTAGTGGCTGATTGTTTTGTGCTTGACAATCTGTAGCTCTGGAAGTGATATGTTAAACTTATTCCTAACTGAATTTCTGCCACACACTGGTTCACATTAATGCATGAACTTTGATCTAATTGCTCTCCCTTTATTATTTATTGTCCGTTATAGGGAAGCATATTGTCTCGCTATAACTAGGGGTCATTGCGTGGTGTTGGTACAATGGTTTAAACTTGAATTCTCTATAAACCCTACAGAAATTTATAGAATGCCTGCTTTTTTGTTCACTGTACCAATACTCAAACATGAACAAGTGGTCGTTCCTGGATTTTTTTGGTTTTCATTTTTCCCCAGAGAAGCTCCTATGTCCGTGCATCCTTTTGGGAGTGTAATACTTCCTTCATCAGTTTCCTCCCTTTCATGTGTTGTATATTAATGTATTCTAATTTCTAACTATCATTTTAAAACTTCTTAGAAATGAGTTTACCCACTCCAATCTCCTAGGGATGACAATCATATGTGATGATTGTTCTCTGTGATGATGAAGTGTCTTGATTTGCAAAACTGATTTGGATGCAAGCATTGTAGATACAGCAAGTAGTTGCTTATAATAACGTTGTGGGCTAATGGTTTTCTTATTTTTCGGTTTCTTGTTCATGATATTCTGTATAGATTATCTGTTTTTTATATCCTCTTTGTTTTTTCATACTTTAGTTTTCCCCTTAGATGGAAAAAACATTCCTCGTCAGGCTAAAACTAGGAAAAAACATGAAGAAGTGTAATGCTGGCCAATCTGTAGTTGTTGTTTGGTTCCTGAAACTTGCACCAGTTGGAAGTTTGTATGGGTGTTGTTTTGTATGACAGGATGTGATAACATATTATGGCGAAAATTTTTCACTACCAACTCCCTCTCACATGAAGGGAGGTGAAAAAAAGTCATATATCTGGACGCACATGAAATAGAGGTGCATCTCGTACTATTTGGCGTCTACAAGATTACAAATGTTTTTGTTTGTTAAAGTCATGGGCAGGAAATTATTGGAGGGAATACTATCTAAGTAAAGTCTACAATTGCATCAGGCCTAGGACAGATACTTCTGGAAGGGGTGTTGTGGTGTCTAACACCGCCATGCATCGGACATGGCCGGTCACATGTCCGACACGGGTAGAAGTGTCTTGAATTGTGAACTCAGTCGGACATGAATAGAATACGGTCAAGATACGTTAAGGACATGGTCAGGACATCGCTAATATACGGGGAGGAATTTAAAAAAAAATAACTGTTTATTATTAAAAGAGATGTTATTTCTATTTTTTTAATATAGTTTTTGTTATGTAACTTATATACTATGAATGTCAATGGATGTAATGATGTTCAATGAAAATGATAGATATTTATTTTGATCTATTTCAATTTTAATTAAAAAAATAATATTTACTAGGTCTTATTATTAATATTGCTGTAATAAATGTTTTATTTTTAATATATTACAATTCTATTATTATTTAAAAAATATATTATATTATTTTAATAGCTGCATTCTTGTCATATTTGTGTTCTATATTTTTGAACTTTGCCGTATTCTCGTGTTTATATTGTATCGGATCCGATATCTGTGTTTGTATCCGTGTTTCCTAGTATCAAGCTAATAAGATTTGTTTGATGTGCTTTGGGCTCAAAATTAAATGATAAAGTTCAAAAAATGTATTAGTTGCATTGATCTCCTCATTTAGGTACATTCCAAAATTTCGATTTTACTTCCAGTTTCCTTTTGTAGCCTCCTATTGCTCAAGGTAGTGGTTTCTGTCTCCATTTAAAAACCAGCTGACATCCAATAACGAGTTTGGATGGACAGCTTTTTAAAATACATAACATTAGTTAAGCTTTCTTGGGCACAATTTCTTTGGGTGCTCTCTCTATTATCCATGATGGACAGCTTGGGTCACTTGCTTTCCTTCTTGTTCCCCATTTTAATTTTCTTTTTCAGACCTGTCTTTTTTGGGCTAGCTTGTATGGTTTGTTAGTTGTTTTAAAAGGGTCATGTCATCTAGTTGACCTAGTCTAGCACATGTGATATAGAGCCCTCAATCGGGGTTGTCGTTCGATCAATGAATCTGTTCACTTAAAAATGGATTTCTATTATGTTTCTCATCACAGAGTATTCGGTGGCACCAGAAGGTGGCTAGTAGAAAGTAAGGCATTTGGGATGGTTCTTTGTTTACGCAAAAACCAAAGATAGATTGCACAAGCAAGATATGCTTCAAGTGGAAGACTAGTAAAAGACCTGAAATATCAAATATCATTTCATGGTGTCACAATTATGCTCATTGTTTTATGACATGATTGAACGTTACCATGGCATCACGTTTACTTTTTGATTGTTTTCCTGCTGCTAATTATACACATATGTTTCATCCTATATGGGTCTGGGCATGTAGGGAATATTCCTACTGTGACTTGCATGTTGATTCGTTATATTGTACCTTCCGAAGATCATTTTCTCTTTTAATGGGACATAAGTTTATGAGTTGCCAGGTAGTAATGTCCAGTGATACTGCATTCTTGATTTTCTTATTTTTTGTGGCAGGGAACTGGTGGTAAAAGCATATATGGCCGGACATTTAAAGATGAGAACTTCAATTGTAAGTTGGTCCTCCCTCCCTACTTAGATTTGCTGGATGTTGGAACCCAAGGTTGTTATCTTGGGTGTCTCTCATTCTGATAGTATGGTTTGGGTATGCTGACATAAATTTTTGAAAATATTGAATATATGTAGTGTCCCATACTGGACCTGGAGTTGTTAGCATGGCAAATGCAGGTCCAAATACCAATGGAAGCCAGTTCTTCATCTGCACAGTCAAGGTATGTGGAGAAAAAGAACAAAGGAAAAATGCTACTAATACCTTTTTGTTGAGTATTTTTCGAACGGCCGCATCATTGTGATCCCTTCCCTTGTATGGTGGATCGTATATTTAGTTTGATATAGCAGAGATTCAAAAAGAGAATCATGTATCCCATGGATATTGAAATGTGGGATCTTACATAGCAAAATTATGCCAGAAATAATTGGGAAGATAAATTGCAAATTGTGGGACCCATCAATTTTCAGACTTAAGTACTCCCTTTACTTGCTTCAGGAAAGCACTGTTAAATTTTGGGAGCATGATGTTTTGGTTGGATTAATGATTTGACTGGGAGACGATCAAAGAAACCGCAATCAGCATTCTATTTTTTTCTAATAAACACTCCTTTCATTCAGTTCTTGGAAATGCGACCAAAAAATCCATTTTGACAACATGGTTTTTCATTTTCAATCCTGGGAACTGAAAATTGTGTTTACTGTGATGGCTATGATTTACCTTGGGTATCTATGATCCCCATTTGAACATGAAATGCCTTTGGACCTAGGGGTGGAGCCAAAAATTCCATACATTACTTAGAATTTTTTTCTCCCAATCAATAAAAACAAAATAATAAAATAGTATATTTAAATTTACTGCATTGTATTTGATATTTAAAAATTCATAAAATAAAAAATGGTCAAATGTTGATAAATATAGCGGATACAAATAAAATAATAAAAAAGTGGCTAATTACAACCCTTCACAAAAAATGAGGCTAACTGCATAAAAGTACTTCCAATTGAGGTTTGGAAGTGCTTAGGGAATGAGGGGGTGTCGTAGGTAACGAAATTATCCAATAGAATTATTGTTATTTAGAAAATGCCTGATGAATTTAGAAAGAGTATTTTAGTACCTACTTATAAAAATAAAAGAAATATTCAAAATTGTAATAATTATAGAGGGATAAAATTGATTAGTCATACAATGAAATTATGGGAAAGGGTTATTGAACGTCGCCCAAGGGTTGAGACTATAGTGTTGGAAAATCAGTTTGAGTTTATGCCGGGTAGATCAACTGTGGAAGCTATATATTTATTGAGGACACTCATAGAAAAGTATAGAGAGAAAAAAAAAAAAATCTTCATATGGTATTTATAGATATAGAAAAAGTGTATGATAAAGCACCGAGAAATATAATATGTAGGGTGCTTGAGA
The DNA here is from genome assembly GCA_023539305.1 of Ilex asprella. Lineage (NCBI taxonomy): Eukaryota > Viridiplantae > Streptophyta > Magnoliopsida > Aquifoliales > Aquifoliaceae > Ilex > Ilex asprella. Next base: position 18,184,226 of record CM042193.1, on the reverse strand, counting down.
GAAAATGAGTGACGAATAGGTATATTGAGGCGATAAAGGACATATGACGGGACTATGACTACAATTAGGTCTTTCGTGGGAGAAAGTAAAATATTTTCAATCACGGTGGGATTACACCAAGGTTTGGTTCTAAGTCCATACCTATTCGCCCTTATTATGGATGACCTCACTAGGCACATTCAAGATGATGGCTCACGGTGTATGTTATTTGCAGATGATATTGTAGTAGTACATGAAACTCGAAGGAGGATTGACAATAAGTTAAAAATTTGGAGAGAGACACTCGAGTCGAAAAAGTTTAAAATAAATAGAAGTAAGATTGAATATATGCAATACAATTTTAATAATAAAAGAAGTAGACATAGTGAAAAAGTTAAGATTGAAAATCAAGAAATACTAATGAGTAAACAATTTAGATATCTAGGATCGATCATTAAAAATGATGAAGAGATTGGAGATGATGTAACTCATATAATCAACACTAGTTGGCTTAAGTGGAGGAAAATCTCTGACATATTATGTGATAGGAGGATATTAATAAAATTGAAAGGTAAGTTTTATTGAACAACTATAATGACAACAATGTTATGTTGGACAACTAAAAAACAACATAATGACAAAACAAGTGTAGCGGAAATGAGAATACTAAGATGGATGTGTGAAAAAACTAGAAAGGATAGAATAAGAAATGACTTTATTAGAGAAATGGTATCAGTAGCTTCAATTGAGGATAATTTAATAGAAAATAGATTAAGATGGTTTGGTCATGTTCAACGGAGGCCGATAGAAGCAGCATTTCGAAAAAGTGAGATAATCTTTCTTAATAGTACTAGAAGTAGGAGTAGACTTTGACAAGCCCAAATTTAACTGGGCTAGACCCAATGAACTGAGAAAAGGCCCAAACATCTAGGATCCGTCAAAAGGAGTTGAATAGTGAAATCGAAGGTGAATAGTAAAATTGGAGGTGAATAATAAAATCGGAGGTGAATAGTAAAATCGGATGTGAATAGTAAAATCGGAGTTGTAGTGAAATTGGAGTTGAATAGTGAAATCGGAGGTGAATAGTGAAATCGGAGTTGAATAGTAAAGAGAGTCCAAGAAGATCAAGTGGCCAACGCCCAAGCTCCTCCAAGAGGGCGTCGCCCAAGCCTCCAAGTGGGGCATCGCCCATGCCTGCTCCAAGCTAAGTGGGCGCCGCCCATATGGCTTTAAGTGGGCGTTGATTTGCTCCTTGGTCCTCTCCTCCTTGCTCCTTCATACTCCAATCCAAGTCCAAGACAAGTCTAAGTCACACCAGCTCAAGATGAGAATCAAGCCTAATCCAGCTGAGAGTCCTCCTCCGACTGAATAGGAGCACGAGGGAGAAAATAACGGGATAGAGATCTAATCATACCAAAAGTGTACTTACCAAAGAGGTCTATTCCTACCAAAAGTGTGCTCACCAAAATAGTGAAAGACCCCTTCTTCACGTCACCGCCTCACTGCCTTGGTGAGCCTATATAATGTAAGGCCTTTTCCACATGGAAGGGCATGATGTTGATCACCTCCTTGAGACTTACACGCCTTCGAATCTCATACACTCACTGCTCTCTCTCTCTAAGCATTGTAAACTCTCCGGAGTACCTTGATACATTAATAAAGATCACCGGCTACCGCTGCCATTCAAGAAAGTGGACGTAGGTCACCTGGACCAAACCACTATAAATCTTGGTGTTGACTCTATATTTACCGTTTTACCATTGATTGTCATTGATTGCCTATTTACTGCTCTTTAATTATACATTATCATTCTCTTGACTGTTGATCTTGTACGAAGACGATTTTGTGCATCATCAGTTTGGCGCCGTCTGTGGGAACGACTAGTTTTCTACTCTTTCAATCTATGACAATCACTACCAGATCAATGTCTCAACAGCCGGGAGACAATAACCCGACCCACATAGAGGAGGCTCCACCTCTCCTTGCACCATCGGAACCGTCTGCTACGACGACCCCCGCCGTTGGACAGCAGCTCTTACAGACCATGCAGTCACTGGTAAAGCAGAACCAGCAAGT
>CM042193.1:18158601-18171665 GCA_023539305.1 Ilex asprella | reverse complement strand
TATATATATATATATATATATATATATATAGACAAGTGTGTTTGTATTTTTTTTCTCTATAATTTTTGGTCCAAGGAAGAAATATCATGTGTTTTGGTAGGAGAGCTCGAACCAGGGTTATTCATGGGTAAGGACGTCCCTTGCCAATTGGAACATAGACATAAAGAAGCACGACGTTTAGCTAATTTATAAAGAAAATATTATATAATTCAAATAAAATATAAAAATAAAAATTCAAATACATATTATTCGTTCAATGAGTGTAGAATGAGTGAATCCCACAAAAAAATTTAATAAAACTCACTCATCCATGAGACGATATGTATTTAAATTATAATTTCTTGAATTTGATATGAGTTTTATAACAGTTGATACCAAGTTTGACAGGAGTGATGGAACATCAATGTTCTTCTATATTATATAGCAGAGAATCCGAACAGTTTTTGTCTGAATCCAAAAAGCACATTGCAATGAATAATTATGACAAGTTCGTCTTTATGCTCCATGTTCAACAACTTTAAATGCTACTAGTCTATTTGCAACTTATTCCTCTTTCCTCATTTATTGAGCATTTTGTGCACCTAATTATACCAGAATAAACAAATTGAACACCAAGATTCAGCAGCCTTAGGACATTACTAAATGTATTCACAGCACCGTTTGTACCACAACAAAGAAAGAAATTGGAAGTCAAGATTCTGCAGTTGTAAGGCATGGAAAGATGTATTTACGGCAGCCTTCAAAACTGGAGAAAGCAAGACTAATAATGTACACTTTTAGATTAAGCTTTACCTTTACAAGTTAAAACAAAATGTAGAATCAAGGCCTCAACCAAGATCAACAAGGGGTTGAACAGATGTTTTACAATATTCTAAAGCTTATAATGACCTTATTAAACCCAAGTTGTACAGGACTTTCTCGGACCTTGATCGGAAGAGATTACCCAGAGAGAACTTCCCTGTCTGCTGGGGTGGTGAATTTGAGTAGTCATCATCTTTTACATGAAGTATTGTCAGGCCTATTTCTTTTCGGACTGCCTCAATAGTTTCAGTTTTAACTGGACAACCGGATGCATCAGTCACATAAAAAACATTTGCAGCTTGAGAGCCCCTGGTCGAGACCTCAGCCCGGGTGACTGAAAGACCATTCTCTCTAAATATGCGAGTTACATCGGATAGAAGACCGACCCTATCTTCACCACACAATTCTAGTCTTATGCCCTGTAGTTTGAACATGAAAGGACATAACCATGTAAATCAGAGTTTGAAGGAAAGTGGAAAGTTGAATGCAAATCAAGCTTCACTAAAGTCTGTACCTCAGAAGTTCGCCTCTTGATAGCCGCTTCCAAGCAATGAATCACACGTTGCCTCTCTGCTTCGGAACTAATTGGGCCTCCGTCCATATGCCTGATGTAGTACTCCTATTGCCAACAAATAGTGAAACAGACAATACAATGAGATTCGATTCAATGAATATCCAATTCATTTGTCTTCCTTGATAAGACACATTCTCAGCCAAACAGAAAAATATCAAAGTGGTCCATACTTGGTGACATAATTTGGAAGGATTATGAAACGAGAATACTTTTTATAATCAGTATCAGATTCTCAAGAAGTTGGAGAACGTACTAGTACTACATTAAAAGACAAGGTCAACCACTCAAATTGATAAACACAGACAACAATCAGTGATATATGAGCAACGTGACATACACAAAGAAATAATCGGCACAATGAACGATGCAAAATAATCAGTAAAAGATAAACCAAACAACTTTGAGGGCATGCATTAAAGACCACCTGATGAGCCTCTGGTCCTTCAGCAATAATGGTTCCATGGAATACTACATACTGCATATCTGTCAGTGTGCATACTGTATCAAAGAGCAGCTTAGGCCGGTCTGGACACCTCAAATTCACAAGAGTGTATCCTTTATCAACACAATTTTCCACAGTCACAAGGGGGTTGCTCCGGCCACTCGTGGACACACAATCCATACCATCTGTATCATAGTCACGATCAGCGTACATCATTTGATGCAACCTCCTTTCAGTGTGAGTGGAACCAACAGAAACAGCTGTGTTGGGGCTCCGCTTATCTCTATCCCCTTTCAGAACGTACAGAAGAAGCTGCTTGATCTTAGCAAGTCTATCAGGATCATCTATTGCCAACCCATTTGTTTCATCAGTAATGTATACAACTGAGGCCATTCTTGAATTGTGTGTCCATACTTCTGCAGCCACCACATTACATTTCAGGTCAGCAAGAACAGCGAAAACATCCGAAAGCAAGCCTGGCCGGTCTTTTCCGGTCAATTCAATGGTTGTATGTTCCACGGCAGCCTGAACACCTACAGATCTCTTCAAGGACCGGAAGCTGCGTCCCTTCGGTCCCAGTGACTGTAGCACATAATCAAAGATGTGACGTGAACTCATAATATTGAAACATCCATAGAACGAATTAAACAGCAACTGCCTCATTTTCTTAGTCTAATCTCACATGCCATCAAAACAATTTCTTCCGTATGGAGCTAAGCTTGAAGTTCTTGGGTTCCGTGGAGGAGTAATCTACTCTCACCACATTTGCACACACTAAACCAAGTTTGTGATATATGCAGTCGAGATATAGCAACTTTCCTTAATGAGTGAAAAAAAATTGACCACACTCCAAATCCATATAGGTACTATGAGATATTATCCAAAAATGCCTCACTGAGTTCTGGAACTTGAGTAAATCCTCTTGTACATTTACCAGTTGTATTGAGTGTCATTAGTATCGCTATTGCTCCGTAGGATGCTTTTTTAACTACTTTACTAGTACAAAGCTACAACACTAAAGATTCAAGAACGTTTATAACTACATAATGTTTTTAAGCATTCAAAGGACGGAGGAGGAATATTAACGAGTTAGTCAATCTGAAGTATACTAAAAAAAAAAAAATTCCCGGAAAGTAAGATTTCAGATGTATACTCATAAACTTTTAAACAAGTAAACAACCTACCTCCTATTCATTATTCAACTAGTAAAAGGTAAACCTGAGATTACTGCCTAAAGAGCATGTTCTAACAAACTCTTCGTCAATGTATATGATGAAATTCAATTAACAAGTTTCTCAGACCTACCTGCTGAATGCGTTCGGAAAAATTATCTTCTGAGACCTTATTTCCGTATTGATTGGTAACATGAAATACTGCAAAAACAGAGAAGATAAGGAAAACAAATTCAGCAAGGATGGATTCGAAATTTCCATTAAAGCTAAAGAACAGATTAATGAAGGATCATAGGCTAACCATCCATGAACCATTCCCCATCTGAAGAAATGTAAGCTCGCTTAATTATAAGATTTAAATCAGTCAAAACTTGAACAACCTCTAGCAAACTTCCTCGCTTATTCATACTATCAACCTGCAAAATTCACATCGAAAACAATTTGTAAAGCAATCTTGTTGAAACTGTCGATTCAAGATGACCCAATTGACCCACAAAAAATCCCTGTACCTTGATCAAAGTGGCCTTCTTGTCTGAAACATTATCAACAGTAACCCTACAAATACCACATGAAGAGAGAAATTTAATTACAAGAACAATTGTCCTCTTCAAATAAAATTATTTTTCGGATGCAAAAGAACGCAACCACCCAGTTTGAGGTAACGACATCTTTGAACAATTCATAGCATAAATGGTCACCTCAAATGAAGACAAACAAGAAAGAAATGAAGTACCTTGGTGGGTTCATTCGAAGTACAAGCGTCTCAAATTCGAAATCAACGTCGAGAGATGTAGACCAACAATCCATTTGAGGAAGAATGAAAATTCAGAGGTGGAATTGCTGAGAGAGAGAGAGAGAGAGAGAGAGAGAGAGAGAGAGAAACGAATGAGAAACACCCTGCTCTGGTATTTCTCTCTATTCTCTGCTCTCCTCTCCGCTCCAAATCTCTAGCTGTTTCTAACGTTTGGATAGAGAAAGTGTTTGTGTTGTGTTGTGTTGTGTTGTCAGTTGTGCTATGCAGCTAACCTTAGCAAATGGCAGTGCTTCTATGTGACTTTTGGGCTGTACCAAGAGCTTTTGGAGGGACACTCTTAATAGACACATGACTCAAGTTGAGGACTCTTATTAGGCCTTTGTAGGGGACCATGGTTCAGCTCATGGTCTATACATCACCAAAATAAAAAAATAAAAAAAATCCTTTAAGGGTCTCAAAATCTAGTTAGATTTTGCTTAGCTTTTTAGAGACTCATTTAGCTTTGAAGGCACATACCCATTATTATCATGACTACACACATTTTCTCATGTTTATGATGTTTCCAAAGCTAGCAGGATTGTGCTAAGTGGGAGGATTCCTTTGTCTTACTACTCACTTTGTAAGCTTCTAGCAAGTGTTACTTGCCGGTACAACCCCACCCACATTATATCTTCAACCCAGTGGTGGCCAGGTCTTTTTATTTTTCATATTAATAATAAATTTAATTTTTAAAATTTTTAATATAAAAATATTAATTAAAATTTACATAAAAGTTTTTATTACCATATTTGAACTTAATAGTAAGGAGAGAAAGAATAATTGAAAAATTATGATGGTAAGTTTAAACTTAATTTTTTTGGGGGTTAAAACTAAATTTTTTAGTAACTTATAATTTTACAGTTAGTTTTTTTTTTATTTTAAAAAATAAATTTAAGGTTCTTTTTAATTTCACTGTTGAATTAATATGTCCAATCTACTTAAGTTGAAATCTTTTGTTTGAGCATGAATTTAATTTTTTTATTTGAATTATTTCTGTGCACCTATAAATTATGAGACCTTTCTTGAAGTGAGGCCTTCAACTTTTTTTTGTTGGACTTATGTTTTTATAAGACCTTTTTGTAGGACTTAAAATATTTGTGGATTTAATTTTTTTTACATGGACTATTTATGATATCTAAAAATTTGAGATCTTATTTAAAAATAGGGTCTAAAACCCAAACTTTTTTGATAACATTGTTGAGCCGCCCCTCCTTCAACCCCAGCCATGGAGTCCACCCTAGATACCAACTGTGTCCAAATAAATACTAAAATGAAAGTTATTATTTACTAGGTTTAAAACTTGAATTTGATAGACTCCAACATCCTTTCTCTTAAACATATGGATTAAATAGTGGGATGTATATTAATCAAACAAGAAAAATGCTAAATAGACTGTAAAAGCTAATGTTTATCTCTTCATTCAAATACCCTGGAACATTATCGAATGTAATCCTATCTCTGTAACTGATTGATCTTATCTCATTATAAACCACTATTATATATACAAGGACTCTCTCACGGTCAACTGTTGGAGAATAATTTCACTTCAGTAACTCTTATATAGACTTAAAAATTAAACTTAATCAATCCCTACCTTGAATAGGTAACAGGTCCCAACACAAACTAAGACCTACAGTTAAATTAATGATAAATATAACAATTATATCATCAAGATAAATTTTTAAGTCAATTTTTTAAATCTATCTAGCATTGATTATAAAAAAAAAAAAACCAAAACTCCATATGAGTCATCACTTTCGTATCATTTTCTATTATCATGGAGGTTGCTGAATTTGAAGTGTATGTAGTAAATGATGAGTGTTTTGTTGAGGTTATGCGACAAACACTTGAATATGCAGATGTGAAGATGCGTGTTTTTAAAAAAATTCATTCCATTTTGCAATTTTTAATATTATATTACGAGATTATGGAGATCTCTCTCATACCCAACTCTTCAATGCGTGGAATCTGTGGGGAATGTTTGGGTTTATTTTATGGATAGTGGGTGAATTATGCACAGAATGTTTGGCTTTATTTTATGGATGGTGGGTGAATTATGCTTTCTTGTGTGCAAACAAGGCAAGTGAGGTGGAGGAGTTAAACAATTGCATAAAATGAAATGATTATTCTAATTTATAGAAACTTTCTTGCATCGAGTAATGCTACATAGACTTAAAAAATAAATTTAATAATTACAACTATTGAATAGATAGTGAATCTCAATAAATACTAGAACCCGCAATGGAATCAATTGTTATAATTATCAAATCTACTTTTTAAGTCTAATTTTTAAAATTTTGTAACATTGCTCTTTTGCACCATTAGATCAGCTCTTGGCAATCGATATGTGAAGGATAGAGTAGGACCCCTATCTTTTTTCGGTTCAAAGATTTAATTGATGATCTAATCTCAACTAGCGACCATCATATGTGCATAGTGTGCAGGGTGCTTGTCGTGAGTTATAAAGACCTATATCACTTCTACTTTTAAATAGAAGTGTTGTAATATTTTTTGGTCTAAAACTGGTGCTTGTCCATAGAATTAGAATGCCTCAAACCATATTCGGGGGAGGGCTTGTGGTTCTTATTCTAATTTTGTTTGTGTTTTGTTTGTATTTTGTTTATTTTTTGGACTTGGTTCTCGGGTGGATACGAACTAATATGACGATGATGTTTAAGGAGGATTGTCCACACCTAGTTAATTAGTTCTCTTATTGATGCAGTACGTATAGCAGAAAATTACATTACTTCCATTAATTGGGCAGGATTGATTTAGACGATGGTGTCAAAAAATTTCATAAGATCTCATTTTGAATAATTCTCGGTGATCTAAGCAAGATTGATTGCGCTTTCAACCAAGTCGATTTTTAACCAAAAAACGACGTTTTGGACACTTTTTAAGAACTTTTCTATTTTTATTCCACTAATTGGGGTATTTTCATAATATTACTTATTTACATGACTTTTCTAATAATTTAAGACTATCAGAGTTTCTTATTTATATTGTGTTGATAATTAATTTAGCAGCATTGGTTTATTTTAAATAAAACTTAGAGACTTGGTATTCTTAGAAATCAACAAGATTCTTGCAGACCATAATCTAATATTATTGCGATAATCAATAAGTTAAAATTTATGTTGTTTAATTTCGTTTCTTCATTCACACTACCCTGCATCACCTACTTTTGTCGACAACTAAGAAGAGAGAGAGCAAAGAACACTATGAGGAACAAAGTTAGGTTGACATATAACATTATGAGAGAATTATATTCAGACCTTTAAAGTTTGTCGTTTAATCACTTAGATCTTTGACATTTGAAATACTACACACAAAATCTCTTAAATCTGTACACACGTAACACTTAGACCACTACCGTTAATATTCGTAAGAATATTTGTTAGTAAATTACACCATACTCCATAAAGTTTATTATTTAAATTCATCAAGTTTAAAATATTATACTTAGATAAAAAATATTCCAATTAAAGATAAAATATCAAATAATTTAAATTTTACAACCAAAATTCATGTTATATTATGTCATTTATTGATATAAAATCAAAAATAAAAATCTATTTAAAAAAAATTATAATTAGTATACAATTATACTATATATTGGAATAAAACTAAAAAAATAAATAAGGGGTCAAATTTTAATGGTCACAGTATCTTGGGGTAGTTTAGCTGTTTAATAGATATATTTAGACCTTTTAAGTTTAAAATATTAAATTTTTTTAAAAATACTCCAATCAAAGATAGAATATTAAATATTTTAAATTTTATAACTAAAATTCACGTTATATTATGCCATTTATTGATATAAAATCAAAGATAAAAATGTAATTTTTCTTAAAAAATCATAATTAGTATATAATTATACTATTTATTATAATAAAACTAGAAAAAATAAATAAGGAGTTAAATTATAATGGACACAATTACTTCTATCTTTAATTGAGGTAGTTTGGCCGTTTAATAGATAATATAATTTTATACTAATTATGATTTTTTAAAGACAACATTCGATATTTATTTTTGATTTTATTTTAATAAATAATACAATAGAACATGAATTTTGGTTATAAAATTTAAAATATTTGATATTCTATCTTTGATGAATTATTTTTTGTTTAAGTATAATATTTTAAATTTAAGAGATCAAAATATAACATGTTTATAAATTTTAGAGAATCTGAGTATAATTTATGAACGAATATTTTGACGAACATTGATGACAAGGGTCTAAATATATGTGTGCTGAAATTTCAAAAAGTGTGTGTATGATATTTTAAATATCAGGAAGTCTAAGTAAGTGATAAATTATGAACTTCAATAGATCTGGACAAAATTCTCCCTAACATTATTGTCACATGCGCGAGAGAGATTGTCAGGGCAATGTGTCAGAATTTTTGGTTTTGTCCGTAAACTAACACGTGAACTACTCTTTGCTTTGAAAATGAGTTAATTTTTGTACCTTTACTAATCAGATTCAGGTTGAGTGTGTTATGATGTTGTTTTAATTGAACAAATTGATACAGTTTTCAAAATTCTGCATTTTTCAAAATGTAGAGCTTACGAAATGCTTTTCTTTGGACCGTTAGACATCATTACGAGGAGGAAGATGATAGGGTTCGTACCAACAACCTTCAAATTTAATAACACGGGATAATGATCATTAGGTCAAGCGCTAACATCGTCCTTTGTGCTCTTGAATTTAGCTTGGTGGTAGTTAATTTAGAGTTCTTCCTTTCTCATCGAAGGTCAAGACATTTTTTGTTCTTCGTGTTTATGTTTTCTTTGATTTCCAATTGTGCTCCATTATATTCGTGAAATGCAGGTTTGACGGTGACAAGTTTGTTCCTGCTAGTTGTTCATTTCGTTATGGGATTAGCATTTGATTGTATCATCCTTAATTAACCACCTCCAAAGCCGATATTAAACAGTCCCAAAGGGAAAGATAGCATATCAAATGTGATGTAACGAAATGGATTGAATTGAGACTTCTAAATTTATGCTAGATTGGCATAATGCCTCTACCATGGAGTGAATCCCACTTAGTTCTATATTCAAATTTCCAAGTGTATTCTTGGGGTTTCTGTCATAGACTCATACCTCTTTTCCAATTCTCAAATTTGTAAAATCTATAAGGTGAATTTCAATTATGTAAATCAGATTCAAAACTCTTGGGGTCACAATGTGCTTGAACTGAAATATATATATACTGTTAATAAAAAAAATAGTCAACAATAAATATATTTGTATTCACATCTAAAATTAAATTACAAATATAAAGAAGAGAGAAAAGAATTTAAGCACCGGTTGTCATGGGAGTGAGTAGTGGTGGTGGTGGTGGGTGACAGGTGGTTGGAGGCCGTGATGGTTGTGGTGGATGGTGGCAACCATGGTGGTGGCAGCAGCCATGTGTGGCAACGATGATGTTGGTGGTGGGTTTTGGATGATGATGGTGATAGTGACAACTATGAGTGACAATGATGGTGGTGGTGGGCAATGGTGATTGTGGATGGTAGTACTGGTGGTAAGGTAATGACGGTGGTGGCGGTGTTGGTGGGTTGTGATGGTGGGCGATGACGGTTGCTTCTGAGCAATAGTGTCATGGGTGGTGGTGAATAGCAATGGTGCTAGGTGTGGTAGGGGTGAGTGACAGTGGGTGGCGGCAGTAGTGGGAAACGACGTAACAATCGGTGGTGGGTAGCGATGGTGGTGGTGGGGCAGTAGGGGTGGAGGTGAGGTGGAGGGGGTGGTGGTTAGCCAATGACGGTGATTGTTGGGTGGCGATAGTGGTGGTAGGGCAGTGGCGGTATGAGTGAGGGTAGGATAGTGATGGTGGTGGTAAGGTGCGACAACAGTGGTGGTGGTGGGGCGATGATGATGGTGGTGGTGTTTGTGGCAAAAATGGTGGTAGGGTGGTGGTGGGGTGGCAACAGTGGTGGTCACAGTAGTGGTGGTGGTGATGACAGTGGTAGTTGGGGTGGTGGGAGGAGGTGAATGTCATGGTGGTGGTAACGGTGGTGGGGTGTTAAGGGTGGTGGTGGTAGAGGTGGTTGCGGGACGGTTATAAAAATTATTTATTTATTTTTAAATACTTATAAGAAGTTATAAGTCCTAAAAACACTTTAAAAAAATTATTTCAAATACACCATTATGAGTCTGTTTTCTATATTAAATTTGGGGTGTTAATATTAACCGTCAGATTAACTTTAAAGTAAAATTTAAAGAGATTTCAACTGCGACAAGCAAAAATTATTTTATTTATCTTTGAAATTTGAATTATGATGATACCGAAAAATATCCTAAGTATGAGCTCAGACCAAAGAGATTAACCCAGGATGGAGGACGGATAAGCGTTCCCGAGCTAAGGGGAGCCGGCCCAGAGCTCGATCCAGACAAGGGGATAGAAGGGTTAGGAAATGAATGACCGGCCCATGACAAACGTTCCCGAAGCAGTAGGAAACGAGAATCAAGGCATGAAACCTCAATCGACCACGATCCATTCCTAATTGGAAGGAGAATCCCACGAGAAAGGGGAGGATATCTCGCCGGGTATCCCTTAGAAATAGGGATCATGCTATAAATATGAGATTGGACCTTCATGGAAAGGAGATTCAGAAAAAACAACCTTAGAGGCGAGAGAGCCAGACGAAGAAAAACCCTAATTATTCTTCATATTGTATCTAAGAACAAGAGAGTGATAAATAAAGAAAAAGGAGCAAAAGCCTCCATTGAAGAGTGGACTAGCCGAGCTCCAGGGCCGGTGAACCACTATAGTTCTTGCTGTTTACATTCCTCATAATCCCTTTGAATATTCTATTATCAATTAAGGAGGCCATACTGCTCAGATCCACTATTTCCACCACCAGTCACACCCCATCATTACTCATAAGCGACGAAAAGCACCATCAAATTATATTGTACTTTATTATATAAACTAATTATTGTCTGTACATAAAGACATGAAATAATAAAAAAATGGTAAACAATAAATATATTTATATTCATGCCAAAAATCAAATCACAAATATAGAGGAATGATAAAAGAATTTAAGCACCAGTTTTAGTAGGGGTGAGCGGTGGTGATGGTGCTCGGCGACAATGGTGGTGGTGGGAGACGGTGATAGTTGTGGTGGGTGACGACGATCGTGGTGATAGTGACAGCCGTGGATGACAATGATGTTGGGTGGTGGGTTTTGGATGACGTTGGTGGTGGTGACAGTCATGAGTGACGATGATGGTGGTGGTAGATGACAGTGATAGTGGTTGACAGTGGTGGTAGTGAAATAACGACGATGGTGGTGGTGGGTGATGACAAGTGCTTCTAAACAGTGTGATGGGTGGTGACGACTAACGATGGTTGTGGTGGTGGTAAGTATGGTGAGGGTGGGTGACTACAACTAACGTTAATGGTGGGCGTTAACGAGTGGTGTGAGTTGTGGTAATGGGTGAAGGTGAGTGGTGGTGGACAAGAATAGTGGTGGTGGGTGCTGACAGTGGACGATGGTGATAATGATAATAAATATAACAATGGAATGACGATGGTGGTGGATGGAGGCAGTGGACGATGGTGGTAGTAATTGGTGGTGGATGGCGATGGTGGAGATGGTGGTAGTGATGTTTATGGGGTGACAAAGGTGGAGGTGGTGTTGGTAATGATGATGGTCGTGGGGTGGTTGGTGTGAAGGAAATGCCTCACACATATGCTGTGAGGAGATATTCATTTATAGACAGAAGATACATGGTAGCTGTACAATTACAAATATGGAAACAAATATACAGGGAAAACAAAAACTGCTATAATTGTGGAGAATCACTAATATCTTGGTCATAATCATTGGAGTCAGGCTGTCCTCTAATATCCCCCCTCAAAGTTGGCGTGTTAGAAAGAGGAAAAACGCACAACTTGCCACGATCCAATAAAAACTGTAATTTGGCCACTGCTTTTGTGAAAACATCAGCCAGCTGTAGGTGTGAGGGGACAAAGCTGAGACTAATAACCCTTAGAGCAACGAGTTCCCGGACAAAATGATAGTCAATATCAATATGTTTGGAGCGAGATTTGGTGTCCAGGTTGGAAGCAATGAATATGGCACTATTGTTGTCGCATAAAATTCTCGGAGGAGAGGAGAGGGTGATCTTGAGTTCTCGAAGAAGTTGAAGTGTCCATGAAAGTTCTGCAGCAACAGATGCAAGAGCACGGTACTCGGCCTCAGCACTAGAGCGGGCAACGGTAGTTTGCTTTTTAGAGAACCATGAGATTAAGTTGCAGCCATGATAAACAGCAAATCCAGTTGTTGAACGCCGAGTGACAGGACAGCCGGCCCAATCAGCATCAGAATAGCCGAGCAAAGTCTGAGAAGAATCTCGTGAGAGTTGCAGGCCATAATGGTAGGTTCCTTTGACATAGCGTAGAATACGCTTCAAGGCTCTAAAATGATCAATAGTGGGAGCATGCATATATTGACATAAAGAGTTAACACTGTACGATAAATCTAGCCATGTGAGAGTCAAATATTGTAATGCACCAGCTAGAGAATGAAACTGTGTAGCATCTGAATAAGCAGTACCAGAATCGGTTAAATGAGATCCCACCAAAAAAGGAGTTGAGATAGGCTTGCAATCGACCATTTCTGCTCGAGTTAGCAGATCCAACGCATATTTAGCTTGGCTGAGAAAAAGAGCCTTGTCATTTCTAACAACTTCAATCCCCAAAAAATAGTGTAGATCACCGAGATCCTTCATGAAAAATTCTCTGGCCAGCCGATCAATGAGAGAACGCAGCATAGAAGAATTGCTTCCAGTTATTACCATATCATCGACATATAGGAGAGATGAATAACTCCATAAGGACTATGATAGATAAAGAGAGAGGAATCAGCACGACTAGCAATAAACCCAATACCAAGTAAAGATCGGTTGAAACGCTGAAACCATGCTCGAGGAGCCTGTTTAAGACCATAAAGAGCACGTTGTAAGCGACAGACATGAGTTGGGAATTGCGGATCAATGTAGCCTGGGGGTTGCTCCATATAGACTTCTTCGGAGAGAAACCCGTGAAGGAATGCATTTTTTACGTCAAGTTGGTGTAAAGACCAATTATTCATAGCAGCAAGGGACAAAATAATGCGAACAGAAGCCGGTCGAACAACGGGACTAAAAGTTTCTTCAAAATCAATGCCATGCTGTTGAGAAAAACCTTGCGACACTAGACGAGCTTTGTGACGCTCAATTGATCCATCGGCATGAAGCTTGGTCTTAAAAATCCATTTA
>CM042193.1:18132639-18153601 GCA_023539305.1 Ilex asprella | reverse complement strand
TGGCGGTGGTGGTGGTTGTGTTGGTGGGGCTGTGGGTGTAGTGGTGGTGTTGCAATTCCAAATACTTTTTTTTTAAAAATGAGAAGTTATAAGTTTTAAAAATACTTTAAAAAATTATCCCAAACACACTCTTAGGGTTTATTTTCTCCATTAAATTTGGGATATTAATATTAGTCGGATTAACTTTAAAATAAAATTTAAAGAGATTTTAATTGCAAAAAATAAAAATTATTTTGTTTATCTTTTAAAATTTTAATTGTATTGTATTTTATTATATAAATATACATCATGGGTATGATCAGGCCCATGAGTTTTTTGTAAGTGATTTATCACACCAAACCTTACTGCATCATGAATGTAGTTGTTTAAATGAACACTAGAGTTGCAGGCGTAGGATAGAATTGGGATGTTTGTGTTCTGCAATTCCTGGAGTAAAGTGAAGTCCAACTTCAAAATGGGCTAATGAGATGAATCAGCTCAAGGGCTTGCGGTCCAATTTTATACCATTGATTTGCCTCCTCAATGGTTTCCGTTTTGCAGTGTCTCCTGTCATAATCCAATCCCACATCGTGTAGAGTGGTACATAAATATGAGTTTTGAACATTTACTGTAGAGTATGTATCAAAGTTAGGTGGTTCTAACTCAAAGCGATGACATTCTACAATGTGGGTCTGGGACTTTACAATTGTTATTGAACTACCCCCATTTTGTGGAGGCCACCTAAAACTGTGCATTCCTCGGACTGTGGCTTGGAATGGTGGCTGCTAGCGTAGTGGGAGTAATCCCTGGAAGCCTACAGCACCTAGCTTGGGGCAGAGCCTAAAGGAGGACGTTTGGGCTTAAGGAGGGTGGATTGTGATAACCCAATCCCACCTCGCTTAGTGAAATGGATATGAAGTGGTACATAAGTGTAATTTTTGAACTTTCATTGTACAAAGAGTTTCAAAGACCTACAGTCCTAGCCCATGCCTTACAATACCTGTCTTGTTATTTGCACTCACATTGTCTGAACTAACTCTAGCAGCTTAAAATAGCAGGCGTTTGTGATCATGCACGGTCAGAATGACCTTCATTTTGTAGGGTGGGTGAGGCTGGCTATTGGATGAGTTAATTTTCGAAACCCATTGGATTGCCAAGCTTGTGTAGAATAAGAATGAGTGTTCCCCTTTACCTTAGAGGTAACGCCTTGTCAAGTAAAACACAAATCTGCTGTAGAGGAGACCAAGGTCTCCAGCACTTAAAATTAGTGATAGTTTCTGTGCTTATGACAGACAACTAGATCCATTTATATCTTTCAAATTCATGTCTTGATCTTGCACTTTTTGTGTCTTGGGAAAATATCCACACTAACGATGAAAGAACATCCATGAGAACAAACCTACTACTGATGAACTCACTTCAGTTTCTAAAAGCATGTTCTGAATCATCTGTAACTTGGAAAACTAGGGAGGTTCACCCAGAAAGATACTCTTGCTTTACCAACAAAAACTAAGAATAGGAATGAAAACCTCTGAAAATATATGAAGTTTGGTAGAAATTAAAGCAATTTGAGGACCTAGAAATCATGGTATTAAGTTGTATGCTTCAAGAATATATGCAAGATTTTTATCCAGTAACAGTGTCTGATGGATAACTGCAACCGAACACCACAAGTCTCTACTAGAGATATACCAAATTATTGTCTCAATTATGGTTATGATTGTGGAAATCCCAAGTTTGCTTCCACACATAGGCAGGCTACTTCCATTTAGATGTAACAAAACCAAGCAATCAAGTGTTTCTTTTTTGTTGGGTAGAAGGCAATTAAACGTGCCTGCAAAATTACTCCAATATTGATAACACACCTCAAAATTGATAGATACTTAGAAAATCACAATCAAGCTTCAAACCACTCAGCTCTTCATAGACCAAACTGCAAATAAAAAATAAAAAAAAACACAGAAATCAATAACAAAGTCAATAGTTCAGAATCACAATTTCCATTGATATGGATATTCAAGTAGTGAATACAGTACCTGGTTGCGAAAACCAAGATGAGCTATGCAGCAAGAGAAACGGGAATTCAATCCATGAGCCCAATTCATCATCCGAAATCATGAACTCCTCAATATTTCTCCAGTTTCTCTTTTGCACATAGAGAAAACCATGACAGATCACTATGCTGCTTATCAAAGCTACCTGCTTATCAGTTAAGTCTTCATCAAACAAACCCAACTTTTGAACTTCTACTGTCTTGATCCTTCAGAGTCATCCTTATCTGGATGTTGTTGCTGATGAGCTGTAGAACCAGCTCTGTTCTGTCCCATCTGGTTGTAAATCTGGTTTAGTTGCTGAGAATTCAGAACGCCCATATGACCCTCCTGAGAAAGTCCAAGCTCCAAACCTGGAAGTTGCTGACCAGTTGTTGCACCCAAAATCGTAGACAAACTCATTGAACCCAAACTCGTATTCTGAAATTCAAATCCATGAAACCCGAACTTAGGCATAAAATTCGAGTTTTCGCTCCCTGGATTAGGTGTCAATACACCAGAATTTTGCATAAACCCTGAACCAAAACCAGTTATAGAAGGCCACACCCCAGCTAGTACATGGGATCTACCCAGATTTCCACTCATCAGATTCCAATTAGTCCTACTTCCCATACCTGGTCCAAACTCTTCCAACTTTGAATGCAAATCGGACGATACAGAGTTCCCCTTATCAGAAACAGAGGCCCCTGCAGCTGCAAGAGCTGAAGCTGGAATAGTCCCAGTACCTGTGGCGGCAATAATTGATGGCTCAGCCTGCTGTAACAGCCATTGAATTGTCTCTCCATCAGTTTTATGGCCCAATTCTCTAGTCAATTGGAAAATTCTAGCTGCACATAGAGCTGGCATCCTTATTCTTCTACCTCTACCATCCACCTTTTTGTGCCTATCTTTGTTGGAACTTCTCTTGGGGACTAATTGTTTCTTACCATCATCTTTGTTTGCTGCCACAATTTGGAAGTCTTTGATCTCTGTTGGCTTGTTTACTGCCATGTCCGGCTGTGGGAGACGACTCAGGAAGGTGGGCACTTCTTGTGGCTGTTGCTTTGAGCCCTTGGGTTCCATGAGAACAGGGGAAAAAAATGGGGCCTCCTTGATTGATGAAGGGGACATGAAAAGGCCTAGACTTTCAAGTCCTTTCACTGTAATTGTCAAGCTATTAGCTTCTCGTTCAAATTTTGAGTAACAAGTATTTAACTTTTTTTACTGCTGAAGAAAAAAGAAACAGTTTAGGAAAAGAGGCTGCCTTGCTACATTATAAAATGGATTCACACCTTATAAAATGTATTTTGGTTCACAAACTGTTGATTAAAACGATGCATTAACCTTGCACTTATGCTAATACTGTAGCTTATGATTTCATGCAGAAGATTAACCAATTCTCTAAGATTTGACCTCATCATACGTGTCGGTGTGGATGTTGGGTGGGAACTTTCTTTTGTAACCATAAACAGGTACATTTTCCTTAGGATCCAAATTAAGCAATTAATTACACATGAAACACTCATTTGTGCAGTCTCCAGAATGTCCTAGTGTTGAGGGTAAAAAGTCTTTACATTTTCCTCCATTTTGGTGTTTTCTTTTGTTTTTTGTTTTTTGGTCGGCTTGGCCTGGCTTGGCCAGTGTTTGTAGATGTGCCTTTGAATTTTTAAATTTTGAACTAGTCCACTTCACATGTGCTCAATCTTGGTGGTGTTCAGTGCAGTTGATGATTGCTGTTACCTGTTTGAATTTTCAATCTATTCCTGGCCAACCTTATGGACCATGAGGAGTGTCTCCATGTACTTTATAATTGGGGAGGCAATCAAGGAACATGGACATTCCCATCTTGATAACCAAAGGTGGTTGAATATATTTATAGAGTAGGTAGAAAATATAATTGAATGAGAAAGAGAGAGAAAGAGAGGATTCACCAAAAAAACCA
Organism: Ilex asprella; assembly: GCA_023539305.1. Classification (NCBI taxonomy): domain Eukaryota; kingdom Viridiplantae; phylum Streptophyta; class Magnoliopsida; order Aquifoliales; family Aquifoliaceae; genus Ilex; species Ilex asprella. The sequence continues at coordinate 18,149,650 of CM042193.1, read as the reverse complement.
ACAAAGAAAAAGATAGACCATAGAGGATTCTCTTCCATACATTGTGAAGGGAACTAGGTGTAGAATAAATATACATGAGCCTCAATACCATGTAACCATCATGGAGGAGACCATCTAAAACAATTTTGCTCTTTGAACTTCACAATCCAGTTTAGTCCCTGTTAACGATAGTTTGGTGGTAAAGACGTTTCAAACGATTCGATATTTTATACTATGTTATCACCTACGATTGATCATTAGGTACAACTTTTTTTTTATCTCTGCTATTGTGGAGGAAAGTTGGTTGAAGCATGCTCAATCGTTTTAGCTTTCTTTCCCAGAAAGACTCAGGCTTACTTATTTCACATTGAAGCATGCTCAATCATTTTCATTCCTGCTTGTATGGAAACTCAAGGTGTCATGGAAAAATTGGATGGGTTGTGTAAGTATCACCTTTTTGTACAGTAGATAGATAGTGGAGTCTTTTAAAAGGAAAAATAGATGGCACTCTTTCTTTATTATCTCTTGATTATTTTTAATTTTTATTTTTTTGATGAGAAGAGCAAAGAAGCAATTCAGTTGTGTATGGATAATAATTGGTAGGTGGGTATGATAGTGCTTTAATAACTTGTAATATATGTTGCCCATCTTGGAGACACATGGGGACCTTTTAAAAGCTAAAATTGTTGACGTTTCATCCAATATCACTTGAATTCAAAGTTTGTATCAAAAAGTCGTCACTTTAGTTGGTAACCAAGACAAATTTTCTAAAAGCAGTAAAGCTCAATCAAACGTTTTGTCTGTTCATTCGCTAAATTCTTCTGTCAAAAGAAGGGTTCTTCCATTACAATTTGAAACAGAGACTAGTCTCCGTGCAAGTTAATTTCAATTAATCGACAAAATTTAGGTGATTTCTTCAACAAATGCATGACCAAATGATACCAACGAGGTTCACGAAGCTAATAGTAATTGGTTAATACCAATTATAATTCATGAGCAGTATGTTCTAAGAGGATCTCCAACTATAATTCAAATTTTTACTCAAATTTAAATTAACATTTTAGTAAAAAGTTTGATTTGATACAAAGAACAATGAACAAACCTAAATTTAAAGAAGGAGAAACCCAAATTTAAATGAGGGTAAACTTAAATTTAAAATAGAGTAAATATGACCATTGAATCGTTAAAAAATGGTGAAATCTCACCATTAAAAATTTGGGTAAAGATTTGATTGGAGTAAAAAACTAAATCTTTTTTCATTTGGTATAAATTTGAGTCAAAGGTTGAAACAATTTTTTTTGTACTTCTGTACTTATTTAAATTTAAGTCGGGTTAGAGATTTTTTAAACGGCTGTATGAACTCTCAGTAATATCCAAAGCCTATTAGATTTTAAGTTGATATCCACCTAACCCTTAAGCTTAGTCTATAAGCTACTCTATTGGTCCACCACTTCTAGAATAAAATATTGCAACTAGACAGGTGCATAAAGTTCTGAATAGAGGTGATAAATGGGCGAGTTAAGTTAATTATGTGGTTGGTTTTAATTTTAGTTGGGTGTAAAAAAAATTCCGATCCAATTTCAACTCGCTTAATAAACAGGTTATAAAGGGTTGGATCATAACGGATTGGATTAAATTCATTAACCCCGTAAAATAATTGAATTTTTAAATATAAACACATACTAATATATCAAATAAAACACACACTAATACACAAAAAATACATATTCTAATACACTAAAACACTTACACACATAATAATACACAAAAACACACATTAATACACCAAAACAACACATACATTAATACACCACGATATACACAAATACTAAACACATACTAACACACAAAAACTCGCACACACACATACACTAGCACACACACACACATGGTCGGGTTAGGTCCGGGTTCGAAGTCAGCGTCCGGTATTAGGGTCTACGCCTGGGTTTAGGTTCGGGGTCCGATGTGTGTGTTTATGTATTAGTGTGTACGTGTATTTTTGGTGTATTAATGTGTGTGTATATGTGTTTTGGTGTAATAGTGTGTACGCATATTTTGATGTATTAGTGGATATGTGTTTATTTTTTGGTGTATTAATGTGTGCGTGTTTGGTATATTAATGCGTGCATTTGATTTTATTATTTTTGTTATTTAACAAAAAGATAAATACTTAACCCAACAAGTATCTATTTATAATTCATATTAACTCGTATTAATAAATTAAGTACTTAATCCATCTATTTATAGACAAATTGTGCTAAGATTGTCACATCTAGTCCTACGGTTAGTTCTTTCAAGAACCAGCTCAATGCTCTCTCTCTCTCTCTCTCTCTCTCTTTTTACTCTCGACATGGGCCATGTTGGGGGAGAGGAGGTCAAAATCATAAGTCGTGTTTGGACCTTAAACCCGCCCCTATTTAAAACTTGTAGACTAAGACTATTCAAAGTATACCAGGTGTGGGTTGTTGTTGTAAGGGGATGGTGATGTAGAACGAGATTGCTAATTTTTTATTTTCATTTTATTTTGTTATTTCTTAAATTAAGAATTTACTTCGGAATATTTTGAAACCTTGTCACTTTTCTAATTGATTAGACATGGGTTTATTTATTTTTTTAGTAACTTTCCTGAGAATAGGGCTCTAGGTCCATTTTTGAAACCTTTAAGAGTTTGGGAATTCCTATGAATTATCAATCAAGTCAATAATATAACTTTTTCAAAGTTATTATGTTGTTGTTCTATGTGGATTTGGAGTGTACTTGTTCTATACACTTAGGAACGGTGATCTTTTCGTGTCCTTTTGTTACCATTGTGTCAATTGGTATTAGAATCCTTGAATGATCAGACATACTTTCTAAGCAGCAAAGTGATGACAATTTTCCTCCTAATAGTGATTATGGGGAAATAACTCTTTCAAGAGCTAACTTCTTTAGTTCTCAATTTTCCTTCCAACAACCCTATCATTAGTCCCATGACCTGGTTGCTTGGTCAACATTTAGAACAAACCAAGATTCAGATTGGAATAGGGTTTGCAAAAATGATAGAGCTCATGTTCGACCTATTCGAGATCTCAATCCTACCCTCATCAGACGACAGCATATTTTATGATTCAAATTCTAGTGATGATGATAAATAGTATGTTGCAGGTATATTTGCTGGTTATGATTGTACTAGAGGTTATGAGTTTAGGATTTTTTTTATGAAAGTTAACCACCCTAATTTCGATGGTTATCTTCATAAAGAAAATTTCTTAGATTGGTTGACCAAAGTTGAGTGATTCTTCGAATATCATGAAATTTCCAAAGAGAGAAAAGTGAGTGTAGTGGCATACAAACTAAAAGTTTGAGTAGTTAATTGGTGAGAACGTGTGAAATAATCACGTGCGAGCCAACAAAAATTTAAAGTTTGTTCTTGGTAAAAGATAAAGTGGTTATTAAAAGAGAGATATACACCTTCATCTTATAATGTATATGAAGACCACATGCGAGGACTATGGTGAAGATTAGGCGAAAGGAACAATCAAATTGAGATAATATTAGGTTGCAATTTTTTTCACATTATAATGATTATTCTGTGACTCAAGTTTCGTATCGAAATCCAGTTAGTGTAGAGTTTTGAAATAGTTTGTTGGATCAAAAACATTAAGCTCAAAAATAATGAACGAAGTGAGAAGACCAAAAGTACTTATGATGATGTTGGCGAGCCTCCTAAAGCTTGTCAGCATGAGAAACTTGAATAAAGTTACACAAATGAGATTATGAATTTTGAAGAGAAGAAAAACAACAAAATTTTGGGTGATATCCATAAACCACATCTTTGCTTAGTTTATAGCGATGTTCAAGCTTGTTACGCTCTCTAGGTTTTAGAAAGTATTGAGACTTTTTCTCTTGTTGACAAAACAACTAGATGTGTGTGAGCATCACATGGATGCAAAGACTACAAAACCAAAAGACAAAAAACTTGAAATTGTTGGGTCTGGTGATACAAATAAAAATGACAATTTTTTCTTTGTCAACATAGTTCCCGAGGACAGTAAACTTGAAATTCTTGATAAATTTCGTGGAGTTGAACGGAATGAGAATTTACTACATGAAGAATCCTTTTTTTTTTTAACTGAAAATATTCGTATTCATTAGGAAAATATAGATTGATTACAATCAGCTTGAAGGAGCACACAAAAAGTCTCATGGTGGACTACTGACCCAGCCAATAGGTAATGATTGCTTCAAAAATTCTGATGCTATCCAATATGCTGGCTTGTTGAGCGTCCTAGGTATTTGGACAAAAATCAAGGTATGATCTCTTGCATTTCGTTTGATGTCTCCTATGATAACTACAATTTCCCATAAGGGCACGTCCTCGTTGGACCTTGACCCTAGCATTGTCATTCTCTATGGTAGTATTAACCAGCTCAATAGAGATGCTCACAAGACAAGCTTCCTTAACTGCCACCGCCTCCGAGAGAAGACTAGAAACTGGAGAAACAGTGATCACCTTCCCTCCGACAAGCTTCCTTTTGTGATTTCTCACTATGATGGCAGCTGAGGCTTTTTGACTTTTTCCCTTGTGAGATCTTGAGCTTTCACTATTCAGGAGGTCTCTGGTTCTGCATTTGGTGATGTTCTCCATTTGCTTGTGAGAATGTATTAGTGCTTCGATGTTGGACAGAGCAGAAGACACATGAGATCTCCAAATATTCGGGAATTCCTCTATTCAATCATTTTTCTTCTTCTTGTTGTTGAATATATCGTTCGTACACATCTTCTCTTTATTTTTCGGGCTTCTATTGAGTTATAGACATAGTTCAAATATGTCAAATCTTTGATAATTTCATCATCTATAATTGATTTGCGAAAATTGCTAGATAGGTATCTTACATCTAAACTGAATTCTGTCTGGTTAAAGAATCTATTTCTAGTTGCTCTGGAATAATTAGAAGATTCTTTAGAAGAAATACGGGGTTTTGTTTCTGGTGGCAACATGCTATTGAATGGTGGTACCGCTTATGGGGTCAAATCAATATGTTCTAAGAAGAAATATTTGAATATCAATGTCATTGATCCCATAAGTATCGTACCAAATTTCATCAATCGAATCACTTTTTTGAAAAATACAAGACATCTAAGTCATACAAGTAAAGAGATCTATTCATTGAAAAAAAAAAAGGAAAAACGGGAATGGGGATTGGATTGATGATAAAATAGAATCTTGGGTCGCGAATAGTGATTCAATTGATGATGAAATAGAGAATTATTGGTTCAATTCTCCACCTTAATGGCAGAAAAAAGGATTGATTAAATTCTATTAAGTTTGACTCATAGTGATCATTTATCAAAGAATGACTCTGGTTATCAAATGATTGAACTACCAGGAGTAATTTACTTACGATACTTAGTTGAAATTTATAAAAAATATCTAATGAATTATGAGTTCAATACATCATGTTTAGTAGAAACACGGATATTCATTGCTCATTATCAAACAATCACTTATTCACAAACCTCGTGTGGGGCTAACCCATTCACAAGTGAAAAACATATGATCTACTTTCTCTTGTTCTTCATTGCTAATGGAACATGTTAGGTAATCTGCACATTTCCTTCGAAATAAATTTTTCTTAGTTGCCAGAGAATTTGTGCAGGCCTTCTAGTAAAAATGTCTAACCTTTGGTGTAGTCTTTAAATTCCATATCATTTTCTACAGCTTGGGGTGAAGGGAGAATGAGGTACCTTTTTCTCTTCTAATCTATTACTTTTCGCATTGTGAGCCACTGTATATACTCATATGTTATTTAAGCTCCATATAAGCCTATCCTCCCCCTCAAGTTTGTTATTGGTATGGATACTACAGCTCTCCATTCGTCAATTGACAGTAGCTACCTGAGTACATCTCCTCACTCATCATTGTTACAGTGCATCTTGTGGGTGGCCTTGGAGCAATAATATAGTTATCCAATGATGGTATCCGTCTATCCTCCCAGAACTTAATCTTACCACCCTTTCCCACCTTCCATCTCATACCCTGTTTCAAAGGTCCCTTCCTTTGAGCAAGTTACACCATGTCCATGAGGATCTTGGTCCTCTACTTGTCTCCAAAAAATCTCCCATTGGAAAATAAATTGACTTCAAGATCCTTCCCTAAAGTGAGTTTGGATTTTTCAATAGGCGCCAAGCTTGTTTCCCCAAGAGGGCTTGATTAAAACTTTGGAAATCTCTAAAACTCACACCACCCATTACTTTTGGTTTGGTCATGGTTTCCCACTTATTCCAGTTGATTCTCCTCCTCTCCCCAGTCATACCCCACCAAAATTGTCTAATATAAAAGTCCAATTTGTTGCCAAATTGTTGTGAAAACGCTACACATGACGTAGTACAACTTGGGATCGCCTAGACCACAGATTTGTTTAATACCTTCTTGCCCACTGGTGATAGAAATTTGTTTTTCTAGCTCGGTGTCTTCTTCATTACTCGTTCCAATAAATAGTTGAAAGTACACATTTTCTATCTATCCCATTCAATGGAGATGCCCAGACACTTGGTGTTGCCTAGAAAAAATTCTAAATTATTGTCTACAACAAATCTCCTCTCTTTGTTCAGATGTAGTGTTACTTGAAAACATTACTCCAAATTTTTGAATGTTAATTGATTTTCTAGATGATCTGTTGTAAGCCTCCAAAGTGTTCCACAAAAAATAACCCTTTGCAAGTTAACTTTAAGAAAAAATAGAGAATTGTTGGCAAAGAATAAGTGGGAGAGTGTTGGGATTCTCTTTTGCATTGCATTCTGGATATGTTTTCGAGGAAAGTCATATATTTCTCGATAGGACATCTGTCACCAAGAGGAAGAGTTAAGGGGAGAGTGGATCCCCGCCTGAGTCCTCTCTGAGGATTGACAATACATCGTGGTACACCATTGACAACCATCTCAAATTTGACTGTTCTTTATACATTGGCTAATCATGTGGATCCATTTAGGGTGGAAACCCATTTTTTCCAAAACTTTCTCAAGTAAATCCCACTCCACTCTATCGTGTACTTCGTTTTAAGTCTATTTTGATGGTCGTTTCTTATCCCTTTCCTCTCCTCTTTGTTCTCAAAAAATAGAGGGCCACATTTTCCACAAGGATGCAATCCCGAATCATTCTCTTGGGGACAAAGGTTACTTGCTGGGGGTAATAAGGTTGGGAAAATACTGCTTGATATGCAAGTTTAGGTCCTTCTCCTCTTTAATCCAACATCCATCCTCCAATTTGAGTTTTAGCAGTTGATTCTTTTGTCTTCTTTGAATTGTGGTCATATGAAAAAAAGATGTATTTTGGCCCCCATCCTTTATCTAGTTAATTCTCGATATGCAACTAGATCTTTTCCTCCCTCCTCTAAATGTCATCTATTGGTGAGATTAGTTTAGCTCTCCAAGCTAGATTGGCCTCACTGGGTTCCTCCATTTGAATATTTTTCAAGTTTGATTGTAGGATTTCCAAGATTTTCTTGTTGTTATCAAATTGGCTCCTACTTCACTCTGAATGCCTCTACATTTTCTCAACTTATTGTTCATTCTGAACAAGTCTGACCCTTCGACACTTGCCTCTTAGCACCATTTAATAACATCGTCACATTGGTTGTGCTCCATCCACATGTTTTCAAACTTGAACTAGTATGGAACCTTCTTTGATGCCAACCTAAAATCAATTAGGATAGGGCAATGATCTGAGCCCATTCTTGGTTCGTGGAGGACTTGTGTATGCGGGAAATAATTGCACCACTCCAAATTGATTAGGACCCTGTCCAGGCGTTCCTACACATTAGCAATTCCTAGTATGTTGTTTGACCAAGTGAACTTGGTACCCTTGAAATCAAGCTAAATTATTTGGAAGTCAGATATGAGTTTTTGCATTTCTTCAACCTCCTTGGCTCCACTCCGCTTTCCTCCCTCCTTTTCCCAAACCTAGCCGATGATATTAAAATCCATTGTAATAATCCAGTGCAAACCACTTGAGTCTGCTAATGTTCTCAGTGATCTCCATACTCTTTGTGTTTTGGCATAATCGGGATCTGTATAAAGGAAAGTGGTTTGCTATACCAGAGGGCTCCTATTTACTGAGCCATTTGTATTGATGATATTTCTATTTGCAAATGCTAGCTCCAACTTGATATCCTCTATCCACCACAAGGCGAGGCCTCCTAAAAGTCCCACTAATTCTACATAAAGCACATTCAGGGTGCGTTTGTTTTAAAGAATAAAGGGGGATCAAGTACCTTTTGTCTATCAAGCTAGATATAGAACACGTAGAGGTGGAATAGCGACAAATGTATTAGGATTTGTTCTCTAGACATGATATTTATTTACGTGCTACCTGGTTGAGAATGGTTGGCTGCCGATTCTAGGATTTTGTGTGATGTTGTTACTAGGACTAATGGGTTGAAGGTTGTATGTAGTAAGTCATACTTTACGTTTTTTGGAAGAAGATATGTGATGTATTATATAAAGGTTTTAGTTGGTTGGTGGGTACTTGTAATGTAAAGCTTCTTACACCACACAGGAACATACTACCTAGTTGATGCTAGTTATACAAATGGGGAGGGATTTTTAGCACCATTCAGGGGTCAACATTATCATATACAAGAGTTTGGAGCTGGTGTAACCGCACCACGAATTGCTGAAGAATTGGTTAACCTTAGGCATTCTGCAATAAGGACATGCATTGAAAGATGTTTTGCATTGTTAAAGAATTGATGGACAATTCTTAGGGCACTATGCTACTATATTGTGTGCACTCATAATCACATCATAGTTGCATGTTGTTTGTTGCATAACTTAATTAGTAATAAAATGAGTGTTGATCCAGTTAAGGAGTAGTTGCCCGAAGATATTCCTGTTGATGTTGAAGCGATGAATGATGTCATAGACAATGTTGAGACATCTATCAAATAGTCTTTGTTTTGCATTCATATGGTCTTGGATATGTACAATGAGTGGATAAGTAATCAAGGCTAACCAATAAATTGAGGATCTATGTAGTTTGAAAACAAACAATTTACCAAGTTTCATGTTATTTAATTTTATGCCCATGATGATGTTTTATTTACATATACTATGCGTATTGTACAAATTGTTAAAAAAATTATGTCTCTATCCTTTATTTTTACGTACCATTTTGAACATATATGTGTCCAAATAATTAATAAAATAGTTATTTTTTTTGGAATTTTGACAACACTGAGAGAAAATGTCCAAGACACGTGCAAGTACCCAAAGTGATAGGGGTGCAAGTAGAGCGTGGACAACTGCTGAGGAAAATCAATTGATACTAGCACTTAAGGAATTATGTGTCATTGGGTGGAAGTGTCAGAACGACACGTTTAGACATTGTTATCTCCAAGCATTAGAGAGTAGTTTGAAAGCTGCAATTCCAAGTTGTGAGTTGCGTGCCTCGCCACATATTAAATCTAAGCTGGAGATGTAGAAGAAAAATTATAACTCACTATTTACAATGATGGCTACTTCGGATTTTGGTTTCAATAGTATAGAGAATAGAATTTTGGTGGATGGTGACGATATATGACAAGATTATATGAAGGTAAAGTTAAGATGTATATACAAAATATTGTGTTTCCATGTTATGGAATGCATAATGCACATATTTTTACTTTTATTAATTACGTGTATTTTTGTAGAAGGATAGAAATGCAAAGAGCATGCGTGAGAAGCCATGACTTTATTTTAGTGATTGAGGGATCATCTTTGGGAAGGATTGGGCTACAGGTGAATTTGTTGTGGATTTGGAAGAGATGGTTGTAGATGCTAAGGTTGAGGCCTCAATGCTAGAGGCAGAGAACATGGCTGGGGAAGAACAAGTAGGTGGTGACTTACTTGCGTCACATAGTGCAACAACAGTTTGTGAACAAACTTTTGGCAATGAGCCAAATGTTAGAACACCATCCATTAGTAAGAAGAAGAAAAGGAAGGTAAGTGGTGATGCATCTGAATCAATTGCAAAGAGTTTGAGCGACATCTCAAAGGTGTTAGGTGAATATGTGAGTGAAAGTCGTAAACAGTTGGACTTGATAGCACATCGAGTTGGCTATATGCATGATGTTGCTGATGCATGTAGGAAAGAAAACACTAAGCTTGAGAAGATAAATGGTATTTCCATGGGTGATTGACATGCTGCAATAAAACTGATTTGTTCTGACCCCGTAATGTGGACATCTTCTTCAGTTTACCCGATTTTGAGCAACCGACATATGTTGATGGTCTATTGTGGAACACAACTTCCTATTGATCAATATCAATGGGAAATGTTGCTCAATGTAAAAAAAACTAATATTTGGGAATGTTGTTGTTATGTGAATATATTCACTAGTTTGTATGTTGGTGCATACATCTTAAGTAAGTAGAGTACATGTGGTACGTTCATGATTAATCATGTTTTGCAGTAAGCCACCAAAGTTTTGGTGGCCTTACAATTTTGGATACCATGTGACAGGACATGTATTAAGAACACTATTTTTTTGTGATGTACTACACATGTACTGTTGCTCGTCTATATGATCTCATGTAACGTATGCATTACTACTTGTTTGACATAATGCTTTTACTTTTATGTAGTATAGCTATTTTTTGTTCCTTAAGCACTATTAGTAGCAATGAATAGTAGTAGTAACAACATGTATTGTTGTGCAATTAGCTATGAATAGGAAGCAACTTTGATTTATTGTATTTGTTGGAAAACGAGTTGGAATTTACCAGTCCTGGGTTTAGTATCAGTCGCATGCAAATAAGTATCCAGGTGCACTGTACAAATCTTATGATTCGTACAATGATGCAGCAACTGCTTTTGCCATGTACAATGTGACGAAAAAAGGACAACCTGGACGAAATGTAACAAATGAGATGGATGTCCATGCCATTGGACCTTTGAAAAATCATATTGAAGAACAGCCTATAGACAATAATGAACCACCTGTTGTTGCACTTGGAGAAAACGGCTACAAGCATGATATCATTTGGTGCATGCTAAGTGTAGTAATGTTCATCTTGGGTATCGTACTTGATTAACCATTAAAAGTGCTATTTTATTATATTTAATGATTGATAAATTGCATATTATTTGTTATTAAATGAGTTAAATTCCTTGATTTTCTAGTTTGATACTTTTTCTAGTTGTTTGATTTATTTTGCAGGTAAATTGATTGATTTAAAATAATGGATAATGCAAGTGAAGCAATCACTAGAAGAAGAGTCATAATCGATAAGGATTGAAGAGTCAAGATTGAGATAGGAAGACTTAAAGATAAATCAGCAATTCAATCCTTATAAGAGTCCAAGTTTGAAGAAAACACATTTAAAGTTGGATTTGGAAAGTATTCTAGAAGATAAAGATTTGACACGTCTTCAGTATTTTAGTCATAACTTTTGACTTTGATATCCGATTGACCTGATTTTTACTGGGTTGGAAAGAAGACTCCAAGGGCTACAAAAGTGTATTTCACTAAAATTTCGTGATTCAGCTTCTAAATATGCAAAATTCCAGCTTGAATTCTGGACAGATTTTGTACCCGCAAGGCAAAGATTTAATGCACGGGATTTGACCTAACAAGACTTCTATTTGGCAAAAGAATTTCTTTCAAGCCAACCTCAGATCTCCTACCTATACCTAGGATTTATTTTATTATAAATAGAGGTTCTCATCTTAGATGATGAAAAATTTTTTTCCATCTTTTTACTTTGATTTTAGTTCGTTATGTCTGGCTAGAAGGCTAAGCTAGGGCTAGGGGAAAACCTCTCAACGGAGTACGGTATTATTATTGACTTTGTACTTCATGATTTATGATCTTGTGTTAATTTAATTTCTAATCTTTTAGTAAAGATGTTTACTCTGTAAAAATTCTTGAGTTGTTGTGCCATGTATATCGATTGCTTGAGTTTCCCCGCGTGTAAATCACTGGTTATTCCATGCTGGTAGAATTAATATGATTTCATAAAATAATATGATTGAATGATTATTCAGGTTCCTGGTAGTCTTTTAATTATAACTTTCGGATTGACCACTTGATTTGTTAATTGGGTTAACCGACATTTAATTCCTATTTCAAGTCAAGTCTTTGAGTCTTTAATTATTACTGTACAAAGTTCAGAGGGAGTACCTAATGCTCTAGCATTTTTAATATTGTTTTAATTACCAAATCCAATCTTCTCCAATCCACAACTTTCCAATTCAATCCTTTTTACTCTTGAATTACTATTAGTTTTTTTGTGTGACTGTTTCTTTGTTGCAATTCCTTGTGGGATCGACCTCGGACTTTCCGAGAATATATTACTCTGCTCAACCTGCGCTTGGGTTTACACTTTTAAAGTTGAAGCAGTACTCACCCATATTGTGTACTCTGTTATGGGTAAAGTTGGTTGACTTTATGTCATTAAATTAATGACTGTCGTATGATTTTGAAGAATGAGTACAAATAACATTGCTTGTAAGTAAGATGATTTTTTGATTTGATGTGTTACATATGTATGGTTGTGATGTAACTTCATTTTGGCAACATTGTCGTACATACTATTGCCTGTAGTTTGTTTGATAATAATCTCAACTTTACTATATATTTTGTTTACTCTTACATGAAACATAAATCACAGTGATACTGTTAAAATGAATGAATTATTATTATTATAGTGTGTAATGAAGATACCCAAAATTAGTGAGGATGAATCAAATGTATTGATTGATACACTTATTGATTACAAAAATAGAGGAAATCTACCTCCTTTTGGGAGGTACAACACAAAAATGGTAGACGGTATGTTGGCCATATTGAAACGCCGAATGTCAAAGTTTAGTTTGTCATTTACTGAGCTTATAAGAATTATTTTCTTTTTGGGAGTGACAATACCATACTATTTCTAAAATGCTTGGCAATGGGTTGTTTGAACGAGACATTTTAAAAAAATGTGTGATGCACAACCCATCCATAAATGGTGCAAATGCCTTCTTGGAAGTAAGTGATGTGGTTTTAACAACTTTTATACGTACATTTTTTAACTGTGTGCATGTTTGTTATGCACTAAAGTAACGTTTTTTTCAAATTTATACATGTAGGAAGATGATTTCGTTGCACCGTATTGCCTTGACCCATGCCCAAACTTTTAATATTTTGGTGTTATTTTCAAACGAGATGAAGTTACTTCAAGCAATCATGAATCAGACAGTGTTGGTTCATTCCCGTCAGTTAATTCTCCCAGGCAACATCGATGATTGACTGCGTACACAATATTTATGTTCAGAGTTCACACTTAATATGCTTATGTGTGCATATGGCTTCAACAAACCATTTGAAATATGTTGTCTTTATTTTGTATGTATAGGTTAAGGCAACAAGTAAAATGAATATGTACTGTACGAAATATGAACCATGATGCTTTAATTTTTTTTATTTTTTTTGGTATAAGGCAATGGTTCATTAATGTTATGGTTCATGTGAATTTGGCTTGTGAAATATTTTCTCATATATTTTGTTTTTTTCTAATTTTTTTTATATCTTTGGTGAATGAAATAAATTTGTGATTGTTTTCTAAAATTGTATTCTAAAAGCATCGTGTAAAAGTTAGAATTTTACGATACATGAGTTTTCCTAGCTTTTTTCACAATATTAAAGTGGTAACCAACAATTCACAAGCTAAACAAGAGATATGATTGGATAAGATTCAAGGATAAAATGATTAATTAATGTCAAAGTTATGAGATGTTTAAAAAAAAAGTGTGCATAGTCCATGGCCCCACCACATCATAAATCACTAATTAAATCAGGCAATGGATAACACAATTTGCTTTTATCCCACTACAAATTTGGGTTATTGGGATTTTATTGGACTAGTTTGCAATTTAAATCCAACCCATTTCAATCTAATCCATCACTAATTTGCCAAACACACCCTCAAGGCATTTGAAAAATTTTCCGAGTCTTTCAATTTATCCGTTTTATTTTTAGTCTCCATTAAGAAGACTATTTATGGATGAAGAGTATGAATTAAACTTAAACCCCTCAAAGTTTGAACTGTTAGGGTCACCCTACTCCGTTTCAAGACAAGATCAACATGGTCTTGTGGCTGTTCAAGGCCAACCACCACTACGTGTTCAGACATATTACCTTCGTCATTCTCTAGATTAGAACTTGGAACTTGAGAGATCCAATGGGTCATACAAATATCCATATTGTTCTCAGCTTGTTTTGGGGAATGTTACTCTTCACCCTAAATGATTACAGTCCCCTGCAGTACTTCCACCTCCACCAAAATCCCGAAGTAAAATTTGTGCATTCCCTCCTCTTCTTGCCTTGCCTCTTTGCCACCGTCTCCTCCCTCCGGGCACTCTTCGAGGGAGTGACACAGTGATTGGGTGAGATTCATGATCCCTATCTCATTGCTGACAGTTAAATTCAAAGGCGAAGGGAGTCTTAGATGTAGGGTTTCAGAGCAGAGCTTACTTGAACGTTTGTTCGGGTGGGAGTGATTGGTTACGTCATTCTCTTCCTAGGCCTTTCTCTTCAAGGACAGTTTCCAAAGGTTTAAGTATGATGGGTTCAGTTCTTGGGTTTGGGTTGAAGGGTAGGCTGGGTTGGTGTATGGGTGCTTCTTCCACCCCATTCGGCTGTAGTCCCATATGAGTCAAGATCATGCTCTTGTATGGGATTTCAAAGGGTTCAGTAACACAATATGTTTCTCCATCGGAGCCCATGTCCTCCAGCCCATATGTTTCCTTGAGCTGGACTTGGGCTATATCTGGTTTTGGGCCCCCCTTTATCTGTTTGTCTATCAAAAAAAATAGAATTAGGGTATCTCTTGCTTCATTCCCTTCCGCCGTCACTGTACAAGCCTCTCTGCGCTTTCACTCCACTAAGCAACTGCTCCCCACTACATTAGCCACGTGTCTCTTGGGCATTTGTTTGATCTTGGTTGGCGCCTTTTAAGTTTTAATGATTTTCAATATATATTGAACCTCAAAATTTTGAGTTAGAAATTGCAAAGGCTCCGTTTGATTAGAAAAAAAAAAATGATAGAAAATAAAGTAAAAGAAAAAAAATAATAAAAAATATATTTTCATTTGATTAAAATAAAAAAATTGTGGGAAAGTTTTAAAAAAATTTCATTGTATTGTTTAAAATAAAGTAAAGTTATAAGAAATTTTTTATAATTATTAAATTATTCTTAATTATATTAAATCAGTTTTAAAAAATTTAATTATAATTTAAAGTTATAAATTTTAAAAAAGTGGCTCTAAACATAATTTTAAGACAATAACCAACACAAAGGTCTTTAGGCTAAATTATATGATTAATTAAATTTATACCAAAAAAAATTTAAATTAATAACCAATAAAATATTTTTAAAAAAATAAGGGTAAAATGAAAAGTTAGTTATAGATCACAATTTTCTTGCATTTTCTTGTATTTTTTACAATAAAAAAAATTAGTTATTTGCGAGAAAATTCAAGCATGAAAGAAAAAAATATTTTTTTTATCATTTTCCTTTTCGTGCTAACCAAACATATAAAAATTTAAAAAAAATTTTCTTTTTCATATTTTTTTTTATTTTTTTGTTAAACAAACGAACCCTAAATCTATGTTAAGATTGTCGAACGATAAAGAATGAAAGATTTTTTTATCACTTCCTGGCAACGTAGTAGATATACGCAAGGTGTGTTTGAGAAGATCAATTTGAAATATAAAGTTGATGCAGACAACGGAAACGCGCTAAATTGTTTTAAACCATGGAAAACTCGAGGACAAGTTCTTTTTTTTTTAAGAGGAAAGGTTACATGCAGAACAAGATTGAGAAATTATTTATTTTTATTTTAGTTTGTTATTCTTTAAATTTAGAATTTACTTAAGAATATTATAGACTAATATGTTGCCTAAACCTTTTCACTCTTCCTAATTCATGAGACGTGTTTATTTATTTTTAATAACTTTCCTAAAACTTTTCGTTTGACATGATGAAAAAATAAAAGAATAAAAAGTTGAAAGGATGAAATGTTTGAGGGATAAATAAAATAACATGTTTGGTAAGAAAGGAAAGTAAGAATGATGAAAAAGTAGATGAATTAACTTTCCTTTTAATTTATCAAAATCAGTACTTCCAAAATCGAAAGGAAAGTGCATGAAAAGTTAATTATTTATGTTGAGATGTATCTTATTTATCTATATATATTTTTATAGATACATATATTATGTATACATTAATTTCATATAAAAATATAATGATAAAATATATATTTATATATATATATTTTTTAAAAATTAAAAATTAAATTAAAAAAATTTAAAAAAATTAAAAATCAAAAATAAAAAAAAAATTCCTATCTTAATTAGGAGTGAATTTTTTTTACTAACACGACTCGAACTCGAAACGAAATTTCTGACATAAACTTGATTAACTCAAACACGAACACGACAGGAAAATAAGCATGTGGACTCGTAACTCGACACGACACAAACTCGTAATGACTTAACACGAATTTGACTCGATTGTCACTCCTAATCTTAGTCAACAAAAAAAAAATAAAAATTAGTCATTTGTATTTTTCATCCATCCAACCAGACACAAAAGAAAGAAAGTGTATCATTCCTACTTTCCATCCTTTATATTTTTCTTCCTTCCTACCAAACGGAGCATAAGTGTTAACTATTTTTCTGTCTTTAAAATATGTATGTGCGAGGTGGATTATACTTTGGAATCTATATTTTAAATTTTATTTTGTTGACTTAATCTTTTAAGAAGGGATTCAAATTTTCCTGTACCCGACCAATTTCGACCCTACCCGACATAATTGATTGGCTTCCACAAAAATCGGGCGACTAACAAAATGATTTTTGATATTTTACAAACAATCAGGTAGGAATGTAAAATATTCGTAAAATTTTGACCTTTCTATCGACCTAACCGATCCGTTGTATATTTTGAAAAAAAAGGTAAATTATATTCACACTTCTTGACATTTAACTTTATTATACGAACACCCTCTCATATTTCAATAATTACA
>CM042193.1:18120987-18132239 GCA_023539305.1 Ilex asprella | reverse complement strand
ATTAAAAAATTTAAAAAATAAATTTAAAAATAAAAAATAAAAATAAAAATTTTATATTAAAAAAAATATTTTTCCCATCTTAATTAGGGGTAAATATTTTTGACTAACACAATGACACGACCCAAACTCAACACGAATTTTATGACACGAGTTTGATTAACTTCAAACACGAATATGACACAAAATAAACAGGTTAACTCGTACGTCGACACGTCACAATTAGTTAAATGAATTGAGTTAGGTGTCACTAATGTTCGACACAAACCAGTAATGACTCAACACAAATCTGACACAATATGATTCGATTGTCACTCCTAATTTTAGCCAGCACAAAAAAAAATAATCATATTTATTTTTTATCCATCCAACCAAACAGAAAGGAAAGAAAATGTATCATTCCTACTTTCATTCTTTGAAGGAAAGAAAATATATCTTTCTTATTTTCCATCTTTTCCACTTTCCATCATTCCTACTAATCGGAGCATTAGGAATTTTAGAAATTCATATAAATTGACCTATGTAATATGATTCTATTCAATTAATCAAGTCAATTTTTTTTTTCATAGTTGTAAATTCCAAGTGTTCTTGTTCTATACACTTTGGGACGGTGATCTTTCATGTCCTTTCATCAGTGGAAATTGGTATTTAAGCTTCTACAAAGGAGCAAAGGCGAGTAGAAGCCCACAAATATTTCACCACTAATCACCATGGCTGACTATATACTCCTGTCCCCCGTGGGCAAGCCTAATATTGATGGCAACTCGTTGAGGAAAGCATGATACACGAGGCACGGCAATAAAAGTCCAAAGTAGTCAAATTCATCCTAGACATATTCGTCAATCTGAACATATGTCCCAAACCCAACTACCATGAATCAATTTTGTAAGAACTATGTTACAACTAAATGCCATAGAATGCTGCAATAAAACAAGTGTCCAACTACCAAATGCACTGCTCAACTTCCATGCAGGTCCCCAATCCCTTGCAACTTGATGTGGGCAGTGAAGCAATGCCTCTGAACTACTTTATTTGAGTCTAAAATTAAAGGTGTACAGTATGAAGGTGAAAAAAAATAAAAAATCAGGACTCACAGAAGAATTGCTTCGATCTTCCTTGCTGATATCTATTTTTTTGCACCACTACCATTCCACAATAATCCACCAGTGATTAAGTAACTTCAAACTTTCCACACCTCCATCTCAAGAGGTCGATGACATAACAACTAGGTGCACCCCAACAAATAGAATCAAGACCAATTAGTCACTCCCTCTGCAACTCCGCAAATCTGACAGCAATGCCAAATCAATCTCAAAATTATTGGTCAACCCCAAGATCACCCCATCGAACATTGTATCTGGCTGCAAGATAGTGGGCCCCAACAGGACCTCGACTTCCATATGGATAATACTCCGGAACTATTTTCTTCTCTTCCAGCTCTTTCAATACAGGTGTGAACAGCGACCAAGCAGCATTAAGTTCATCACTTCGGATAAAAAGTCTCCTTTCACCCTCAATAGCATCAAGAAGAAGTCTCTCATATGCATCGGGAATCTCCTTCGAGTATCTAGAAGGAACAAAAAAACGAAACCGTTTGAGGAAATTGTTTATATAAAGCCTGCAACAGAAGTCATTTATCTGATGGTACAGTTTGTCACATTTGGTGATACCACAATCACGGATGTTCCAAAGAATTTTCAAGGTCTGAAATCTTAGCATCAAGTTTATTTTAAGTAAACTCTATATATTCAGACGCCTCTGGTGGAAATATTTTGGTATTCAATGGCATAGACATTTCATCTTGATTTCAAGCTCATTTAGAAGACGAAGATTTCCAGCCCAATGTTATACTGCTTAACAATACCTTGCTGAGTATAGAAGATTGAGATTACTGCAGTCCAATCGCATACCCAAACCAGGGACCTTGTTATTGATCTTCAGATAAATACCTTCGTCTGGCTGCACACGGATGACAAGCTCATTTGTTGCTAGGTCGAGGTCTGTCCCAATATTCCGGTTATATAAATTCCCAGGCACATGTCTAAACTGTACTCGTATCTCAGTCCTAAGGGGAGGAAAAGGACAGGTATAAATCAGAACATTCAAAACAAGAAGAAAGATGTCTGAATGAGGATCTCTTTTCTGGGTCTAACTAACCTCCTATTATGTAAAGCTTTTCCAGCTTTCATTAGAAACGGCACCCCATCCCATCTTGCGTTATCTATGAAAAGGGCAGCTGCAGCAAAAGTGGGAGTTAGGCTGTCTTTGGGTACCGTCTTGTCATCTGTATAGGCTGGGTAGGTAACACCTCCTCTGGTGTGGCTCTTATACTGCGCGATGGTGACGTCTTCAAGTTGTAAAGGCCTCATGGACCGTAAAACTTTGACCTGTAACCCATCAATCAATTAAGTTAAAAACAAATGCTTGACATATTAATTCATCAACAACTCCCCTGGACTTAAAGCAAAACACCTTTTCATTTCTGATATCTTCTGCATCCAAACTGACAGGAGTTTCCATGGCAAAGAGAGCCAGTATTTGAAGCAGATGGTTTTGCATTATGTCTCTTATTATCCCATAATTGTCAAAATATCTGGAATAACCCAAAGAAATTAAAAAAAAAAAGTTCTTAGAGACATAATCCCAAAAAAGCCTGATCAAATGCCTATTTGAGAAAAGGAAAAGTACCCTCCCCGTCCTTCAGTGCCAAAATCTTCAGAGAATATCAATTGTACATTCCTAATATACTGCCTTGACCACAAGGGTTCAAATATGAGGTTGGAGAAGCGAAGGACAGAAAGATTCTCCACTAGCTCTTTCCCCAGATAGTGGTCAATCCTGTAAGGAAACAGAAAAGAATCCCTTCAGATCAGCTTTTAGCCCATTTCTTCACCAACACAAGTAACCTCAATTAAGAAAATTCGCACCTGAAAATTTGATCTTCATCTAAGTACTGCTTGAGAGCTCTCGTCAAGGCAGCAGATGAATCAGAATCCCGACCAAAGGGTTTCTCTACAATGACCCTTGTCCAACCATTAGCAGAGGATGCAGAGAGGCTCGCACATCTTACAGCATCTGTGAATATATTTGGTGGGATTGATAAGTAGAAAAGGCGATTAGAAACCCTTCCAGCCTGTCAAGTAATTACTCATCAGTCCTACTAGATGGAAACCAATATATTTGTAATAATTGCAAGAAAAAGGGAAGTTTTAATATATTTTAAGCAGCCAACACATAAAGGGTAGTGAAACAACAAAGCCAGAGTCGTCACGTCAGGCTCCAAACATTATAATGGATTAAAAACAAAGAGAGCCTCTGGCATAGATATGAAAATGTACAATGATTTAGGGTGTTCTTTTTCCAGTACAAAGAGGAAACATTAAACGTGTATGCAGTGTAATAAGGTCTCCAAATATTAAAGACAACTGGAATGCTTCATGCCATTATGTTCTGAAAAAACACCATCCATTTATAAGAAAGATATCCACGAGATTCCTGCACACACATACTCATGTCACAACATGCACTCTGCCAACATTAGCAACCGAGAATAATAACCATAACATCAATTGGAATGGCCGAAGAAGCATGGACACGGACACGGGATACAAATACGACATGACACGGACACGCCGATACGACATTTCTCAAAAAAGTATGATACGGACACGTTGGGGACACGCTACAAAAAAATTATATTTTATATATAACATTATAAAATTTATTGCAAACATAATGATAATGTTATACAATTTATAAAAAAATAAGTATTTTATGATTACAAAATCTAATGTCTAGTCATTTGTGTGAATTTTAGACTAAAATATTCTCATTATAGTCAATCATCAATTTTTTTTTAGACAATGTGTACCTAATATATAATTTAAATAATTGCTCTCATTTTCTCAAATTTTTTTAAAAAAACTTTTATGTATCTTTTGTTTTTATTATTATACTTGGAGTACAACTTTAATATGTCTAGTATTAATAATTATATGTTATCAAATTTTTAAGTTTTGTTAATCACATTTCAACAAATGTCTATTGTTTAGTAGTAGACACGTTCTAAAGTCGGACACGTCACCAAAGAAGTGTCTGACACGTGTCCGAAATTAAAATTTTATCATTTAATTATGGGCACGGATAAAAGAGTATCGCACACGTGTCCGAAAGTGTTGGTGTCTAACACGGATACGTCACGTTCTTGAGAGTGTCTGTGCTTCATAGAGAATGGCAAACCCATACCAATTGCCCAGTTAATTGAAAAATTAGATTTACATATAAAATTCTTTCGCCACACGACAATATTGAAGATAAAACCATCGAAGTTTATGACAGAAGTTTGATGTCATAAAAAGTCAATCACAGCTTAGGATAATCTTCAACTTTAGATAAGATAAGCAGTATGTTCTGAATTTATCCAGGTACATGCAGACAAAGAATTATGCCTTACATATTATCATCAACCAAAAGTTGCAATAAAGTTCAAGACAATATGTGCTTCAGCTACTGAAAATTAAACAAGAGCTTCACTCAATCAGCTTCTTACCAGCTAGTTCCACATAAAAAATATTGTATTACTTCATTCCACAAAGCTCAAGATTATGTAGACCAGGCCTACATTACCTCATGTTCCTTCAGTTTTCTGTCAAGATCTGCAAAATTTTCCTGAGAATCATATTGCCCCGAATGGTAGAAACATCTTTTTAGGAACTGTTCCATTTTTTCATCACAGTTCTCCCTGAAAAACCAAATTAACGCATGTATACAAAGTCAATCAGTTTGTTCAGCTTGCAAGGTTTAATAGGCACACAAAAGTGAATACAATGACAAGGTGAGAAGTTAAATTGAGAGAAAGGGCAATCCAAAGTAGATTGTTATGGAGACAAACACATGGAGACCAATTGAACATCAAGCTATGAACAACAGATAGAGCGGGCTCACCTCTTATCAATCCTGCAAGTTAGGGTCCTACTAACCATGTTTCTAAGTTCAGCATCAGTCATCTTACTCCGGGCATAACCAAAGATAGTGAAGTGCTGTAACAGACAAATTGGATAAATTATGTACGAAAAAATCCATCCTAGCATATTAAAAGCAAAATGATACTAAGCTGACTTAACAGGAGTCAAACCACAAAATAAGAACAAAAAATACAGGAAAATTAGCGTAAATAATATAGTACAAACCTCAGGAAGGCAACCCTCGTAATAAAGGGCAAAAAGTGCAGGAAATATTTTCTTCTTCGCAAGGTCCCCTGAGGCTCCAACCACAGTAATACTGACAGTGGACTTACCTTCATTGATGTTAAAGCCAGCTGCTTCTATGCCTTCCTCTGGAGGTGTAACTGACAAAAACCCATCTTTCAAATTCTTGAAAGGAGTTTCATTTTCTGAAGGGGTCACTGCTGTGGCTACATCACCTACAACCCCTGGCCATTCAAATGAGCAGCAAAAGTAAGAGAAATCCAAATTCTCTACAAACAATGCACGGCATCTTAATGAAAAAAGAGATATGAATTAACTTAAAACATAACAAAATTGAGCAACAAAATCACAAGAAATAAGCAAGAACATGAGATCGAGTTCTAGAAAATTCAGTTTGATTACAGTTTGCAGATAAAATTGAGGAAGCAAAATTAAATGAAATCGGTGATATTATGGTTTTTCAACCATGTTATTCGCTCATTCATGTGGAGAAAATTCAATCTTGTTCCAAAATAAAGACTGATATCAGATTCAATTAGAAGTTCAATTTTTTTTCCAGTTTATGAGCAATCAAATGGTATTAAAGAATTACAAATTTACAACTAAATTGAGCAGAATCAAACGAATGAAAGAGAGGTACAAAAGTCTCTTAAAAAGTATAATACACCTAACTCAAATAACCAAATACTAGCACCCTCAAATTAACGAAATATATTAAACCAATTATCTCATCATTAAAACCAACGCATTGGTCCATCTTTCGATAAATGAAATGAAAACTATAGCGAGCTTCAATAGATGAATATATGAAGAAAGAGAGGAAAAAAAGAGCCAACCATCTTGCATGCTAATCACGTTTGAAAATAGGCATCGGCTGGATTGCATAGAAATCTTTCTGGGGCCATAACGCTTTGAAGAAATCGACGAAATAGCTACGCACTGATGATAATGATGATGCCCATTCATGGGAGATAAATTTGAACAAGCTGATGACGATGAAGGACCATACGAACGAGCACCCATAGTAGATGAAGAAAGGCTCGCCATTTCTCAATCTCTCTTTAATTTCTACTACTTTCTCTCTCTACAAATCTCTATGTACCTCTCTCTCAATAAGGGGTGTTTTGCAGAGTGGAGAAAAAAAAGGTTAAATGGGGCTACGGAGACGTCGAGGGTTTAGTCTCTTGAGATCTCCGAAAGGCTGCTATTGGTACATAGAATTATTCCATTGGTAACACAGCGGAGGGCTTAATCGTATAAAATTAGTCTCGTGAGTCGTGACTCACGAAGCTACTCAAACGGCATCTTTGGATGAATTTTGGAAAAGTATTTGAATCGACTTCTTCAAATTTTTTAAAATTTAATTTTTTTTTGTAAAAATGAAATTAAAAATTTAATGTGGTTTTTACTCATTTTTAGTATATAACAAATACGATCAACAAATATATCATAATTATTAACAATTATTTATTCTATAAATAATTATTTTATTTTTTGTCAATTTAATTTATACCCATGTTAAAAAACATAATTATTTTTTAAATTTTTAATTCTTTATCTATCTTTTTAAACCCACCCTCTAAGTTTGATGAGACTCGTGACCATGAGTTTAATTTTCAAATCAATTACCGGATGAGTTTGAAAACACCAACTTGAATTTTTCATACAAACATTAAATTTAAGGCCCCCTCCCCCCAAATTCCCTGTTACCAAACAGGCCCAAACTTGTTTCCGTTTTTCTTGTCTCCTGGTGACAGAAGAGACAAAGATGATCGTAATCAAGAACCTCATTAATATATATATATATATATATATAATTTATTTATCATGATTTCAAATAATATTTACTGCATATAAATAAGCCCACTTTAAAAAATGAATAATGTTAAGAGGAGGTTTAGATCCACTAACCCAATTTTTGCTTTTCAAAAATATAAAAAAACAAAATCACACAAGAAATCTCTTCAAAAATATTACTAGAAACTAACCTAATCAACTGCTATTGCTAAATTACCACAAATCAGTAAGTTGAACGAACGAACAAACAGACAAATCAAATCAAATCAAATCAAATTTAGGTAACACCATTATTTTTTTTTAGCTTTTTTTAATGGTTAGGTCGGGGCATAATATCAAATTACTTTGGCTCGTACTATTGTTATACACCAAATTAGGGTGTACAAAGCACGGCCCTTGAAAAGGACAAGTGCAAATTGCATTTCCATACCAGCTGAGAAAGCATTATTGCTGTACTTAAAAGTAGTATTCCAGATTAAATGGAATGGTACAACACAACACACCTACAACTCAAGAAAGACAACTACAGAAGCCGGAAAAATCACTACAATTGCCGCACCGCAGGGTTGCTCAAGTGCAGGCATTAGGAACCTGCAAGTTAGGGCTGGAAACCACCATCTCTAAATATTGTCGACAAAAAATTGAACCAACGACATGCAATCCTTCTGTCCTAGAAAAGATTTAGAAGAACAGTCTTGCATGCCAAACAATGGGAAAATTTTGAATAATCAACCTCTAAGACACAAAATTGCAGAACCAATGACTTCAGAGTACAACAGCAACCTTCTCTTGTGAAACAAACAATGAAGGATGAGCTACGAGGGGCTCATAATGATCAGCACCGGCACCGCACCAACCTGTAAGTGACAAGGTATTGAGGGCATATGAGAAATTAAGCATCTATTCTAAAGGTAAAATAACCAGAAACCAACCTCCCTCCCCCCCCCCCTGTCTTTTTTCAAGGCTACATTCCTCTAAATTATCTAGTCACCACCCAAAGAGATCGTCTTATTAGAAAGGTCACACATATGTTGTAGGGAAAAAGTTCTATTACCAGTTCCTTTCATGAAAAGAAAGAAGGGAGGTCCACATATCTCATTCCTCGGACGATGGGGAAGGAAGAAAACACAATTTTCTTCATCAACCATTGCATCTGATCCATGTGCTTGCACCTGTAAATGATGGATCAAAATTAGAAAGCTTACAAATATGCACATTCAAAAGAATGTGCAAACTCGTGTATGGAATTACATGCAGTAAGAGAAGAACATTTACAAGAAAAGTACCTTTTGATAAGAACGAATAAAGAAGATACAAATTTACTCTCCATTCACATCCAAATTGTAATTGTAAACATCAGAAACTACTCTATAAAATGTATGTTATAAAGTAGGTTCCAAAAAGAGACAAGGGAATAGAAAACCAAATTTCCAATCGGATTGTCACTCAGAGAGAAGAAGGGGCAATACATAGTAAGTGGTAAAACTCCTTACCACAAATATCTCTCTTTTGAACTCAGTTGCGAGACACTCTATAGCTATGTCATCTCCAAAAGCAGCAGCATGGCCTTCCCTATTCTCATCTACAGTTAATAAACCCTCCTCGGTATATTGCAAAGAGATGATATCATATTCATCATCAGGAGAGCCAGCGATTGACATGTACTTGGCCCAACTAGGACCGTCATCCACAGCAATACATCTTTCTTTATAAATGGACTCCGCAGCCAATTCTCTTCAATAATGAATCAGAAACATGGAATCAAAAAACAACACAGACATACACATAACGTGAAAATAGTACAGTAATCTGAAACATCTAGCTCAGTTCAATAACATAATCTGTTGCTATGTATGATTAAGATCAAGCAACGACATTCAGTGACATCCAAATGAGAAGTCGTCACTTTCAAAGGATTACACTAATTACATGGCATGGTAATTAAACAAGACAATAGGCATATTGACAACATTTTAAAAGAGATTAGACAAGAAACATAGACTTATTGCCATCATAGAGTAGTACGCCAAAATCATTCATTAAATAAAATCATCACCGGTAAAATGGGACTTTGGTCGTATATATCTCCACTGTTAAACCAACAGAGTTTTGTATAAGCATGCAATTTGACCCTCAAGCAACAATGAGCAAAAAAGAAAAAGAAAAAGAAAAAGAAAACGCAAGAAGAAAATTGGTTTTCGTTCATCAAATCAAGCCAAACAATTCCTTTAGTTCCATTCAGTAATAGTCTCGAGCATAGACTTAGAAGAAATCCAAGATTTTGATATATTCATTTTTTAATTTCCTACATTTTCTCACCAACCAAACAGATCAACTCACCAACAAGAAAACAGCGGGTTTTGCAAGCCAAACAATTCCTTTAGCCCCATTCAATACCAGCATCCCACATAGAATTATAAGAGATGCAAGATCTTGATATGTTCATTTCCGCCCTTTTCAATTTCCTACATAATCTCAGGAATCAAACAGATCAACTCACCAACAAGAAAATTACCTCTGCATCCCAAGATGAACAAGCTCGTCTATCGCCGAATCTAAGCCCTCCCGATCTTCCTTCTTGGCCAACAACTTGACCTCCTGAACCACATGGATCCCCCACCCAGACTTGAGATCAGGCGAGTACATGTGTTTTATCGCCTTCTCAATCTCTTGTCTCTCCACCCCACTCACAGATCTAAGATCTTCCACAAACCTCCGTACCGTTCTACGCCGTAGATCTTTGGCATCGGTTGTGGACCCCATGGCATTCTTAGAAGCCGTGAAGAGGCAGTTACCGTCGGCCTCCACATCCCCGCCGTGGCTCAGCTTAAACACCACCGCCGTGTTTTGGTCCTCTGGGTGCTTCCATAGGACACCCTTAGCATGGAGTCTTGTTAAATGTCTTCTTTGTTGGTCTTCTAAGCCGGACACGTTTTCCCAGGTGGCGGTCGACGCCTGATCTGGAAGATCGACGGTGGTGTCTATGGTTTCGAGAGACGGAGCTGAGGACGGGTCTCGCCATGGAATCACCGGTGACGACGTCGTCGAATCGCATATAAGCTTTCCCATTGATGGGTTTTTGACCTTTTTTTTTTTTTGAATTTGATCGGTGTATTCTCTTGTCTTCTCCACGGAGGAGTTGCAGGGGAGAGAGAGATTAGGGTTAACGGATAAATCGACGACGCGGGAGAGTTTATTTTCTGACCGTGGGGGTGCTACTAACGTAAGCCGGGTGGACAGTGGGTTGGTGAATCTCAGCCAGGTATGTGGTTGGACAGTTGGCGCTTGGTGATTGGTTTTGATTGTAACGTTCTGGGTATTATTCGAGGCGTTTTTTCTTCCACGCGTGTGGGGGGGATGGGAATAAATGCTATGTACTATATAGTATAGTACGAAGTTAGATAAAAATCATATTTGCCCCCTAAAATTTTCAACAAATTTCAATCAAGCTCATAGAACTTCATTTTGTCTTAATTCAATATTCTAACTTTTAAATTACCAGATATAACAGTTCAATTTTTTTTTTGATAAACGAGGTTTTGACCGCCTTCTACTGGAGGAGACGTTGGAACATATGGACGTGGACTTGACGAGGACCATGCCAATGTTGCACAAATTTAAAAAATTAATCTAAAAATTTAACGTGGTCATTATATTTATTATAAATTTAATTGAGGATCCATCCCAATATTTATTAAGATTTATTACTTAATGATAGTGATTCATTAAATTTAATTTTTAAGTCGATTTTTTAAAGAAAATATTATGTATTTTAAATTTCTAATCCAAATTTTTATCCCAAATAAAAATAGACTATTGGATAAGTGGGTCCTATTAACTTTTTAAAATGGAATCCACTGATCCAATGGTCTCCCTTGATTTGAGATAAAATTTTGGGTTAAAAATTTGAGATGCATAGCATTGCTCATATTTTAAATCTATTTAACATTTTTTCGATTAGGTCCTTAATGTGAGCTATATTTTTGTCTTATGAGACAATTCTTCAAACACATGGATACCTAGTTGCATGGTTTTTTGACTTGAAAATGACATGAGTAATGAATGAGTTAAATTAAAGTTAGACACGAATAACATAGGGTGCGTTTGGTAACATTTTTGTTTTTATGTTTTTTTTTTATCAAAACAATAAAACTTAAGTTTTGTTTTTTTGGTGATAAAAATTAAAAATATAAAACATGTTTGGTAGTCATTTATATTTAAAAAATTATGAAAACAAAAATAAAAAACATG
>CM042193.1:18064465-18105312 GCA_023539305.1 Ilex asprella | reverse complement strand
AACATTTGGAAGCTTGTGAATGTCATCCTTGTGAATGGTATCTTTTGGGTTTGTAAATGTTATAAACATTTGGAAGCTTGTGAATGCCATCCTTGTGAATGGTATTTTTGGGGTTTGTAAATGTTATCCCTTGGGGTTTGTAAAGGCTTTGCCTATAAATACCACCCCTTTTGTGGCTTGTAGAGAGAAGTTTTTTTTCTTGACATAAATTTGTTGAGAGAAAGAAGTTTTTGTTAGATAAAAGTTTTTGCTAGAGTTCTTGATTGTGGAAATCGCTCCAAGTTATTAGTGCTTTCTTTCTTCCCTTAGAGGAGTGAAACTCTTCCACTTTTCTAGAGCTTTACCGAAGCCGTGAAGGGTGGAACGTGATTCACTCATTCTTTGTCGAAGATCGTTTATATTAATGCATTTTGTTTATTGCTTTATTTGTATTATTACTTTCATTTATGATATTGTCATCTCTTGGTTGTGGAATACCCACCAAGTAGTATTGCTTGGTTGTGGAATACCCACCAATTAATTATTGCTTTCTTTTAATTTAAGTCTTGTTTTATTTTGATGCATTTCATTTATGCTTAGTTCTAACATTTATTTATTTATAATATCTTCTCATTTAATTGTTGTCTTTACTTTAATTATGAGTAGCTAAGCTTTTAGTTGGCTAATCCAAGGGAGACCTCCTCTTGGGTATGTCATTTCAACTGATTATCTTTCCTCCCTTCAGAGTCAAATGGTTCGGTTTGACGGGGTTGAGAGTGGATGAGTTGGTGAGTCTTTGATATTCCGTAGGCCTGGTCACGGTTTATACTTAGATACTCACCAATCTCCTCCCTAGCTTCCCCCGAATCAATTGTTCATTCATGCTCAATCGGAGGAAGGCTTTGAGTTGATTTGATATTCCCATTGAAATAAACCCTTTGGATTAGCCAACACTTGTTTTCATTTTATTATCACAACTTAAACCACCACCAAATTCCAAAACAAGAAAAAATGATTTTGCCCTTTTCTTTAATAAAAATCACTTTCATGATGGTTCACTTCCTTCCCTGAGGAGACGACCTTGGAATACCTTTCCAAGTAAAACACCGACACACAAAAGACTCCTTGCGATTGGGGAGCACTTTTGTTCACATTTCACATTCCACACATTTTGTTCATCCCATTCTATTTTCTCCTTGCCCTTTCTTTTGACATCGTCCCAAGGGAGAGTGACACTCCCCCTCACACATACATCAAGGGAGATGTTAGTAAGTTAGGAACTGCAGGAAAAATTGACAATCATTTAGCACCATCGGAGAACCACCAGTGCAGAACCATCATCGCAGAAGGGTATCGAAGAACCACCACCAGTGGAGACCCACCACCATCGTAGAACCACCCACGACCACGCAGATCCACCCACGACTACCCAACCCCAGCCATGACCACCCAGCCCCACCCAACCACTAAAGCCCCAAATCTAAGCTATTTTGTCAGCCTCCATTGCACCGTTGACAGCATCCACCACATCCGGTGAGAATTGTTTGATTATTTAATAAAAAATATTGAAATTATATGAAATTATAGAAATATTGAAATTCTTTGAAAATATTTGTTATTGAATTGAGTTGATTATTGATTGAGTTATTGAGTTGGGTATTGAGTAGATTATTGATTGTTGATTATTGAGTTGATTAATGAATTGAGTATCGAGTAGATTATAGATTATGAATTATTGATTATTTAATTAGGTATTGACTACATTGGTAATGTGAGCTAGTCACAATGGCAACCTGTTCCAGGGACTAAGGTATACAAGTTGAAGTATGGGGCAAGGGTGTAGGTAGTGTTACAGGGCACAAATATCTTCACAACCGAGAACCACCCAACACATCTCCATGGATATGATTTTTACATCCTTGTAGAGGGTTTTGGAAACTTCAATTCCAAAAATGATACATCCAAATTCAACCTTGTTGATCCACCTCTTAGGAATACAACTAGTGTACTTGTTGGTGGATGGGCAGTCATTAGATTTGTTGTTGATAATCTAGGTAAGATAAACATAAAGTCTACAAAGATGTACATTTCTGATACATGTAAAATGTTTCTTTTCTATTTATTCCACAATTTGATGATCCAATTCATTTACTTCGCAAAAACAGGAATATGGATTATGCCTTGTCATTTGGATGTTCACATCGGCTGGGGATTGGCCATGGCTTTCCTCGTGGAGAATGGAGTTGGGGAATTGGAAGCATTACAACCTCCTATAGCAGATCTACCTTAGTGTTGATATTCTCAGCGAAAGTACTCCCTGAGATTAAAATTCAAAATACCCAATGGCATGCATCACTATTTTTCCATAGGTACAACTTCAAATTTTGTTTTTCCCTGCATTGGGGCCTAGTCCCTTGTTCTTTTCTATTCCTTTTTCATCGTAGATGAAAGGGTCAAGAAGGCATGGTACCATATTTGGAACTCAAAGGACCATCCAATAGAATCAGACCCAATGTGTTTTTTGTTTATAGTTGTATTGTGTTATGAATTTTTGGGGTTTTGAATAATAATATTTCTCATAAGAGCAGCGTTGATGTGAAGGTATGTGGTAAAAAACAATTAAAAATGATAGAGAAGGTCCAAAAAAAAAAAAAAGTAAACCTGAGCGGCAAACAAAAACACTCCCCTGAGAAGAAAAAAAAACATTCACAACACATGAGTGGAACTAAGATAATTCTTTGGTAACTCAGAGGCCAAACCAATTACTGAGATAGTGAATAAAAAGCTCTCATGGGCAAAAAGTCAGGAAAATGGAGCATGGGGACAGGAAATAGCATCGATACAGTTGAGCTACAATTTTGATATGCATTTGAGCCTATTTCTCATGAATTCTGAAAGAAATTTTCTTTTTGGAAACAAGAAAAAAAATATGACAATTGACTATATTCAGATAACAAGTCAACAATTTCTACAAAAGAAAATGAGAACCAACAAATGTGAACAGAAACTATTTTACAGTAACTGTTTTTTACAAAAAATTGTTGTACAACTACTACATTTTTCTAGCTCCTTTAATCAGGCAGCAAGCATCTCCAGTCCATCACAGCAACCAGGCAGCAAGCATCTTCAATCCATCACATCAATCAGGTAGCATACACCTCCAATCCGCAGTGCTGCAACATATTTGGGAACTCAACTCAGTTACCCAACTCTTCACCATATTGATCATAGATTGCTCTCTTTTGTGGATCACTTAGAACCTAATAAATCAATTTTTTTTAAAAAAATCAACATCGGCTACCAATACACACATAATCCTAAAACCTCATAAACACACTCATACATACACAAACTTTGGCTATTCTGCAACACACACACGCAACAATTCAGCCTTTACCGAATCAAGGATTGAAGCTACAACAACAAAGAGAGAGCACATTACAGACAAGCAAAATAATAACTTCCAACCATATAAATGCAAAAATTTGAGAAAATCATAGTGGTGATTCAACCAAATAAACCAACCACCAAATGCAACCGTACACCCAATTTCCACTCTAAGCAACAAATCCTTTATCTATATTTGGATTAGTTTTCATACCCCAAGAAAAAAAAGGGTTCTTAATAATTCCATGGTTCTCAATAAATTTTAAATTGACCTATACCCAAATTATAACCCTTCCTTGCCATTCAGCTCATTTGAAGAATGTACATGGCAAGTAGGTGCAAATTGAGCAAATTCATCACATTTTGAAAAAAAAAACCCCATTCAATAATCAACTCAATAAACAATAATCAATAATATATAATCTATAATCTACTCAATACCCAATTCAAAAAGAAAAAGACAAAACTAAAAAAATACACCCATTGAAACATACCCATCTGTGAAACTTAAAATAAAAAAAAAATAATCAATCTACAAAAAGGCCTTTATTTAACAAATTTGTAATTTATTCTCCCAAAATGCTCATCCAAAGACCTACAAATCAAGCACCATCCTGCCAAACTTCGAGAAAACAAAAAATAGCATGACATTTTGTCCAATTTTTCAACACAAACCGTACCATAAAACGATGCAAAGTACGATACATAAAACGAAATCGACTGAATAAATTTACAAAATTGTTGATACTGTTTAAGGTCTATAATGTTGAATATATCCTACCTAATTTGTTATATATAAAGATCAAAAGATACTAAAAAACTTACTGAACGCCCACTACTTATCAGAGCATTTACAAAAACTTCATTTGAAAGCACATTCAATTTCTTTTGTTCCTCACCCTGAAATCAGAAACAGTCAAATCTCCTTAATAAATATGTAAATCCATATATGAATGGCTATAAGCAGACATATAAGCAAAGCTAAAAACATAAAATTCAGTATAACAAAGTTTGTCTTGCCACCATATATGAATGACTGCCCATCCGCCAACAGGTACACTAGTTGTATTCCTAAGAGGTGGATCAACAAGGTTGAATTTGGATGTATCATTTTTGGAATTGAAGTTTCCAATGTAAAACTTTATTTGATCAAAGAGATCAATCAAATCATAATTCCAAGATCTAGAACAATCATGATTTTCACATATCAATTATGCGGAATTAAAAACATCATAATCAATATACCTGGAGCCATAATCGAAAATCTTGAATTACTTGATCAAGAATTGAACTATCCTTTGGTGTAACCCAGAAATCGGTTTCTCTCTCCTAACTTTTATTCTTAGGATGAGATACACAAATCAATGGGGCATGTGCACATTTATAAGTAGAGAGAGGACCGGTTTCCTAGATCAACATGAACTCCACTTCCCATCAAAGTAGGATATCAGGAAACTACTACTTCTCTTTGACCAATCAAAAAACATCAGTTACCTGGTTAGTTTGGGATTGAGAACTTTATCATTATCTTGACCCAACCAATTCACCAATTAATTAGTGATCATTAAATATCACATGTGCCAAAAAATCATGTGGGCCACATTTATGTCTTACATTCTCCCACTTGGCTCATATGATTATCTTACAGTTGAGTCTAGTAAGGTTAACATACGCGCGCATTAAATCCAATCCATCACTACTTAATTTGGTCATCATAATATCACAGTTAAACAACCCAGTAATGCGAGTCATGGCGGTTGTACATCATTAACACGACATAGTCCCTTCCATGTACCACAACACTAACAACTTGCCTAACATGATCTATAAATTGAGAAGTATATATCTAATAAGGTCCAACAATAATGCCTTGTGCCAAAGACTAATCTTGTTATCATTCAATCAATGTCATACATGTACGTCCATTGAAAAACAAGAAATATCATAAAAAGTTCGAATAAGAACTAAAAGTGTCAAATAAATAATCATTATGCAAGATCCACAACATTAAGTGAATAACCATCATGCGCTACAATCAAGACTCATTATATTAACATCTTTAAATGTCTTCAGTAGCTTTTTCTTTAATGGATTTGCAATCTTGAGCTTCATGCTATTATGCTCTATAGACACCTAGTAAAAAGCACATATGCAAAATCATTACGATAAATTCTCAACAACTTGGCCATAAAGTCGACAATTCCAAGTCTTGAGATTAGAATTTCGCATCCATAATCTATAAATTGTAGCCTCAAAGCAAGCCACAATTTAACTATCATAATTGTCAATCACCAATAGATGATTAGACTTCTTAAATGTGAGCATATAATCATTTATACCTTGTAAATATCTTGTAAGCTCGTAATGATCCATTTCAGGATCGGTTTGATATTTACATAATACCAACTGCAAGAATAATATTTGATATTATACACGTAAATGCATACATAAAACATCATGCAACATAAACATAAGGAATTCATTACATTCTCTGAACATTACATATAGATGAACTTATTCCTTTTACTTAAATTGGAGCAACATTAGCGTAATAGTTCTCCATATTAAATCTCTCTAAAATTCTGCTTTATGAGACAACCAAAATAATCTACGTGATCGATCCTGGGGTATTTAAATTTCAATCACATAAGTTGTCTCGCTATATCTTTCATTTAATATTTATAGAGAGAACCTTGATTTCATGTAATAATCTAAAATTATTACTGACAAATAATACAACAACATCAATATATAGAGTTAAAAATATTTACTCCCACTAACCTTAAGATATATATACACCAATAATGGTGCTTTCATTAATACTAAAAGAAGTAATGGTATCATTGAACTTAAAATACCATGATGGAAATACTTCTTTATATATTAAGTTTGCAAGTCAAGAGTTACTTTAATTCCCTTATTGAGAACCCTTTAGGTTAAGCTTTATAGTTTCACATACATATGGTATAACTCTAAATCATAATGAGCTACCAATGTCATAATAATTCTTACTGAGTCCTTCTTAGACATATGATAGAAGGTCTCTATATAATCAATATCTCATTTTCGAGTGAAACCATTGGTTATAAGTTTGACTTCATATCTAATAAGATTTCAAACTTCATTCTGGTCTTTTAGTTTCAATTAATCATTCATGACATCAATCCAATTAGCAAAACCATCACTTTCTATGGCTTGTGAAAAAGAAATTAGATCTTTATCTATCCCTAAATCAAAATCAGATTCTTGTAGATATATCACGTAAACATTCAGAATAGCTTATCATATTTCTATTAGAGATTATCTTAATGCTACTCATGTGATATTCTCCTACTTTAGATTTAATGGTGACAACCTCAGTATGGAGTGATTAATCATTAATTTGTTATTCAATACTGTCAAATCATTCGACAATTGTGGGAACAACAACATTATTACAAGTTATGGGTATTGAGACTTCTACCCTTCTTTAATAACCACTTTTTATAATTTATTACTCCCACTGATTTTACCATTCTTAATAAATCTTGAAATTATCAATACATATAATTCACATACTATAAGTAGGATAGTAAAACATATACCCTTTGAATTTTTTTTTCTGGTAAACGATAAAATTTATAAAATCCAAATTCTTTTCAAATGTCTCAAACTCCAAGAGCATTCATCCATAAAATAAGAGTAATGAAAAATCATGTAATATACTCCTAAGTATTTCTACTATGCTGTTATTATGCCTATTAATTATGTCATTATGCTATCACGTACTAGACATAGTGCGTTAAGTAGAAATATCATACTTTTCAAGGAGTTTAACAAATAAATAAAGTCATTATCTTTAACCATTGTACCTTCCCTAATATTTACCACTTATCCGATTGATGACTTTCATTTTTCTATATACATATATTTTAACATTAATAATATGTACTTTAATGTCATTCTCAACTTAAAATTTTTATGTAGTATATTGAGATAACAATAATGTGAAAAATCATCCATAAACATGATAACAAATACTTTATGTGTTTGTATAGATAAGTTTAAAGTGTTTTGCACTTCTAGAATATTTGTTGATGTGTTTGATTCATTTTTCCTTAATAGAATCTATATACACCAAATTAATAAAATTCTAGATTGAAAAGAATATCATTTTAGATTAATTTCTTCACCTTTCTCTAATTATGTGACCTAGTCGTTTATGTCACAACATAAAGAATTTTTCATTTATTGGACTACGGTAGGTTCTAAACATTATGATGCAGGGTTAGAAGAGACTCAAAAAATAGGTCATCAGACTTTAATTTATACAAAATATTATGAACCATACCATAATGCTAAAAGAAGTATTCTTAAACAAACTAACACTTTATTATCATATTTGATTAGAAATATGATAATAATTTTCATAAAGTTTAGATAAGAAAATCAAACTTCAAAATACTAGGAACATAAACTATTATATAAATTATGATTGATGTCTAGAAACAAACGGAAAATCCCAACCATCTTAAATTGGACTTTGAACTAATAAACCATAGATATCAATTTATGATTTAACATTCTGAGTTAGAAAAAATCTCTAGCATCAAATTTAAAATATTCGTAGTAGCAATTCAAGTCAATCCATAATGTGCTACTAGAATATTTTAAACATGTCTCAACTTTTACATAAATGACACATATTATTTATTTCTCTTATGAGCCTAAGTAGCTAAGTAGGCTCTTGGTATTAGAATAGTGTCTTAAGTTCTTAAGTCTTATTCCCTCTTCAACAAACATAATAGACATACATTAGCATGCTACATATCATCAATATAGGTCCATATCAAGGGACGAAGAGTTCAAATTAAATTACATTAAAGAACTCGTCTATCATTAAAACCATCAACTTAGTAGCTAAAATTATGAGGATATATTTATGCATCCCACATATACTATCAAATTTCATAATGGTAAGTCTATCAGTGTCCAATAAGAAACTCATCAATAATTCAATAACATTATTACATAACAATATAACATTCATAAGCATTATCTATTGACGAAAGTATTAACTTAATGTTATTCATAGTTATTATTCGCATTAACATAATGCCTAGTTATTCGATCCCTTATAGGCTTTATGCAAAACACTTTTCATTAGAACTACTTGATTCAATGATAGTAGTTAAGTGTTCAACAAATAGTCAAAATACATAAGTGAAATTGAATATGTTCACATCAATTTGAAAATGTTCATTTCATTAAGTATCGAACTAGGAAAAATATGCGAATGTAAAAATACATGAACTTACAATAAAAGAAGGTAAATGCTCACTACATTAATGCTTTGATTCATCTATAAGTTTAACCATGAGTTAGAATAAATAAATATTCTAAGAAGCAATAAGTAGTACTATCGTGACTCTCCTTTGGGTAGTAATCATGATATACTAATACATTAAACATTATGGTTATTCTCTCTCACCTAATAGGACTAATTAATAATATATTCATAATCAGATAGGTCCGTCACCTTTGGGCATCCGTTCCACACCCATTATGAATATACATCAATCATCCTATTCTAATTAATTAATCACTTGAAAGGTGGTGCACCTTTGGGCCGATTCCTAATATCCAAGTGATCAAGAAATTAAGATTTGCAAGTCATTATTTTAATACATCGGTAATGAGTATTAAATATCAATTATATGATTTAATACTTATTAGTCATTCTAGTTGGGCCACTTTGGCGGCTACCGAACTACATCATAATATAGGCATTAAATCAAAATTAATGACATTGCACAAATAATTATTTTAATATCACAAGATAATGGATATTAAAATTGATTATTTGATTTGATATCTATAAGTCATTCTA
Source organism: Ilex asprella (assembly GCA_023539305.1). Classification (NCBI taxonomy): domain Eukaryota; kingdom Viridiplantae; phylum Streptophyta; class Magnoliopsida; order Aquifoliales; family Aquifoliaceae; genus Ilex; species Ilex asprella. The sequence goes on along the minus strand of CM042193.1, from coordinate 18,096,077 downwards.
GTTGGGTCACTTTGGCGACTACCAAACCATAGCGTAATATAGATATGAAATCAAAATAATAACATTACATAAACTATTATTTTAATATCATGATATAATGAATATTAAATACAATTATTCGATTCGATATCTATGAGTCATTCTGGTTGCGTCACTTTTGTGACTACTAAACTATAGCATAATAGATACCAAATCTTAATAATAATTTTTGCATAAATAATTAGGCCAATAATAATTCATGATCAATCATTAATTATTTTGACACACAAGATCATTCACGTGGTCAAAATAAATGCATAATACATCATGGTTACTCTATTTATAAAAGTGCCCAATCAACATGACAAAATATTTTGTTGTAATCGTAAGTGTGACTTTCTGAATAATACAATTTCATATCAAAGATTGAGAAGGTCATTCTATCATAAACAAGGAGGTCTGGAATATGTACAAACATACATATATATGTGTGTATATATTTTCTTTTCAGTATTATTCACATGGTTAAAACAACAGTGTGTCCTTTCATGCCAAGTTATAATTTTATATTAGATCAAATATAAAGAAAGGCAGAAGTCACAAGTCTCATTGAAAGTGGTATATAATAAATATCAAAAGTCGTCTTCCTATTAATAGGAATAGTCTGGAAAGTTATTTCAGGGATCAATTGGCATAAAGGAGCTTCAAGCCAATTTATGATGTACGACCTTATATATATATATATTTTATATTATTAAAAGGCCAAGGCAATATAATAACAATTAATTCAGCCCGCAATTAATTCGATGCAGCAGGCTAACATGAACATTAACGAAAAATCACGAGTTCTTTACTCAGGCTCTGATACCACATGTAAAATTTTATTTGATCAAAGAGATCAATCAAATCATAATTCCAATATCTAGAACAATCATGATTTTCACATATCAATTATACGGAATTAAAAACATCATAATCAACATACCTGGAGCCATAATCGAAAATCTTGAATTACTTGATCAAGAATTGAACTATCCTTTGGTGTAACCCAGAAATCGGTTTCTCTCTCCTAACTTTTATTCTTAGGATGAGATACACAAAACAATGGGGCATGTGCACATTTATAGGTAAAGAGATGACCGATTTCCTAGATCAACATGAACTCCACTTCCCATCAAAGTAGGATATCAGGAAACTACTACTTCTCTTTGACCAATAAAAAAATATAAGTTACCTGGTTAGTTTGGGATTGGGAACCTTATCATTATCTTGACCCAACCAATTTATCAATTAATTAGTGATCATTAAATATCACATGTGCCAAAAAATCATGTGGGCCACATTTAAGTCTTACATCCAAAACCCTCTGCAAGGATGTAAAAATCATATCCATGGAGATGTATTGGGTGGTTCTCAGCTGTGAAGATACTTGTGCCCTATAACATTACCTGCACCCTTGCCCCATACTTCAACTTGTATACCTTAGTCCCAGGAACAGGTTGCCATTGTGACTGGCTCACATTACCAGTGTAGTCAATACCCAATTAAATAATTAACTCAATAATCAATAATCTATAATCTATAATCTACTCAATACTCAATTCATTAATCAACTCAATAATCAATAATCTACTTAATACCCAACTCAATAACTCAATCAATAATCAACTCAATTCAATAATAAATATTTTCAAAGAATTTCAATATTTTTTATTAAATAATCAAACAATTCTCACCGAATGTGGTGAATGCTGTCAACGGTGCAATGGAGGCTGACAAAATAGCTTAGATTTGAGGATTTAGTGGTTAGGTGCAGCTGGATGGTCGTGGGTGGCTTATAGGTGGCCGTGGGTGGGGTTGGGTAGTTGTGGGTGGTGCTGCGTGGTCGTGGGTGGGTCTCCGTTGGTGGTGGGTCTCCGATACCCTTCTGCGATGATGGTTTGGCACTGGTGGTTCTCCGATGGTCTTCTGGCTGGTGGTTCTCCAATGGTGCTAATGGCTGACTTAGGGCTCAATTTCGGGGGAAGAAAAAGAGAAGAAATATGGGAAACGAAAATACAGAGAGGAGGAAAAAAAACGGATTGTGAGTTAGAGTTAAACATGTTAGTGAAACTGACGTTTTTAAACAATTGTGTCAGTTGGACTAACGTTTCCAACCTCTATCATAACTTCAGAATAATGCTTAAAAACGTCAGTTGGTCTGACATTTTTAAGCTAAAGACATCAAACCAACTGACGTCTTTTAACATAAAAACATTAGACCAAATGATGTTTTTAAAATGGCCTGATTTTGGAGTAAATATTGAATACAACGGTGGTACCTCATCACAATTGATGACATGGTACCACTAACCAATAATAAAATCCTAAATGGGAAAGATGAACCCCACTTGGACTTACATGGCAGGAGGGTGGGAAGTTATTTGCTTACATGACAGGTTAGTTATTAATTTTTGTGGGGTCTATGTGCTTATTTGTTTTATTATTATTAGTTGGTGATATCACATCATCTTGCTACGTGGTATCACCGTTATAATGAATATTTTTTCCTGATTTTGGGAAATCTTTTGAAACTATGTCTTAATTGAGAATTTTTTTTAAAAATCTCATGGGATGGGTCAAAAGGTCCAAAAGTGAAAGCTTACTTTGTAAAGCTACTCCAACAGTAATAACAAAGGTGACGAGCCCGAATTTAGCTGGGCCGAGCCCAATCAAGATAAGCCGAGAAAGCCCAAGGGAAAGCCCAATCAAAGTCCACCAAGTGGAGGAAACTCAAATTCAGACTGGACCGACCCATGGATGAGGAAGGCATCAAAGGAAGACATCAAGACAAAGGCATCAAGAGGAGGACACCAGCCTAGCCCAGGACCCCTTTGGGCGCCGCCCAGGGCCCCCTTGGGGCGTCGCCCAGGCTGGCACCCTTGGGCGCCGCCTGGCTCGGCCCCCTTGGGCTGGCCCCTTCGGGCATCCCCTCCTCCATCTTCCTTCGGCCTCTTTACTCAAGTCCAAGACGCCCGAGTCCACTCCAACTCCGAGCTTAGGCTTGAGCCCACCTCAATATGAGTCCGAATTCAAGACGACGACGATCAAGTCTAAAGCCAGCCGAGAGTCCGCCTCCGACTGAATAGGAGCACGAGGGAGAGAAATACGGGATACGGAGATCTCCTACCTAAATCATACTTACCAAAATAGCAGAGTTCCTCTCATTCACGGCACCGCCTCACCGCCTTAACCCTTGCCTATATAATGTAAGCCCCTCTCCACACGGAGGGGCAGGACCTTGATCCCTACGAACACTACGCCTCCGAATCACTCATCCATACTTACCCTGCTCTCTCTCTCTCGCTCTCCCTCTCTGCACCATTGTAAACTCTCTGGAGTACTCCAATACATTAATAAAGATCATCGGCCATCGTCGTCATTCAAGAAAGTGGACGTAGGCTACGGCCGAACCACTATAAACCCCTGAGTCGACCCTTTATCTTTCTATTCTCTATTAATTGCTTGGTGATTGCGACCGTACGTATACTTGACTGTTGAACTCGCACAGAGACAATTTTGTGCATCATCAAAAGGAAATGGGCCATGGGCATGCAAAGATAAAAGACTAAGTCGATGTTCTCAAATGTAATATGAAAGTGTAGGCTCATTAGATTAAATGTTATACACAATAAACTAAGTCGAACACGATTTGCCCCGAGAAACTCACACCACTGAGATATAAACGGATTATCGTATATGACAGAGGTGGCACATCCATGACTCTATGCTGCCCGGTTAATGGGCTACTCATAGGCCTCCAGGTGACGGATCAGATTTGCCCATGGGCCACAGAAACTTTAATTATGAAAATAAAAAATATATATATTTTCTCTTCATTTTTTTATTTTTTTTTGTTATAAATGAGATCTTTCACTTATAAAAAATGAATGATCAGTTAGTAAAAAAAATTAAAAAATATATATTTGTGAGGTCCGGATCCGACTTAATAGACGCTAGAGTTCTCCGTGGACCTGATTTCCTTCGCTTACAATTAGGCAGCCCGCTAAGCGCGAGACACCAGCAAACCGTTACGATGCCACGTGAAATCCTCCAATACTAACACGTCCATAGACCCCTAACAATTTTTTTGCTACAACAACTACACGTGTAAAATTGCAGGGACGACACAAACTCGTGTTATATCATCTTTCTCTTTCACAATCCACAAAATCCCTTGGCTGCTTCTCTTTTTAATCTCAGTCGGTTTGCTTGTATGCCTGTAAGATCTCTTCAATTTTCTGCTCTTTTCTCTTTCGATCATATTCTGCATTACAAAAATCTTAAATCCATGTGGGTTTTTATATATCTATTCTAGGCGATTTACCATTCGATTTGTTTAGTGTTAGTGCAATGTGCCTCATCTGAATATTCATACGACCCACTTGCATTTTCATGATTACTTCAATAGTTGGATTATGGATGTGTAATGGTCTGTCTATTTCTTACAATGGTTTGATGCCTTTGAGGTTTTCTGGTTTAATTCATTCTTATAGTATTGGGTTTCAGTATGTGTGTGATGCATCAACTGTCAATCTAAGAGTAACACTAGATTTGTTCAATAAATATAGTATCAGCAGTACCTCCACGGTGAACCCAAAAACCTCATAGCGCTTTATTAATTTACACCCTTCAGCTAACCAGTATTATCATTGGGACACTTGAGGCAGACTTGTTTGTGTTTATTGCATGAACGTCATCGCTGGATCAAATAAAGAAGGTGCCGTGGTGGATAAAATTGGTTTACTACTTCTGGGTTTGGATTTCCTTTCTGCCGACCATCTTTTTTCCTTTCCTTTCGGTGATTGGGTGGTACCATTTTTGCCCTTTTAGCTTACCATGAAATAGTTGAGACTTTTGAGCCAGACTCTTGTTCATTGCCTAAACATGAAGCTCTGGATCAAATAGGGGGTTGGACAATTGTAAACGTACTTTTGGGTGACCTGATTTGGTGGTACCGTTTCTTTGTCGTTCAATAGAGAATTAGAGATGGGTCCAAAGTATTTAGTGTCTTAAGGTCATCTTCTTGCGTAGGTGATAAACTCTAACTAAAAAGTAAAAAATACAATGCTATTTAGACGTAATTAGTGTTATAATTTGGGCGCATAATCCATTTTGACCAATGGAGAATGCATTCCACTGTTACTCCATCGGTCATAATGTGTTGTGCCCCTCAATTATGCTCCGGTTGATAAAAATGATAGAAAATAAGAGGGATGCACTTTCTATCTTTCAAGGAAGAAAAATATGAATTATATACTTTCTTTTTTTTATGTTTGATAGGATGAATGAAAAATAAAAATTATTATTATTATTATTATTTTGTGCTTGCTAAGATTAGGGGTGATAATCGAGTAGTGTTGAGTCATTGTAGGTTTGCGTCGAATATTAGTCAAACTTAACTCAATTTATTTAACTATTTGTGTCGTATCGTGTTCGTATTCGTATTGACATACATAAACTTTGAATAAAAAATTTAATGCTAATATTATATTTTCACTTAATTTTTTTTTTTGATAAAAAAAATGTTAAAAATTGAATTCATATTGAATTCATATTAAAAATGTTAGTTTCGTATTACCATATAAGCAAGAAAATAGCGAAAGTGTTTATTTTCAAATAAATAGGTTAATAGTATTAATTTTGAGTTTGACCAATTCAGCTGGATGAACCGTTTATATTTTGTGTTTACGTGTCAAGTCATTTTCAAGTACATGTCCGGCCATTTTCAAGTTCGTGTCGAGTTATAATAAAATTCGTGTCGAGTTCGAGTCATGTTATCATATAGAGTCAAAAAATTTCACCCCTAACTAAGATGACAAAAATATATACTTTTTTAAATTTTAAATTTTATTTTAATTTTTTTAAATATATATATATATAAATACATATTTTATCATTGTATTTTTATATGAAATTAATGTATACGTAATATATTTATATATAAAAAAATATAGACAAATAAGATATATCTCAATACAAATAATTAATTTTTCATCCTCTTTCCTTTCGATGTTGGAGGAATTAATTTTGGTGAGTTAAAAAGAAAGTTAATCTATCTACTTTTTCATACTTCTTATATTCCTTCATTATCAAACTTGATATTTTATTTATCCCTCCAATTTTCATCATTCCATTATTTTATCATACCATACGAAACATTAATGTCCAAATAACATTAGTAGAAGTAAAAAATACCTTCTTCCTCGTAAAAGAAAGAGTAATGCTACATATTCCAAATTTGTATCCCAAAAGTGTATCCCAAATCAATGAGAACCGTTGGATGAGTGGGTCACAATGAAAAAAGTTGGTAGGACCCACTCATCCAACGGTTCCCATTAATTTGGGATGCACTTTTGAGATACAAATTTGAGATATGAAGCATTGCTCTAAAAGAAAAGGCGAAAGAAGAAAAAGGCCAACATGTACATACGATTGATGTCCAAAAGATGTTGCAGGTGTTTGATTTCGTTGGATTGCTGAATGAATCCTTTCATATTTCTTTATTTATTTGATTATATCATTTAAAATTAATTTTCATCTATTATTTTTTTAAAAATAGAATCAATTTTTTTTCAAAAGCGTATAACCTGACAATTTTTTCAATATGTATATATTATCGTATATGGATAATGTATAAAATAATAATTGTGTTAAATTATAAATTAATCAAATATTAAATAATTAAAAATGTGATAGAATTGGATAAATGAATGGTTTTAAGGAAAAAAAATATATGTGGGATAAAAATTCAAACTCTACTTGTTTTATTATATAGATTTTAACACAGCTCAAGAGCAACTCTTTTATACTCATGTAATGTTTGTTGATTACTTGAGCAGTTAAGCGCCTATGTTGTTCCTTCTATATTTTTTACATGATCTGTATATCAAAGTTTTTGTAGAACACCCAATGAATCATATATGCTTCTTGCATGCTATTGTTTCTTGGACCTCAAAGCTCGTTCTATTTTGACAGGTTCAGTAAGACTTGGAAGATTCCACTGAACGGTAAGGTGGTCATCTTTACAAACATATAGAGATATATACAAGAATCGAGTGAAATTAGAAAGATGTCTGGTGTCTCACTTGCTGTGGCTCCTCCCACTGAGCCTGACCAAACCACCAACCCGGTTGCAAAACCCATGGAAAAGCCTCTCCATCGCCAACAGCAGCAGCAACAACCAGCGGTGGGGAGTGTCATGGGATCCCTGCGTGTGATTGAACTCCAACTAGTTGCTTTCATTATGGTTTTTTCCATCAGCGGTCTCGTACCTCTCCTCGACCTCGTCTTCCCCGCCTTTGCTACAGCTTATTTTCTTGCTCTTTCACGACTAGCCTTCCCATCTTATGGTAGAACCACTGGATCACAGGAAATATTTCAAGGGGGTAGACTCTTTCGACTTTATGTCATCCTTGGAACCACTGTAGGGCTGTTCTTACCTTTGGCATATGTGTTGGGTGGGTTTGCAAGGGGAGATGAGCATGCAGTCCGATCGGCAACGCCTCACTTGTTCTTGCTTTCATGCCAGATATTAACAGAGAACATTATAAGTGGGTTGTCCTTATTTTCACCTCCAGTAAGGGCACTTGTACCATTGCTCTACACTGTCAGGAGGATCTTTGTTATCATGGATTGGATACGGGACGTGTGGCTTAACAAGACACTACCTGCAAATGCAAATCTTCAGGTAAATCTTGATTGGATTATGACTGCAAAGATAACAAGATACAAAGAAAATGTTGGTTATTTATGTATAGATTAATCACACAAGTCTGAATTCAATCACTAATTTTTATTATTGAATGAATAGTTGATAGTTTTTAATCCACTTACAACCCTATTTATAATAAAAGAGATCTAGATAAATTAGTACTCTCTCAAGTTGACAAGATTATTGATGGTGTAGGACGTGGCGTGGTATTGGTTTGGGAGGATCTTGGCAGTGGCTAATCTGTTGTATTTCTCTATCAATCTATTTGTTTTCTTGATTCCCAAATTTCTCCCAAGGGCATTTGAGGTGTATTTCAGAGAGAGAGATGAGATACATGCAAAGATGGCAGAGGACAAACGTTCAGCAGCTGCAAACCAAACCCAAGCCCAGCAGGCAGATAAGAAATCTGATTAATTCTGCTTCTTTTTTGTGTTTTTAGCTTAAATGCTTTGTAAAAGCGTGTCAACTTAATCTCTTCTGTTCCCTTTAGTTCAATTTGCTTTGTAAAAGTTTCTGTTATCTAGAGTACTTTGTTGTAGTTCTTCACCATGCTTATCAAGAGTTCTAGTGATCCTTTTTTTTGTAAAGAAATTGTTGCTTTGATTAGTCTTGTCGCATTTGATCTGTTAAGTTATTTTGATATTGACAAATGAGGGCGTCACAACTACTTAATAGGTGAAGGGTAGCACCGATACGGTATGCCTATTCCAAGTCATGGTTGTACAGTACCGTTGGTTGTTTAGCATGTAATACCATAAGATCTTGTTTCTGAGGGCGTAACTTGAGTGAGTGAATTTGAAACTAACCCAAAAGATTGACTACTTCGGTAGGAGTCCAATTTAAATTTCAATTGTACATGAATTGGCACATTGAGCTTTGGAGATCAATTGAATTTGAGTTTCATGCTATTTTAGAGATATAATGTATTGTCTCAATGGATCCCGCGTTACTGAGAGGACAAGCTTAAGTAAGAATGACCGGGTTGCCCATGATATTTTTGACCCAAAACAAAGGGGCTACCAAGTTTTGCTGCATCTCTTTTCAATTGTTCTATAGTGTCATCAATAATACACCACGTGTGTTACAAGTGAATAATTTTCGTATACAAATTATTAATAAAAAATATTAAATATATGTGATTTTTCCGATTTCAGAGGGGTATTTGAGATGGAGAGAGAGAGAGAGAGAGAGAGGGAGGGAGGGAGAGAAGATAAAAGGTTTTCAAACTGGATAATGAGAGAGAGAAGCTAAAAGGTTTTTCAATTGATTTGTATGATAGTGGGAGGATTTTTGTCTTGTTGTTTGAGAGAGATAATTTGTTTAAAAACAAGGTTAAACAAAATAAGATTAAGAAACATAAATGATATTGTTGTCTACTTAATTTTCTTAATGAAAGATAATCATTTAGTGAAAAGGTGAAAAAATATATTATTATGTTATAAATCTTAGTTAATACATAGTGGAAAAATCATGATCCTTTGTCTACCTAATTTTCTTAATTGTGAATAATAATTAATATCAATGTACATATTATTTTGATTTTTTATTTGATATGTACATATAATTGTGATTTACAGTTATTTTATTCTATAGTTCTCCATTGAAATTTATGGTTTTTGATCCTTATTGTTTAAATGGTGACTAACCAGACGGCCCATTAAGTTTTTTAATGGAAGTCACCACGTGTCATTCCGTTAGATAATATCACGTGATTAAAATGTTTTCAATTATGTCAAAAATTTAACAGGCTGTCTGTGTATGGATCATTTAAACATTAACTAAATACTTCAGGGAACAAATTAACAAAATTAATACAATGAAGACTAAACTGTCAAAATATGCATATTTCAGGGACTAAATATGCTATTAGCCATAAATTATAATATATTTATTTTTAATATATATTTTAAAAGGATATTAAAATTTTAAAATTCAAGTTTTACTTAAAAATACACTATAATTTTTTTTTATATAAACTCTTAATAAAACATGAAAATGTTACAATGATTGAAGAATTATGTTGATTTAACATAAATTAGTTTAAAAAATACATAAAAAATTATTATTTATCTTAAAAACAAAATGGTTGAAATTTTGGATAAAAAAATTACACATATCTAAACATAGTGCTATTTTTATATTTGTAATGAGTAATATTATATTGATTCAGGTTTTGAACATTTTATTGAAAATTATAGTGATGCATATATTTTATAAAGGTAACGTAACCAATTAAAATGTTTCATAGATACTGATATTTATACACAATAAATAGAGAATTAAAAGAGATGTTATGGATGATTTAAAAATTTAAACACATAAATATATGATGGTACTTTAGATATTCAACTATTGAAGGATAGTGTGGTATTTAAAATTATTTATAATAGTAAAATAGAATCAAAAAAAAAATATACTAAGGCAAAAGTTTTATTTTTAATAGTAATATAGATGAAAAAATACATATATGTGAGCATAATGTTATCTTTATATTTGAAAAGAGTAATGAAATATTGATCGAGTTTTTGAACACTTTATTAAAAACTATAATGATGCATACATTTTTTTAAGGGTAGCGTAGTTAATTAAAAAAAGTCTTAGATATTGATATTTATACAAATATAATAAAAAATTAAAAATGATGTTAGAGGGTAATTTAGCGATTTAAATACATAAAGATGTAGTTATAATTTAGATATTTGACTATGAAAAGATAATATGGTATTTAAATTTTTTATGAGGATGAAATAATGAATCAAAAAATTTTCACTTAAGATATTTTTATTAGTAATATAGATAGATTGATGTTTCCGACTCAATAGGAATTGCATTATCGAGTGGAAGAGAGGGAGCAATGATTGATCTCCAACAATGGGTGTATGGGGTGGGCTATGATGGATAGAGTGAAATCAATCTTTCGTTTAATTAGTCATAAACTTGTTCTATTGTTAACTTAACGACAACAATGTGTTAGATCCCAAACTATTTGTTAATTACATTGTTCTTAAAGAAAAATCTTTAAACGATGGCAAACAAAAACGACAAAAAGATGGCATCATCGTAATTAATATTATAATATTAATTGTTAGTGAGATGATATGGCAATATAATGGACAATTTAGTGCCCAAGACCTTCGGTAATAGGGGGTTTGCATAAAGAAAGACTATTCTGTTGGGTAGAATCAGATAAAGGATAATGGGATGTAAATATCTTTTTTAAAATTTATTTGGCTTTAAGTACCATCTTCAAACTTATCATCTTTTAAGTCCTCTTTTTCATTAAATAGGTGTCAATAAGTATACATTTTCAAACATTTTCAAATTCCTTCTAAAATATATTCCACAATTACCCTTACAATAAATAATGCATACTTACTTGAATGTGAGAATTTCAAGAATAGAATGTGAAACTTTCAAGATTCATTTTAATATTTGTGTATCATTTAAATATTAAAATTATATATATATATATATATACACACACGTATATATGTATATATATATATATGTATACACACACGTATACACACACACACACACATATGTATATATAAATATATACATGTATATATAGGTACACACACACGCAGTGACATCAAACAGTGACACGCTCAACAAAAATATTTGTGTTACTGTTTGATGTTACTATTTTTTTGTTGAGTAAGTTACCATTTTATATAACTATTTTTTTATTGAGTGTGTCACTGTTTGATGTTACTCTTTTTTGTTGAGCGTGTCACTGTTTGATATTACTCTTTTTTTGTTAAGCGTGTCACTGTTTGATGTCACTGTATTACGTGTGTGTGTGTATATATATATATATATATATTTAAATGTGTGTGTGTGTACATATATATACATATATATATTTATATATACATGTGTGTGTGTGTGTATATGTACGTGTGTGTATATATATGTGTGTGTGTATGTGTACGTATATATATATATATATATATATATATAAATTTTCAAAATTCAAATGATACACAAATATCAAAAGAAATTTTGAAAATCTTACATTTTAATCTTGAAAGTCTCACATTCTAATCTTGAAAGTCTCACATTCAATTAGGTATGCACTATTTATGGTATGAGTAAAAGAGCTTTTATGACTTTTTTTAAGTAGATGTCCTTATATCCCAAATATTTTAAAAAATGGACTTTTGTCCTAATAAATTATATAGGAGGTACCGACCTTCCAATCCCCCATCAGATAACAGTGTAAAAATATTGCAGTTGCATGAAGACTCCGGTATTTTTGATGGTTTGATGTGCAACAAGGACTAAAGTTAGAAATGGTTATAAGAAAAGCAATTTGACAAGAAAACTAGAAGTCCCATAACATTTAAGGCCAGAGAACAACCTATGTAACTCACAAGATTTAGAAGATCAAAGCTCTTCCAAACTAGTTTCTGTTTTTGTAATTTATCATAACATAAATAACAACCAATTTTTTTTTTTAGTTTTTAACATAAAAAAATAAAATTAATTATTTTATTTTATTTTTTAAAATAAAAAAATGAAAACATTAATAAATGTACCCTCAATTTATAAGCAAATTTTGGAAACATTTGTAGCTTGTATGTGTCTACTTGTAAGAAAATGAGTCATACTTCATGTGATGTCCCAAGCTATAATTGCCACACAAGCAATTAGTAGCAAGGAGTAATCATTTGTAAGAGTAATAAGACCCTCGTCATGCATAAATTACAATGAAGAGTAATGCTACACTTGCATCATTTATGGAATTTGTTTATTAAGTCGCATGGGAGAATTATTGCAATGAATAGAGACAGAGATCCTTTGAATGATGAACCTGAAACAACCAATAGATCAGGAGAGGGACCGGGTGAACACCCGGCTTATACCATCCGAAGCTTAAGTTAGTAGACGTTTGAAGGCTTGAGTATAGTGTTTTTCTCAGTTTATTTTGTGTCATCTTTCTGAGAGGTATTTATACCTAGACTAACAATGAGTGCAGGGGTTTTCAGACTCATCTCGGCATTAAATGACTTGCACTCTTATCCATGTATAATGGGTGTTCTCCATTCAGATTCTCATGACTGATTTACTCGGGCAATATGGTAAGTGCTCGGGACCCGTCGAGTATTTATGACCCTATCTCTGGTCATTTAAGTATCTCTGATCGGTATTTGACACCTATTGCCGAGTGTTTAGTGCTTGGGGAACAGTACCTCAGGGTTTTTCGAGGACATCTGGTCGGTACAATAACCATTAATACTCTATAATGATGGTTGTCTGTGTGGGTCTCGAGGGCACAGAGGCTCATTAATTGCCTTGTAACAGTCACTCAAATCCTCATTAATGAGTTGTCATGTCTTTTTTTTGTTAGAACCAAAATAATAAGAGTCGTTGATAGCGCGTATGTATCGAATATCAAAAAAAAATCTTTAAAACCCTATATGGCGGAATTAAATTCTACCTTCGAGATCCCTCAGGATTGATCTCGTCTCAGCATAAACTTAGAACAGAACAACGAACAACTGAAGAACAACTCGACAAACCTCGTGGCCTTCTGTTGTATATCCTCCACCGTCAGAATTCGGATGCAGTGTGGGCTGTCAAGACCTCCGAATCCTTACTCTCTCTCTCTCTCTTTCTTTCAACCTCTGTAAAAAATATGAGTAAAGAATAGATATTGAATTAGACAACCTAGACATATATGTATAGGCTACGACAGAGACCCCAATGAGAAATAAGGACGTAACTCCCAATGGGCTTAGAATTCCTATGTTCAACCTAGAACAAATATCCTACAACCCATTAATAATAAGTCAGTCCACTAAAGACTTATTATTAATTTCCTGGGCTTTATCTCAAAAATATATTCAAGCTCCTTATTATTATATGCATAATAATATCACAACATTTAAGATTACAAATGTTCATCAATTAAATAAATCATTGACAATTATATTTAATAGACTTATTTGTCATGTCGGATAATTAAATCCACTTGCAGGGTTTGACATAGACAAAACTTATGAGCTTTCTCTAGAGGACATCATCAACACATTTAAATAGTAGGCCGTAGTTTCCTTTAATATTTAATTTTCATCATACAAATAACATCGTCTCCCAATTCATCGAACTTATTGACCCAATATGAATCTCACTCTTTGATGAATTAAAGTGACAAACATTATATGCATGTGACAATTAAATATTTAGAGATTAAGAGTATAAGCAATCAAAATATTCATGAGGTATTTATTATCTTATTAAATCAATAAAAGATAATAACCTCAGCATGGGTCTGTTTAATACACAAAGTGTACTAGTGCAATAATCCGATATATCAAACAATCTCATATAGTCAAGACTGACTATGTCAGAATATTACACTGCAATCATACTTATGACATGTCCAATTCTATCTACGATTGTGAACATATACTCATATTATACAAAGATCTGATAATTTGGTCTTCTGTGCATAAGTTGAACTCTACACACTAGATTATCTACAATGTAAAATATAAGACACACATACATATTATATATAAAATATAATACAAACATTTTGCCTATATAAATTCTCAATAAAATGGAAAAGAATAATTTTTTATTAATTAATAAAACAAGTGCCACTACAAAAAATAAACTTTTAGTATACTACTCTATCAATTCTCCCACTTATACTCAAAGTCATGTTGTCATACATCTAACTCCCTTTCCCTCCACATGACTATCAAAAGTCTTTATTGGTAAGCTTTTTGTAAAGGGATCTGCCAGGTTGTTTGCTGATGCAATCTTGGTCACCACTACATCACATCCCATGATATCTCGTATAAGGTGATATTTACGCTCAATGTGCTTCCATTCTTATGGGTCCGTGGTTCCTTTGAGTTAGCAGCCACTCCGCTATTTTCACAATAAAGTGTAATAGCCGGTTTTATCAAGTGTACAACTTCTAAATCCATTAGGAAGTATCTAAGCCAAACTACCTCTTTGGCTGCTTCAGAAGCCGCCACGTACTCGACCTCTATGGTGGAATCAGTAATACAAGATTGTCTAATACTCCTCCAACTTATGGCTCCACCTCCTAGAGTAAACATATGTCATAAAGTTGACTATCTAGAATCCCTATCTGACTGAAAATCTGAGTCTGTATACTCGATGGATACTAGACTATCTGCTTGATAAACTAACATATAATCTCTTGCCTTTTTCAAGTACTTGAGAATATGATTTACCGCAGTTCAATGTTCTTGCCCAAGGTTAGATTGGTATCTACTAACCATGCCAACATCAAAACAGATATCAAGTCTAGTACAAAGCATAACATACATGAGACTTCCCACTACCGAAGCATAAGGAATTGCCTTCATGCTCTCTATCTCCTCATGTGTCGTAGGAAACTGCTCCTTTAACAGAGAAACTCCATGCCTGAAAGGAAGAAATCTCTTCTTGGAATTTTGCATGCTAAAATGGGCTAGAATGGTATCGATATAGGTAGTTTGTCACATCCTTAATCCCAAGGATGTGACAAACCTTTCCCAGATCCTTCATATCGAATTGATTGGACAACCATACCCTAACGGAAGATAACACCCCCACATCATTTCCGATGAGCAAGATATCATCCACGTAAAGTACTAGGAACACTATCACATTTTCGCCATGCCTTCTGTACACACATGACATATCAGGGCATTGATTAAAACTATAAGATTTAATAGTCTGATCAAAACGAATGTTCTAAGATCTAGATGTCTGCTTAAGTCCATAAATGAATCTCTTAAGCTTACACACTGGATGTTTTTGACCCTTTGCTACAAATTCATTAGGTTGTACCATATAGATACATTCGTCAAGATTCCTATTAAGGAACACATCTTGATGTCCATTTTTCAAATCTCGTAATTGAGATAAGTTGAAATGCATAAGAAAATCCAGATCGACTTCACCTTAGCTACCGGCGAAAAAGTCTCATCATAATCGATTCCTTCTTTCTGAGTAAACCCTTTCGCAACAAGCCTTGCTTTATATTTTTCCACCTTACTGTATGATCCTCTCTCTTATAGGCCCACTAGCATCTAATGGATTTTATTCCATTGGGAGGTTCTACAAGTTCCTAGACTTGATTGGAGTACATTGACTCCATCTCAAATATCATAACCTTTTGCCAAAGTTCTGCATCTTTATCTTGGAGTGCTTCATTGAAGGTCCAAGGATCAACATTTTGTTCCTCTGGAATCCTGTCAAAAAACTCTTCCAAGAACATATACCGTTCGGGTTAATGAACAACCCTCACATTACGACGAGGCTCTGCCTATATTTGTGTATTATCAGTAACATCTTGTGCAGGTTCTGCACGAGTATTGATATTCCTCCCAGTACGACAAGACAATGGGATATTGTCTACTATTCATGTGATGCCTGCCTTTGTATAGTTGGTATTAAAGAAGTATTCTCTGATCTATCTTCTCTTAACTTTTTGAGAACAATTCTACTCTTAGGCTTATGATCTATCACATAGTATTCCTCTAAGAATCAAGCATTGGTGCTAACAATGACCTTTTGATCCTTAGAACTATAGAAAAGACCACATTTTGTTCCTCTTGGATACCCTATAAAGAAGCAAATTTCTGTTCTTGACTCCAACTTATCTGATCCGAATGTGACACAAACTAGGCTTACGCCCATTCCACAATTCTGTGGGAGTGTTAGGTACTAACTTAGATGGTACCAAGTTCAGAATGTATGTCGTTGTTTCCAAATATCCCCAAAAAAATCGGGTAAAACTTAATAACTCATCATAGATCTAACATATCCATTAGAGTCATATTCCTTCTTTTTGCCACACCATTTTGTTGTGGTGTGTGAGGTGCAGACAACTGAGATGTTTATCCCTACTTCTGATAAATAATCCCTAAACTTTCCTAAGAAGTACTTGCCACCACGATCAAATCGTAATGTCTTGATACACTTTCCTTGATGCTTCTCTATTTCAGCTTTAAATACTTTGAATTTCTCAAAGCATTGAGACTTACGACGCATCAAATAAATGTACCCATACCTTGAATAATCATCAATAAAAGTAATAAAATATTCAAAGTCACCTCTTGCTTAAACAGTCATGGGTCCACACAAATCAGAATGAACCAATTCCAAAGGATTCTTTACTCTATAGCCCTTGGCCGTAAAGGGCCTCCCAGTCATTTTACCTTGCAAGCAAGATTCAAATACTGGAAATGCCTCCACTTCCAATGAACAAAATGATCCATTTGCTACTAGTCTTTGAATCCTCCTTAAGTTAATATGGCCTAGGCATAAGTGCCAAAGATACGTTTGGTTCATTTTAGAATGTTTTTTTCTCTTACATGATGAGGTACTAGTATTATTCAATTCAGTTAATTGCAATGTGGGTGAGATAAGATTAACAATATAAAGATCATCCACCAATAAACCAAAACAGATAAATTGCTTATTATACTTAATAACCACAGAATCATCAAAATAAACATTATATCCATCTCTAACTAATTAGAAACCGAAATTAAGTTCCTTCTAATATCTGGTGCATAAAGACAATCTCTCAAAATTAAAATCCTCTCTACCAAAATATAAATGAAAATCGTCTACTGCAACTGCTCCCACTCTCGTACCATTGCCCATGTGAAGATAAATCTCCCCATCACTAAGTCATCTGGTTTCCCAGAACCCATGCAAGTATTTGCAGACATGATTAGTGGCTCTTATATCTACACACCAAGTACTGATACAAGAGACCGCTAAACATGATTCAACAATTAGTAAATGAGATTTACCTGGATTGTTCATCTTAGAGAGATAGACCGGACATTGTTTCTTCCAGTGCCATGACTGCTTGTAATGAAAACACTTGCCTTTAGGCTTTTTCACTATAGCTTGAGGCACCTTAACTTGCTTTTGAGTCTTTTTCTTTTTCTTCTTGCCTTGTGGCTTATAATTAGAACTTTCTCAATCACATAAATGTGATCCTACTTCTGAAGCTGCCTGGAATTCCTTAAGAAGTTCCGCCAATGTATAAGAACACTTATTCATATTGTAATTCAGGCGAAGCTACTTAAAAGACTCAGGCAATGACTAGAGTATGATATCAACCTGAGTTTCCCTGTCAATCTCAGCTCCTAGGACCTCCAGCTCATTAAGCAGACTCATCATCTTCAGACAATAATCTCTTACTTGTGTCCTTTCAGCCATATTTGTGTTCATTAGTTCCCTCATCGCCACTTCCCTAGCTGCATGACTTTGATCCCCAAACATATTTTTGAGGATCATGTCATAGACAATGGCTATAGACTCATGCTGATGTTGCAACACATCTAGCACAGATATCAGAATGTAACACCGCGCCATCTCATCAGCCTTCGTACATCTCCTATAATCCAGGACATCCTCTTCAGTTGCCCCATCATTAGGTTCATTTGAATAGAGGTCACTGAGCACAAATTTGTACTCCTCAATAGTCAACACAATATCCAATTTTTTTTCCATTGTATATAGCTTGATCTATATAGTTTGTGTTCTTTAAGTATAACAAAAAGAGGAATGAAAGAACCACCCATTTTAAAAAATTTGAAAATCACATAATTTTAAAAAAATTACGATGGGCAAAATAAAACATTGAATTTAAATTTAAATTTTGGTTCCCTCTACCAATATTTAAATGAATTCACCAGCAGTCTGAAACACTGCGAATAACATGGCTCGATAGGGGAGGACGTATGTTATCCATCATTTGTCCATACAGACCATTGCCTATTAACTTTACTCTCTAGTCACTAGACCATGACAAGAAAAAATTAAATAGTTGGTTTAACTTTAGTCCTATAAATAATTGTAGTGACTCAGATAGAGAGGATACTATTATTTATAGTTAAGTGTGTGTGTCATTACTTAACTTTGAGTCAATAGTTTCATAATGAACTCCCTTCAAATGGAGAAGTTAGTTCATACTAGCAATTATCTAAAATTATCCCTATAGGAAGTTTGTACTAGTTATTCTATAATTAATTTCATCTGACAAAGAGGAAGGCATTAAGGCTAACACGCAAAATTAATTACATCACCTACAAATCAATAATGGAGACCATGAGATTTATACAAGATAAATTCCTTCTCCCACTTAGTTATTTAATATTTAGTGCGGGTTTTCAAAACTATATTTAATTTGTATTAGCTTAAAATAAGGGTGTTTGTCATTATAAATGTATCTAGCTTACTCGTTCATTATGTGAAGTATGTATGATAAATAAAATTTCAAATCCTTACAACTATTTAAAAAAAATAGAGGATTTAATTTAAAAAATTAAGGTAGGTCAAGTATCCATGTTGTTCATAAATCAGGGTACTGTTATACAATTTAACTACCCACATAATAAGAACATGAATAAAACACAGAGATTAACATAAATAAGGAGACTGAATAAAATAAGGACTCCCAGTTATTGTAGTCATGTTTTCAGTTTCAATCCAACAAAGACTCTCAAGCAATTTGAGATGAATTCAGCTACGTCTATGTTGTGCTTCGAATGAATTTCGGGGATCAACATGCCCAGTCAAGTCACGGGTTTCTGTCACAAAAACTGCCCGGGTTTCTATCACAAAAAACTGCCTAGTCAAGTTGCAATGGATTTTCTAAATGGCATACTAGGGTTTTTGTCACACACACTGTTTCTAAAATAGTCATCTTCCTCAATAACCTTACAACCAAAAACATTATACATTGACCTATGCCTCCACGAGGGAGTTCACATACCACTATAATTATTACATAAAGATATGAATAAACCATCATATAAATCCTTTACCATAATATTAACCACGAATAAACCATCGTGGGATCCAATCATATAAAACGACTAATAAAAATTATGTGACCAGAATAGCGGGACAAGAACGCTGCAAAAAAAGGATTAGTACAATTCTACCTATCATTCATGGTATACATATATTCTTCTTATATGGACAACATGGAAGAATTCGATCTATACGCGGTGTCAACGATGACTCTAATACCACTTGTTGTAACTAAAATCTCAAGAATCGTTGACAATGCATATGTATCGAATATCAAATTTTTTTCTTTAAAACCCTACAAGGCGGAGTTAGGGTCTACCTTCGAGATCCATCGGGAATGATCTCGTCTCAATACAAACGTACAGTAGAACAACGAACAACCGAAGAACAGCTCGACGAACCTCGCGACCTTCTGTCGTATGTCCTCTAACGTCAGAATTTGGATGTAGTGTGGGCTGTCAAGACTTCTGAATCCTTGCTCTCTTTTTCAACCTTTTCTAAAAAATGTGAGTAAAGAATAGATACAGAATTAGAGAACCTACATGTATATATATCGACTACGATAGAGATCCGAATGAGAAATAAAGACCTGACTCCCAATAGACTTAGGATTCCTATGTTCAACCCAGGACAAACATCCTACTACCCATTAATAAGAAGTTAGTCCACTAAAGACTTATTGTTGATTTCTTGTGCCTTATCTTAAAAATATATTCGAGCTCTTTATTATTATATGCTTAATAACCTCCCCACGTTTAAGATTACAGATGTCCATTAATTAAATAAATCACTGATAATTATATTTAATTGACTTTTTTTTTTGAAACCTTATCACTCAACTTATTTGTCATGTCGAATAATTTAATCCACCTGCAGGGTTTGACATGGACAAAACTTATGAGTTTCCTTCAGAGGACACCATCGACCCATTTAAATACTATGACATAATTTTTATCATACAAATAACATTGTATCCCAATTCATTGAGCTTATTGACCCTGAATCTCACTCTCTGATGAATTAAAGTAACAAACATTATATGCACATGACAATTAAATATTTAGGGATTAAGAGTATAAGCAATAATAATAATCATTAGATATTTATTATTTTATTAAATTAGTAAAAGATAATAACCTCAACATGGGTCTGTTAGTGCAATAACCCGAGACATCAAACAATCTCCTATAGTCAAGACAGACTATGCCAGAATATTATATTACAATCATACCAATGACGTGTCCAATTCCATCTATAATTATAAACATATATATAATAAAACAGGAGTGTGTTTGAATTTTATCCTAGTCATATTTTCCCCCTTAAAATCAACAACAATCACTTACCTCATCCATCATCCATTTGTCATACTCAAACGTCAAATCACATCACTCATTTATATCACATGTTTAATTATTTATATATTTTTTATCTAAAAATATCACATAACTCATTTCTATCATATATTTATTGATTAATTTGAAATTAATATATTTCAAAAAAAAATTAATATAGTGAGATTGATTTTTTAGACGATAAAATTTTATAATTATCGTGCCTTTAGGGACGGGTTATGACTAGTATACTCATATTATACAAGGATCTGATAATCTGGTCTTCTGTGCATAAGTCGAACTCTACACAACAGATTATCTACAATGTAAAATATAATACACACATGCATATCATATATAAAATATAATACAAATATTTTGCCCATATATATTCTCAATAAAAAAATAAACTTTTATTAATTAATAAAACGAGTTTCATTACAAAAAGTAAATTTTTAGTATACTACTCAATTACTTTTGAGTTTCATAAACGCTATATCTGTCCACGTGTCAGCTTAGGGCTGCTGTGCCGCCTGAAGTCTCATCAACTGCCTCCCAACCTCCACAAGTGGTACAAGGAAAGTGGAGGCATGCTAAACATGCCTGGATTATAGGGGTGGTTACTTGCACGTCTAGCGCCACACTTTTTAAATTTTCACTTGATGATTCACCTCTTCGATTTTCGCCCTTACTGCAGTGTATAGATAGGAGATTTCTTAGCCATTTACAGATTTTGAATCCTTGAATTCTCTCTCAGCAATCAAATCTCGAGTACTCCTGAGAAACCGTTCTCTCTTCCCCGAGCACCTCTTTCGAAGATCTTTCACTTGTAAGTACTTTTCTTCCCATAATTTCTCCTCCATCTTCTCATTCTTCTTCTACATTTCTTCAAAAAACTTATCCATGGCCAGAATACGAAGGACTGTAGTGAGGGAACCTGTTAGGCCTAGGGATACTAGCAGGTTGAGAAGAATTGAAGTAAAAGATACCTACATTCAAGCTTTTAGGGCTAGGTACCACACTCCCGAGCCTGTCTATACCTTTGTTTTTTACTCTAGGTTCCATAAGAATGACATAGGGGGTGTAGAACTTGTGCCTTTCTTCACCAAAGCCATCATGGAAGGGGTTTAAGTTCCTTCGGCCTCCTCTCCTTTTAAGGATGTTTATTCACTTAAGGTTCTTCCCGCTTCAATGCTGTATTAGTTTTTCCAGAATAGTTATACGCATAGTCTTCATAAACGCTTGGTTGGGGTGAACCTAGGGTTGGATGAGATCTTGTTCTGCTACAACTTGAAATTAGTTGGCGGGGGCAGATACTACCTTCAGGCTTGGGACCTCTCAATATATTTAATGGCCCACATGTTAGACTGAGAGAAGGGGTATGTCGAGATATCAAGCGCACGCCTTCTCTAGAAGAAATGTTCAACTTCCTCGCCACCATAATGGAAAGCCTTGAAGCCGCCTCGGCGACAAGGAGAGTAAGGCTCTCGAGGGATAATGAGTCGTCCGACATCGCCCCGATTGTGGTGCCTTCGTCTCCTCCACCACGCTGAGAACCACCACCTCCACAGTTGCAAAGGCAATAGGTGCCCTAAGAACTAGTGATCCTTCTAAGGGATCTGCAACAGCAACGACTACGACACCAAGGCAATCCATCAGACCGGGTCGACAAGTGGTAGAGGGACCACTGCAGAAGAGAGCTTGAGTCTTCCATCGAGCACCGAGTGAAACGGTGCCATGACACTCCGGTGCCGAACGTGCCCGCCGAGTCGGCCCCCCCGAGGTGTCATTAGGAGGGGCAATCCTATCTTGGAGTCTGACTCCATAATCCACTCCACTGACATTGCTCTGGCTGTCAATGGCAGTCTTCATTTTGAGGCCGAGATGGTCGTCTTACAGGACTATGGGGATAATAGTCTCCTGCAAGGAGTTATTCAACACAACTTGGTGGTAAGTACATCGAGTCATTTTCTGACCTTAACCTTTTTCTATTTTGATCGTTTGGCATTTTCTAACTTTTGTTCCTATTTCCTTTCAGGTCTGCTAGCAGATGAGGGTCATTATTGATCGCTTTTATGAGTATAAGAGAAAGGCCAATGAGGCCCGAGCTGAATTGGCCTGAAAAGATGAGCATATCCTTTGGCTAGAGAGGACAATTGGTGAACAAACCAGGCACATCACCGACTTGATACGCAAATTCGAGGCCCTTACAGTCGATCTAGACAAGACAAAGGTAGTTGAGGCTATAAAAATGAATAGAATAGAGGAGGCCAAGCTTCGGGTTTCCATTGCCGAGTCGAATTTGCTTGAAGCTGAGGCTAACTGCAATGCCGTGACTTCAAAAGAGGAAACCCTGGAGGGAGAAAGGGTTGGAGAGTTCATGAGAAAAGACGTGTATGGACCTATACTACCAGTGTCAATATCAAATGGTCTCGGTTTTTGACGAAGCCAAGAAGAAGGCCTTCAAGCACAATTGGGACGGCACCCTTTACGCTGCTAGGGTTGAAATAGGCTTATCTTTGTTTTCAATGAGTAGTCTGCTCAGGGAGTCCGAATTCAGGGACGTCCTTGAAAGTGTAGTAATAAACCGAGCCAGCTTTGGAAAGACCACCCAAAGGAGTCGAGGGGACAGAAGGTGAAAATATACCAATCACCCTTAGAGACGGTACTGAATAGGAACAACAATCCTCATCTCGGCTCCCTTCCCCATCCCCCCCAAGTCACAACGATAATCTTTCAGTGCCCGGTGCCTCTGTCTTTCATCTTGGGGGGCCTGAGGCAAAACTTGATGAAATACTTGGCGTCGGGGAGGGCTCGCTAAGGCCGCGGGGTTTGTTCGTAAGAGAAGATCTTAGTGGAAACCCTGAGGAGCATGTGGACCCCGAAGGCACCAAGAATGCTTAGCCCTTTTTCTGGTTTTTGGTTTTTTTTTTTTGTAAATTCTCTTCTTTGTATGC
Source organism: Ilex asprella (assembly GCA_023539305.1). Lineage (NCBI taxonomy): Eukaryota > Viridiplantae > Streptophyta > Magnoliopsida > Aquifoliales > Aquifoliaceae > Ilex > Ilex asprella. The sequence continues at coordinate 18,072,243 of CM042193.1, read as the reverse complement.
TCCGGGGGACGCAAATCTTCTTTTCTTTTAATTGATGAAACTTTTATTCCATTACGATCTTTTATTTCATAGCTTTATTTCGTTCCACTAAATTGTGTTGTTGATCCCCGAACTTTCAAGTCCATAAAGTTAAGATTACAAGTACTTGGGACTTGCCCCGTTTGGGGACCTTGTCTAGAACGACCGAGCCAGAGGCTCATTCTAACTTTTCGAGGGAGATGCTCTATGGGTGGAGTCTTGTACCTCTTGGGGCCGTTCCCCTAACAATCGAGCCCACAACTCGTGTTAATTTTTTGAGGGCGATGCTCCAAGGGTGGAGTTTTATACCTCTTGAGGTTGTGCTACTGACAACCAAGCCCAAGACTCATGTTAATTTTTTAAGGGCGATGCTCCTAGGATGAAGTCTTATACCTCTCGGGGTCCTGTCATTAACAACTGAGCCCACGACTTGTGTTACTATTTAAGAACTACAGCCTAGGATTCAACTTAGTAGTAATAATTATTCAAATTTGATGCATTCCATGGTCAGTTTACATTGTTGCCATTCATTTCTTGTAGCCTATATGTTCTTGTGCCCCTCACAGTAATTACTTTATAAGGGTCTTCCTAAGTGGGGTTGAGTTTCCCGTCGGTGGGTTCCCGATTATTGCACACAACTTTGCATAATACCAAGTTTCCTACTTGAAAGCTCCTTGTTCGGACTTTTTTTGGTTCTGTTTTGACAGTTCTCCTTAGTATTTTGCTAGCCTGATTGATGTTAGTTCTCTTCTTTCTTCAGCTAAGTCAAGATCCCTAGCGAGGGTCTGATCATTGTCCCCTAACTCAAAGGCTTGGCTTCGTACTATTGGGAGCCCTACTTCGACCCATATGTCATGGCATACGACGTTGAGTAACTCTTCGATCCATTTACCCTTTGTCTTTTCCAATATCTTTTTGATTCCGGCCAACATTATCTTATTTGAAACCTCTGCTTGTCCATTACTTTATGGGTATGCTGGGGGTGGAATAATAATTAAGTATTCCAAATTTTGAACAGAACTCTTTGAATGGACCATTCTTGAATTGAATGTCGTTATCCTAGATGATGGCTCGAGGGATTCCGAACCGAGTAATAATGTTCTGTCATACAAACTTCTTCGTTTTGATGTCCCGAATATGGCTCAGAGACTAGACTTCAATCCACTTTGTGAAATAATCAATCGTCACTAGAATAATTTTTCTTTTCTAAAAGGGCTCTTGGGAGAGGCCTTACAATATCCATGCGCCATTAAGAGAATGGCTAGGGATTTGTCAATAAGTTCAAATCTCCTACTAGTTGTCGAATGATGGGTGTGAATTTCTGACACTTATCACATTTTTGAACGTAACTCTTGGCATTATTTTACATATACGACCATCAACACCCCTGAGACATTTCTTAGTGTGGGAGGAATATTCCTCCTGTATGACTCTCACATACACCCTCATGAACCTCAAAGAGCAAATGTTCAATTTTATCCATAGGGACGTATAGTAAATGTGGCCTCGAAAAGGATCTCCTATATAACTTGTGACCAGGAGATATCCAGAACCTAGGAGCCCTGAGTGTGATCTTCCTAACTTCTTTGAGATCCTCGGGAAGTACTCTTTTCATCAAATATTTGGTTATAGGGTCCATCCAACTCGGAGGCACTCTTTGTACTTGCATCCACAATACCTTCTTTGCCTTAGTGTATTTTATATTTGAACTCTCTCAGTTTTCAATGATAATACACTGAATTACCTCTGAGGACAAGGCCGAGGCAAGACAGGCCAGCGTATCCGCAAGGGTGTTATGATCCCTTGAAATATTGGATATTTCCACCTTCTCTAACCCCTCGATTTTAGACTTTGCCTTCTGATGATATGCCTTCATCCTATTATCCCGAACCTCAAAGTCGCCATTGATTTGATTTACTACCAATTGGGTGTCACATAAAATATGGTGACGTCTCACCCCGATCGAGTACGCAATATCGAGTCCTGCCAATAGTGCCTCGTACTCAGCCTCATTATTAGATGCTTTGAATCCCAATCTAATAGCTTACTCTACTGTGAATTCTTCAAAATTGGCTAGTATTATACCTACTCATACCCCCTTGCGTTCGAGGATCCATCTACATGTAGGTTCTAAACGTCATTGTCAAAAGCTATCATTTCTTGTGGAGGCTCGGACGAGAGAACTCGACAGTAAAATCGGCAAGAATCTCCCCTTTGATGGAAGCATGGACTTTGTATCTTATTTCAAACTCCTCGAGCTCCACAACCTACTTGGCTCTCTTTTCATATATGTCGGCTTTATGAAGGATGTACTTGAGGGGCTTATCGGTCAGGACTTCTATGGTGTGTGCTTGAAAGTAGTGTCTGAGTTTTCTTGCCGAGATTATCAATACTAGTATGAGTATTTGTATCGGCGAGTATCTAGTCACGGCATCAAGCAAGGTCTTGCTCACAAAATAAATTGGCATTTGCACCCCTTATGTTCCCTCACCAGAGCCCCACTAACTACCCCTTCTGACACAGATAATTAAAGGTTCAACACTTCTTCTTTTGTTGGGATAGACAAGGTGGGGGGGATCTCAGGTAGTCTTTAATCCCCATAAGTGCTCGGTCACATTCTTCATCCCAAGTCCCCCTTTTCGCCCCTTTGATCATGGCAAAGAACAATTTGCACCTATCCAAGGACTTGGAGATGAATCGGTTGAGGGTGACTAGCATTCTAATCAATTTTTGAATGTCTTTGGTAGTCTTTGGCGCCTGGATACTCTGCACGGCCTGCACCTGCTCGGGGTTGACTTCTATGCCCCTATGTGTGACCAAGTACCCCAAGAATTTGCCTGAGCTTACCCTGAAAGCACACTTTGAGGCATTAAACTTTAGTTGTATCCTCGGAACACGGCAAGCGCCGTCCCGAGGTCCTAAAGATGATCGGATCCCTTTATGCTCTTTAAGAGCATGTCGTCAATATAGACTTCCATAGTGACCTGGAGTTGTTGCTTAAAAATCTTATTCATCATGCGTTGATAAGTGGCACCAGCATTCTTCAGCCCAAACGTCATCACCATAAAGTAATGGATTCCTCGAGGTGTGATGAACTTTGTATTCTCCTGATCAAATTCATTTTAGGAAATTTGATGGTAGCCTGCCCAAGCATCCATGAAGGAGATACGTTCATGACCCGCGGGCGCGCATCTGCGAGCTGATCAACTTTTGGCAGTGGATACTCGTCCTTGGGATATATCTTATTCAGGTCTGTGAAATCCATGCAAACTCGTCATTTTCTGTCTTTCTTCTACGCACACACTATGTTGGATAACCACTCGGGGAACTGCACTTCTCTAATGGATCCCGCCCCTTACAACTTGACTACCTCTTCATCTACTGCTTGTGCATGGTGAGGCGTCGTGCTTCGGGTTTTTTGTCCAAACGGCGCCAAATTGCACAAGAGAATTCCTGTAATAAATAGAGATAGAGATACTCTGAATGATGAAACTAAAACAACCAAAATGTTAGGAAAGGGGCGGGGTGAATACCTAACTTATCCCATTCGAAGCTTAAGTCATTACGCATTTGGAGGGTTGAGCACAGTGTTTTTACCAGTTTATTTTACATACCTTTGTTCATCTTTTTTATGGGTATTTATACTTGGACCAATAATTAGTGTAGGGGTTTTGAGTCTCATCTCGATATTTAATGACTTGCACTCTTATCCACGCATAATGGGTGTTCTCCACTCAGATTCTCATAACTGATTTACTCGGGAGATAAGGTAAGTGCTCGAGGCCCACCGAGCACTTATGACCCTATCTCCGGTCATTTAAGTATCTTTGATCAGTGCTTGACACTTATTGCCAAGTGTTTAGTGCTCGGAGAACAGTACATCGGGGTTTCCTAAGGACATCTAGTCGATGCAATAACCATTAATGCTCCATAATGATGACTGTCTGTGTGGGTCTCGAGGGCACATAGGCTCATTAATTGCTCTATCACAGTCATTCAAATCCTCATTAATGAACTGTCGTGTCATCTTTAATGCTGGGGTCAATCTGTGTACTCAGCTCCTCTAGGCTATTATTGCTTAACGCCTTTTCCCGACATCTTTTGAGTTTCATAACAGTTAGATTTGTTCACGTGTTAGTTTGAGGCTACTGAATCGCCTAAAGTCTAGTCATAAGTCATTGTAAACATGTATTCTAAATTTACAATTCTACCCTTAAATATATTAAGTGAATTTTTTTATTACAAATCAATTCAATTAATGTGGAAAAAAAATTAATCCCCTTATTTTTGTTACAAGAGTGACTTTATCTCGTGGTGATCGGCAAAAAATATGTGAACTGAGAATGAAATATATCCAATAAGTAAAAGATAAAAATATCAACTTAAAAAATTACTGTCTTATCTTCACTTTTTTCCTCCACTTTCCGCCCAAATTTAGGATGAAAATATTTAGTGGGCTGGAAGGATTGAGATCTCCTCCCACTTTCCACTCACTCGTACTTTCCGTTGGCATTAAACAAAAAAAACATTTTCCTTTCCTTCCATTTTTACTCCCTCACTTTCCTTCCACTTATTTTTCTACCGTTCCAAGCACACTATAATGTTATTGAAATATAATTTAAGGTACTTAATATATAATAATCATTAAATTAATAGTGTTGACCAAACACACATTATTCTCAGTTTAGTAACATTTTTATTTTTCGTTTTTATTTTAATTTTTAGAGTAAACAAAATAAAAAATTTGTTTGATAACTATTTTTTTTTTATCACGATTTTGTAAACGGGATTTTTAAAAATAAAAAAAAATTATTTTTTTTTAATTTTTAAAAATTAAAAATAAAAACGTTATTAAACGGGACCTAAATTTTTAACTTATGTTGTCAAATTATATCCACTAACATTGGTCATTATTAAATGTTATGTCCAATCGTTAAACCGCCTCTTATCAAATTAATGAACTTAACCAGCATAAGAAAAGTCAAATTTAATGACCTTGAATAGGACTTGGGAGTATCAACCTTCTTTTAGTACTTAGTGCGCACAGACCCACGCGCCCTGGTGTCGCGTGAAGTCAGATGAACTCTAACCTGAAATATAAGGTACGGTGACCCCTTCTGCTCAGCCATGCCTATCAAGAAAATAAAACCCTACCCTCTCTCTCGCTCTAACCATCAGAAATTCGTCTTTACTTTCTCTCTCTGGTCGGACTGGTCCTACCCTATCCTCCTCAACATCTCAAACTATACTCCCAAACCCGCCGTTACCTGAGCTTTTTCTACATGAAGATGAGAAACAAAGGTAAAATATACCCATCTCCATCTTCTTCACCATCTCTTCCCTCATACTCTCCAAACAGAGACGCTTTGCCCGTTTTGAAGCTCTTACCAGCTGCTATTCTAGCCCTAGCCTCAGTTCTCTCTCTTGAAGACAAAGAAGTCTTGGCATATATGATAACAAGGTCCACAAACCCGTCATCTATCATTGAAGAGAAGAAGAAAACCAGCAAGAAATCCAATACCCACAAGCCTCCTGTGTTTGATTGTGAGTGTTTCGATTGTTATACTAGCTATTGGTTCAGGTGGGACTCTTCTCCCAACCGTGAGTTGATTCACCAAGCCATTGAAGCCTTTGAAGAACACTTAAACAACGGCGAACAGTCGAAGAAAAACAAAAATAAGAAGAGAGAGAAAACGGGTCGTCGTGCGAATGAAAAAGTGGCGTGTGTGTCAGACACTCCCGTGCCGGAGAGAGAAAATGACCTGCCGGAGATTGAAGAAAGTTTTGCACAGATTATCCCAAGTAATGAGGCGTCTTCGCTTGAAATAGCTGAGATGGCATCGGGAAATGAGGAAGACGAGATTGTTATGGCTGAAGAGGACTTCCCGGAGGAGGTGGCGGCGTCACCGGAGATGGCGGGGGTTGTGAGTGGTAGCACAGTGAACAACCACAAGGGTTTGGCCAGAAAGGTATTACCGGATCTGTTAGGGTTATTCAATTCACGTTTGTGGAGTCTTTGGAATCCGAACATGTGAGAGAAAAAATCCAATCTTTTTTAAGAGTGGAAGAAAAAAAGGTTTATGTGGTGGGTTAGTCTTTATGGTCCCTTTCATTAAGCATTTGTTTATTTACTTTTTGGGTTTTTAATGCCTGAGCTGAGAAGGCATTTTACCGGTGTGGTTGTGGTCTGTATAATTTCCACGAAATTATATATTTACATTTTTTGATTGGGTTGGGCGTCAATTTATCCGCTTATTATCTACGCATTGTGAGTAGGTGAATATAATTGCTTACATGGGCCAATGAATGTGACTTTTCCAACTTGATGTTTTGTACTATCCCGGCTTCATTTTTTTAAAAAAACTGAATTTCTAATTACGAAAATATAATATATTATAATTATTAAAATGTTACTAATTTAATAATTATACTAAATTGAATTTAAGTCCAATTTTAAACTTGTCATGTCGGGATTATGTTGAGGTGTTTATTATATTAGTTTCGTGTCATGTATGATTAATAAATAAATAAATTATTTATATATTTTTTTAATTAATTTAATTATATTTATATTTATTTTTTAATTATATTGTATTGTGTCAAATTTATTTGTTTACAAAATAAATAATCTTAATTTTATATTGTATTTCTGTAGTATTAAAAAATTGTATCATATATATATTTCTTAGTGTTCATACTATAAAACCATAGATAGGAATGATAGGGCTATGGGTACCCCCTACTTACTTTTTTGTAGTTTCTTTTTTGAATGTCAATGATGCGGTATTCTATGCTTTTAGTGAGAATCATTTGAAATAATAATAAAAATATAGTACTTTGCTTTATTATAGTTTTTGGGAGACAACTAATTGGGGTTTGGACTCTTGACTTGGGACTTGAGGCGTTGGGGAAAACCCCATTTCGCAATTCACGGTGGTGAAAGTACTTGGCAATTGGCTTGCCTGTGTTGTACTTATTACCGTAAGAACAATGTTGTAAGGAATTTATTTGTGAATTTTATTTAAAGATTTAATGATATGATTTTAATATAATCATTAGATTAATTATGAGTTTAATGTTAGATAAAATTTATAATTAATTACATTATTAAATCTCTAAATAAAGTTCAAATAACATATTCCTTTTAGTAATATGATAATGTTGGTCGCGGTTGGTAACTTTGTATTTTAATTTTATTGCAAAAAAAAAAAAAATAAACACATTTGGTGAATGTTTTTATTTTTTTTTAATATTTTATTTTAAAAATCAGGCCAAAATATGAAAACATTCAAAAAAATTATTTTTAAAAAAAAAATAATAATAAGAACAAAACATAACCCCATTTTAATGTGGTATGGACTTCGAACCCTCCTTCAGTAACCCTATAAACATTTCGAATGAACCATTTCGAACGAAGCTCCTCGAGCAGCACTCTCTCACGTCTGTGGGATCTGCTCAATCAACGAAGTTTCGGCTTCATTTCTTTTCGGCGAGGTTCACCCTTCATTTCCATCTAGGCTTTAATGTTGCAGATTTAGGAATTTTTCTTCATCTCTATTTTGTTTTGTTGTTTATTTCAACATGTGTTTTTGTATGCGTATGTGTATGTGTGTATCAGTGGTGGTGGACCGGTCTTGATGGTGGGTTTTGGGTGGTGAGATTTTGGTGGTTGGGTGGAGTGGGTTTTTGATGATTTAGATGGAGATGTATTTGAGATTAAAAAATTAATTAATATAACATAAATATTATAATAATATAAA
>CM042193.1:18006716-18051725 GCA_023539305.1 Ilex asprella | reverse complement strand
AAAAAATGAGAAAATATATTTTTTTGTACCATAATTATGTTATTACTTGATAAAATATAATAAATTTAATATTTTATTCTTATAATACTAGTTAAACGTGCTAATCGTATCAATTTCGTGCTGTTTGTATTTGACATTAATCCGACCTATTTATTATTTGTGTTAATGAGTCTTGTCTTTTAAATGTTCATGTCGAAAAATAGTCAACTCGAAGATACTAATTTTATGTTTTATTTATGTATTGTATAAGAAATTGTGACCCCTAACCGCAACTAGGATTAAACACGAATCCAATCCCTTGATCATTAACCAAAAAAAAAAACAAAAAATCTCTTGATCACTGCATCCAACTAGTGGGACACCATCATCTTCTACCTTCGTCCTCCATGATAACTGGTACAGTTCACTTTCTCAATAGAGATAGGAGGGCAAATGACAGTTTGTATTTCGAAAGATTAAAAAAATTTAATCTGTCCTCTTAAAGATTAATTATTTTAAATTACACCCCCAATAAAATTAATTGGCAGCATTGTGACCACAATCATAACGTCAATTGTGATTTTTATTAGATTGACAGGCATGTGAGATACAGGTGAAAAAAAAAAAAAGATCATAATTCAACACAAGTCATCACGTATATTCTACTGGCTGTCAATTTGACGAAAAATTGCAACGGGCGTTATAACTGAGGTCACATTGCTATCAATTAATTTTATTAATTATGGAATTTAAAATAATAAATCTTTGAGGATATAAATTAAAAATATTTTAATCTTTTAAGGTACAAACTGCTATTTACCCAAGATAGTAATAATCATTTCAAGAAAGCAACGGCTTTACATCTAAAAGCTGTTGGGCAGTAACTATCGGCCCGTGACATTTTGGCGCCTAAAAACGAAACTAAAAAAAGGCTTTTTATTTTTAAAAATAATATTTTATTTAAAATTTATTTTTTTCGGTTTTTGAGATGTTTTTTTTTTGAACTGGGTTTTTGAGATGTTCACTGTTCAAACTTAAAATGGTAATGCTAATCGAGAATTATAGACTTTATGATTTTTTAGTGTATAAAAACAACACATAAATAAGCAAAGACAAAGAATCAAAATAAATAAATAAAAACAAAGGCAGATTAGTTGCCCATTGTTTGCTAAAGAGAGAGAGGGAGAAAGAAGAAATGAATAATTAGGAAAAAATGTTAAAAAGTTCATTTTTTATCATTACTTTTTTTTTTGTTTTTTTTTTTTGTTTTTTAATATGTTTTTTTGGTGTCATGGAATAGAGAAATAGGCCTAAACTATTGAATTTAAATCTAACTTTAATTTTTTGTTGAGCTTAATATTATATAAAATTGAAATTTTTATTTGAACTAGTGGGTTTAATTACAAAAATTTGGGCCTCACTAAAAAATGGGACCTTAAATTCAGACTTTGATGGTCGTACACTAGAATTGGGGCGGTGACAATCTTCGATTTCAGCAAAGGAGAATGATATGCATCTCAAATAAATTTTAAAATTTGTATTCTAAATAAATGTGAATAGTTGAATAAGTCGGTTTTATTGACAAAAATTTATGAAACTACTTATCCAACAATACACATTGTTTGAGATGAGATGCAAAATTTGATATATATGTTGAGAAGCAAGGTTATTACTCAAACTGAGCTGCTCGAGTTTGGCTTGAGTTCGGTTCAGGTTCGGATTCGGGTTCGATTCGTTGATGCTCGGTTCGTTTTCTAAACGAACCCAAACTTAAACAAATTTTTAAGCTCGTTCAAGCCTTACAAGTTTGGCTTAAACTCAACAGACTCAATTCGTTTATATTCAAATATTCATGCTCAACTTGTTTTTAATTCATTCAAACTCGGTTCATTTCTTAAATAAGTCAAACTCGAATAATTTTTTAAACTCGATTAAGAAATAAATTTTTCAAACTCGGCTCAAATTCGACTTGACCCGTGCCCCTAACACTTCTATTGAGAAGTATAGCACTGTTGTTCAAGAAAACAAGACCTCTTAGGTTTTCTGCATTGGTGATTATCTTACCATCAAAGGTCAATAAAACTGAAGGCGCCCAAGAACAATGTCCAATCAAATAAAAAAAGAAATTTTGTGGGTCTATCGTCCAAAAATATAATTTTTTGCTACTCTATATTTTTCATCTAAAAAAAACACGATGAGGCGCTTAAGAATTTTTTTTTCATAATTTCTTATTATGTTATCATTTTTTAATTAATAATTAGAAATTATTTAAATCAAAATTGACTATCCAGTTTTAATACAGTACCACAACCGTATCACTGATGATATATGTAAGATATGAAAGGCAGAGGCTTGTCAAGGAAATTGCAGGCATCATTATTCATTCATTAAGGTGGAGACGAGGAGAAAGAACTTCATGGCTCCATTCTTCTCTGTCCTGGAATTATATTATTTTTTTTCTCAGACTATTTAGTATTCGAAAGTCACTTTAAACTCTGATTAATTTAGATTCGAGTCGGGTAGGACCACAAGGACGGCAAAGGTCTCCTTATCAAATGCAGATGAGTTTTCAAGACTCGAACTCGAAACCTTGATTAAGTTAGAACAGTCCCTCACCAACTGATCTAATGTTCGATAATAATTATACGATTGTTACAACCTTTTTCTGAATAGACTGTTGCTTCAAGAGTGTCCCCCAATGTCAATTTAATTACAAATGCACCCAACCAAAAGAATGAAAAGTGCACTTGTCCCTATTCGATCAATTATACCTTACAACTTTCACAAGAACATAATGACGAGGCAACCATCTATGACTATTAAACTCACCTTAGAAACTACTAAGTGCCTATTTCATTCCTCATTGGAAAAGCTGGAGTATAAGTGGCTTTCACCTTTCATGGTACTGTTTTGTTGAAGGACAGAATTTGACGCTGAAGTTTCAGTACTAATGACCCACATGCACCAGCTCACAAGCTCATTTGCCCGCGTAAATTCAACAGTGCCTTATGTCACGATCTCTAAGTAAAATGAAAAATCAATACTTGTCGAAAGAATGGAAAATAAACGAATTACTCGTGCTTGACATCCATCCACATTTGGACTTTGTTGAACTAGATATTAAGCATATACACGTCTGCTTCCTCCTACTTAAGCAAAGAACAGAACTGGAATATCATCAATCTTATCATAAAACATTCAAAGTTGATATCTTGGCAAGCTTTGAGAGAGAGAAACATTCATCAACGATTAGTCGTTATCTAATTCTGCACATCAACATGATCAATGTTGCAAACAGTCCTGAAGTGTAGAAGCAGCATCAATGGAAAACAACACAAGTTAACCAGACAATCAAGTGGTGCCCTCTTTAGAACGGTCAAGAATCAGTCACTTCAGCCATTAGCCCATTCTGAGTGAACATATAGAGCATACAGTAAACACCACCACCATTCCTGCTTCGCGATTGTCCAGTTGTGGGCCCTCTAATGGAGGCAGAAACGCTAGCCTCCTTCCACTTTTAAGCCTAGTTGGTATTTAGAGTCAACCACTCGATGACAAACATACTCCATATATAATGGTGGAGCCTTCAAGAATTGAAATTAACAGACCTCGTGGAATAAATAAATCACTCAAGAAGTTGATGCAACATTAATTGAATATTAAATTCGAGATAGAAAAGTAAAAACAACTATTATTTGCAGAATCCGAGGCGAAGGGAGGGGAGGGGGGTTCAACGTTAGAAACAATCACAGGAATTGAATCTATGTAACTTTGCAATCACAGGAATTCACAAATTTGGATAAATTGACTAAGGAGCCACAATATTTATAAAATCAAAATAATAAGAGTTAACCCTAAAACACATGAAAACATCCTTTAAATACTAAACAATAAGCTGGAAATCCTAATTATGCTAAGAATAATTAAATTACGAAATAATCCAAATAAACCCTAAACTGGAAAAACTTCGGAAGACCCAAACACATGTGTCCAGGCCTTTTTTGGGCTTTTGACGGTTTCCATTATAGCCAAAAGCATATGTCTTATAGGACTCGTCGTAAGCTTCGATTTGATATATTATGAGTCCCGTAAATTCAAATGAATCAAAAGTCATAGTCAAAACAGTGTCAACCCTTCTTAGACTTGAATTTCCATCATTTCCTTACGCGGACGGTGTCACATATTTAGAAATTATACTAACCATCGACATTAGACAAGCAGCGTTTACAACAGAACACCGAATAGACACATAATACATGTGATAAAATGTAGCAAAATGTACATGTTAGAGGCCTCTTCTTTTTAAACAAACTTTTTCTAAAGGTATCTCAAACATGGCGGTTTCAATACTTCCATTCAAGCTAAAATGACATGATTTAGATTTATTTCACCCCATTTGCTGTCATTTCGACTCATTAAAAAAAATCTAGTGGAAATAGGGGGCCATGCTAGACTTAACGAGTGAAGAAAGAGTAGGGAGGAGGAATGTGTACAACTAAGAAATCTCTCATGCTGAGTTGGTCGCCCTCATGTCAGCTGCAGGAACTTTTTAGTGTTGTATTTTAGTTTCTTGATGGCTTCCTAAAGGGAGAATGACAAAAAAATTCACTTGACCCTAGCCTTCTTTAACTCTACTTCCTTTTAGCTTATTTTATGCTTTTCTCATCAACTCGAAGTTGCAAAACATCCGCACGAAAAGGAAATTTCTACCAATTTATTGTGTTTTTATAATTTTTAAACCAAAATAGTGTAATTTTAAACTTACTTACATGTTTTTTTTAAATCACTTCACACTAAAAGCGTGTTTCAATGTTCCCAAATCGCATTTTTAGTGTAAAGTCATACTTCAAACACGATTTTATAAAAAGAACATTAGTTTAGTAAATAAGTTTAAAACTAGAAAATTTCATTAAAAAGAGTTATAACATGCCTGTCTATGGAGTAAATATTGAATACAACGGTGGTAACACGTCATAATTGATGACATGGTATTACCAGCCAATAATAAAATCATAAATGGGAAAAGTGAATCTCACTTGGACTTACATGGCAGGAGGGTGGGAAGTTATTTGCTTACATGGCAAGTCAGTTATTAATTTTTGTGGAGTCTATGTGCTTATTTGTTTTATTATCATTAGTTGGTGATACTACATCACCTTATCACGTGGTATCACCGTTGTAATAAATATTTTCTCCGGGTGCTTACTGCAAAAAAACACTGGGCTAAGACTTAGGCAGCATACCATTTTCCTACATTAAAAAACAACTTGGTAACAAATGACAGGACATCATCCCACCCCATTGGTTACCATGACTAGGCTCTTAAAATTTGGGTCTTACAAATAATGACTTAAACATTTGACCGTAAATGTTTTTATAAGAAGCATAAAGATAGAAACAAAGCAAGTTGAATCCCATTTCTTTCTCCAAGTTCATACATATCGCTCCTTCTCGTAGACTTATAAGTGCAGGATAAGCATACAGGTAAAGCTTTTTACTATAGCCATACACCAAACATAAATATATTTATTGATTAGAAAGTAATTATACAGTTTGATTGGTGTAGTAGATAAGGGTCCTTTCAGCTAGAAAAGAGAGAGAGAGAGAGATTTAAAAAACCTACCAAGGAATGGACCTGCCATGACCTTGTGTTCCTAATGTACAAAAAAAAGACCATCTTCCTTGTCATATAACTTTGAAATTTTAGAGGTCGACAAAATATTCCTGCACTTCTTCCTGTCCATAGTGGGGTTGCTGATCGACACCTTGTTAAAAAAAACATCCAAGCATTGATAGGTGCAGTGATATAATACTGGTGATGCAGAAACTTATGAACCGAGCAAACCTCACACATGAATACCAGTGTACAAGATCAGATGAATCGTCTCTTGTGGAGAAAATATTCATTATAACGGTGATACCACATGACAAGGTGATGTGGTATCACCAACTAATAAAAATAAAACAAATAAACACTCAGATCCCACAAAAATTAATAACTAACCTGTCATGTAAGTAAATAATTTCTCATCCTCCTGTCATATAAGTCCAAGTGGAGTTCACATTTCTCATTTAGGGTTTTTATTATTGGTTGGTGATACCATGTCATCAATTGTGATATGGTACCACCGTTGTATTCAATATTTACTCCTGTTTGTGGGGTCCAGAACCCATGCCCAATTGGCCACTAGATTTAACCTTTTCAAAGAACAGCTAGTCCTAACCTTGTAACTTTCTCTATGTTTGATCTACCTGCCTCCAATTAGGACCCTCGTTGCCTTCCAGGACTTGTTCGACACCGAAATTGCATTATTAATCACCCAGCTATTTGTTTAAAGCTCCCCTCTCTGCCATTCTCGGTACTGTGATCAAACATTAAGCTCTCTGAAAGAAGACCAAAAGATGAAGGTAAGTCCACCAGCAGTTCAACTTAAACAAAACCAAAACCATCCTCATTGTAGTTTCATCCATCTGTGTTTTTGCTGCAGTTACTCGGCTGGATGCATCGTAAGTTTCGGCAAAATAGCAGCGAACCTCTCAAGGATTTTTCCATCGGTAAAAACCTGTCCACATTTTCCTGCAAACTAACACCTTTTGCATGCCACGCAATTGCACACGTTTCACTACTAATGCTGTGTCCATAGATTTGGTCCTGATTGATGTTGTCACCTTGAGATCAGAGCAGGGCAGGCTTGAATCCTGATCACCCCACACAGGAGCATGCTGCTTACTTAATTATAGACGAAATATCATAGAAAGATGAACTGCAAACGAATCAAATATCATAAAGATCACCAATCCGAAGGACCACAATGCTTAACTAATTCAAAAACTATTTGCATTCTCTTGATATGTCTGTAGCAGACACCTTTATGACTCCTGTTCAATAGACTGATGAAATCTTTCTCCCTGTACTTGTCTGACAGGGCAGCTATCTCTCGACGACCAGCAATACTACCCCAATCCAAACTATTGCTCTAAACCCATAAGCAAAGGACAGCATGACAATCTCTTTCGAAACTCATTTGCCAGTCAAGAGGCAGCAAGAGTGGAAGAAGGTCTTGAAGATGAATCACAGGCCACATTATCTGAGCTCTTCCATGGGTTCCTTGCCATCGGTACCCTCGGTGCAGATCCTATCGTCACTGAACCTTCTACCCCAACATTTGCCATCTCTGTTGAGAACATAACAGAGAAAGAAACTGAAGTGACAGAAAATGAACTGAAGCTAATTAACGAAGAGTTGGAGAGGGTGCTGGGAGCTGAAGCCAGAGATGATGGTTCCAATGACTCATCTGGGAGAAACAGTCATGTCAGCACTGGGAGAAGCAGTCATGGTAGCACCATTACGCTTAGCGGCAAGCAAATAGAAAGCTCAGAGAATAATGGGAATGGAACAATAACTTGTCCACTTCAGGGTTATCTTTTTGGTTCAGCAATTGAATTGCCAGAAACAACCGTGGGAAAGAAGGAGCATAGGGCGTCACTCGGGGAGCTGTTTCAGAAAACTAAACTGGCAGAGGAAAAGAAAACAGATAAGGAAACAGAGAAATCTGCTGTTCACCTCATGAAGAAGTTACTGAAGAAGAGAATGCTTCACCCCTCCTCTCGTAGCTCCACAGCAGATTCAGGAGGAACTGTTGATCCTGCTTCAGCAGAGACAAAACTGCATAAGGTTCTGTTACAAAGCTTTCTTTCTTTATTCAGGGAACCTTGGAAGATGCATTTAGTAATCCAGCTTACTCCTAACTCTTTAATTTGAGGCATGCAGATTCTACATATGTTCCACAGGAAAGTTTATCCAGAAAGCTCTACAGCTACACAAAAATCTGATACGCTCCAAAAGAATGAGATCAAGAACAACCTTATGTACGAAGGGAGATATAGCAGTGGAGATCATCTAACCCCAGCTGAAGATATCCCCATACTCCCTCAGGGACGGATCTCAAAAGAGGTCATACAGCGCTTCAAGAGCCAGCCTAACCCACCTCAAGTCACACTTGGTGATAGCAATTCAAGTGGCAACAGGGAGTATTGGATCAAAACAGACACAGACTGTACGTTTACATACACTACATTATCAGAATCCTCATTTCGGCTTCTAAATTAATTAATAGGCTGACAAAATTTTGTTGTTTGCATTGTAGACCTGGTGTTGGAGCTCTAAATGTAGAACCAGCATCATGAAGAGCAGTTTAAAGCTGTTGGTATTATACTGTAAGAAGTGTGTGTCGTTTGTGTTTGCAGGTTCTCATATTGGTTGTCAATGGTACTAGTATTTGAGTGGTTATGCTATTCTGAGCGTGAGAGAACAGAAGAATAAAGAAGGCCCGCATATAATCATCTACTCATGAGGGATCAATGTAAACTTTAAAGTACGATTCTTCGGACTATTATAGTCATCCTTGATTATTGAATGAACTATATTTTATATATTTTTCTTTTTTCTCCCTATAAGCAGATAAATGATTTAAGGCTGACAATCCAAAAGGCAGGACCGGATCTTGCTCATAATGACTAATTGGTTGAGCATGTACTTTTTTTTTTTGACACTGAATCATACTGACCAGACAAGTTATTTTCTGAAAATCAGCATCATGCATGGATAATTCAAATTAGACTTCTAGTTCTATTCCTTTACTATTTTGTTTGCTACGAATAAGATATGGAGAGAATGGCTATGAGCTGCGCAGGGGCGGCCCAACAAATCAGGAAGCCTTTGGCCAAAATATGAAAGTGGATCATATTAATAGACAATAATTATTAAAATATATTCATTTAAAAGATATTTTTCTAACTTTTTGAGATGCAAAAATATTGATTAAATTTTTATATTCATGTTTTGTCAATATATCTTTTTCAGTAGATAATAAAGTTAATCCATTTAATCTTTTTTGTGACATAGTTGATCGGAAATAAAATTTTATTAATTTAAGTTTCGAAAAACTTATCTCCATTGAAGCAACTATTACTGGTATTGTTAACAATATTCTAAAAGTTATACATCCATTTGAAAAACAATCTAATCATTTTATATAAGTTAAGATTTCCGCTGGAATATTAATTTCATATTGTAGAACTTTTCTTAATACAATCAATTCTTGAAACAAATCTAAACCATCAATATCAGAAAATAAGTCATGCTTCAGAAAAATTTCAAAGTTAAGACAATAACTTTTCAAACTATCATCACCTAAGGATTTTAATTTTTTAAAACAAAATAAAAAACCAAAAATATTTTCATATATTTTGAATTGTTCAAATCTACTCTTGATTGAAGAAATAACTAGATCAACTATACATAAAAAATACTTAATTCTAAAAAAAATTCGGTTGATAGTGTTACTGCATTCTTAATTCTAATAGTGTTATGTTTTTCTCAAAATACTGGTTCTATTTTCATTTCAAGTGCAATCTCTTTTGATGAAATCAAAGCAGAGTAAAATCCATTTTCTCTATATGATTCCAAAAAAGAAATAAGTCCTTTTAATTGCTCAATAGCAACATCAATATGCATGTCTTTGGATTGTAAATTTTTACTAACTGTGCTAACAACAAATAATATATCATACCAAATATTCATACCCAATAAAAATTCAAAGTTTTCAATCTCATATGTAGATAAGCATATGGCTTCACTCCTTGTTTTAAGATATTCACTAATTTTTGGTAATTGAATTAAAACATCTCATATTTTTGGAGTTTGATACTTGATTGCTTTAACACTTTCGATACGACTTTCCCATCGTGTTTGAGATAATGATTTAAGAGTTAACATGGATATATTATCTTGTAAAATTTTCTATCGTTTTGTTGAAGAAAAAAATAACGAGTATATACGTTGTAATACTCCAAAAAAAGATATGGCTTTAGGACAAGTTTTAGCTATATCACAAAATACAAGGTTAAGATTGTGACATCCACATGGTGTGAAAAACGCTCTTGAATTTATATCTAGTAATCTTTTTTGTACACCTTGGCGTTTTCCTTTCATATTAGATCTATTATCATATCTTTGTCTTCTTACATCATTTACATCAAGTCCAAGTTTTTTAATTACATTTATAAGTTCATCAAAAAGGCATTTCCCAGAGGTATCATCTACTTTCAAAATTTCTAAAAAATATTTTTCTATTTTTATGGACTCTTATACTACGATGTTGAAATATCGACACATCGTAGTATAAGAGTCATTTGTTCTTGATGACTTGCATTAGGAGTACAATCAAGTATTACTGAAAAATATTTTGCTTTTGTAATCTTATTAATGATTACACTTTTAATTTCAGAAGCTAACATTTGTATTAATTCATTTTGTATCTTATGCACAAGATAATGACTATGAATTTCACCATCTTTAATTCGTCGAACATGTTCTTGCATTATTGAATCAAATTCCGCAATCATTTCAATTAAACTTAAAAAGTTTTCATTGTTGTCTAGATGTATTTTCTCATTTTTCTCACGACATGTCAAATTATTTTTAGCAAGAGTTTTTACTACAGCCAAAATTCTTACAAGTATTTTTTCCAATAATCTTTCTATTTGTTAATTTGTTCTTGAATATTTTCATCAATAATTTTATTTTTGACAATCTTATTTCTAAATCAACCCATAAATTCATGTTAGTGATATGCTCATTAGTTGTTTCATGAATTTTGAGCTTATAACTAAGATTTTTTCAATCTTTAGTTCCTTCATTAACTAATTGACTTTATGCTAGGTGTTCAATTGAATAGTTTACAACAAAAGCAATATACTCTATCTAAATCTTTTGAATATATTAACCATTTTCTATCATGTTTTTCTCCATTTGACAATTTTCAAGTGTAATATGTAATAGAAAAATGTCCATTATTTTCATCATTAGGAAAATCTAAATCATTTTCCCTAACAGGACCTCTTTTAACTAATAAGTCTCTTAATTTTTTGTCAATATTTTTTCATTGTCCTGGATCACAGATATTTATTGGAACATAATCTAATAATTCACTAACAATTTCACATTCTTTATCACTTTCTACTTTACTAACAAGTTCACAATCTTTACTAATTTTATTTTCTTTTAAATCTTTTTGGCATTCTGTTGATTTTGCTATATTATCTAATAGTTCAATCGTTGAATCTTCATTTGAATTTTTTGTTGCAGTTGGTTTATCACTAATAACAAATTTATTGAGTGCTCTTTTTTTGCGATTCAATAAATTCATCTTGTTTTTTCTTTTTTTTACGTTTTTCACTTCCAAAATCATATCTTCGAGTAGACATACTAATTATATAACTTGCAGTTACAAGAATGAAAAATTATAACACAAATTTTATAAAAATTAAATTAAAAGTTAAAGAACAACACAACCTGGTACTATTGGCACTCAACTCCTTATCCTACTTTCCAGAATCACTACCTTCTTCGATACTGTTGACAGCAAGGAATGATCCTTTTGTAGCAACAGCCTTCCAGCAAAAGACAAAACTTTTGTAGCAATAGCCTTCTAGCTTTGGTGTTCTTTCTTTGTTCAGATTCAAACTTCACACACACACACATACAGAGAGGGAGTGGCATTAAATCCTGAACAAAAAAAAATCCGGCGTTAATAACATTCTACTACAGCTGTGGAAGTCTAACAGCAGAGAGAGAGTGAGACATTATCCTTCTTTGTTTTAGAAGTCTAACAATCTACTACAGCTAACAAGTAGAGCAATTTTCTAGGTAAATTGTTGAAGTGTTAACGGACTTATCAATAAAATTTGGGCCCTCTCGAGTCTCAAACCAGCCTATCCAAAATATATATACCCATAACTAAAACTCTTAACAGGGGCCCCAAAATTCTGTAAATATTGGGGGCCCTAGGCGGCCAACTAAGTGGTCCAGACCTAGGGCCGGCCCTGGAGCTGCGGTATTAACTTATCCAAAAAAAAATAAGTTGTCATTGTTTCTTCCTGAATTTGAACAAGTAGTTGCATGAATTTGTATGAGGAGAAAAAATTAACTTCAACCCCATGGTTAGACCCTAATGCACATCATCTCCCTCAATTTCAAAGATAATCACATACTTATTAACTGAAAGGGCAAACAACAATACTACATTTACCAGTTGTCTGCACTACTGCAGTGCACCATCTCAACATGGCCCATAAGATTAGTAGAACACTAGAACCTATTACATTTATTATATATTTAATGATTGTGATTGTGCCACATCAATTGGTAAAGATAAAATAGTGTGCACATCATTATTGAAGAGCAAATAAAAAAATGGCCACAACACCCAACATTTTGTTTTTCATTGAAAGACACCAAAAAAGAAAAAGTTCAATGACTCAATCCCCACACCCAACTCTGACGACCCAGCCATCCCCACCCTTAACTCCAGCCACCACACTCAAACATAAACGTTCACCATTCATTTTTTTCAGGGATAAAAGACTTCCTCACATGGTCATATTTACCAAATTCTCAGCAAGTACTACATAAAAAACCAGGTCATGAATTCGCTAAATATCACCAACGAATACTGAATCTAAAAAATCATATACAACATTAATTTTAAACCAAAACCAAAAAAAAAAGGGCCGAACTCAAAAGTTGATTGTGTTATAGGAAATGTGTATATAATTAGATTATATTAAACTGTATAAAATATAACTTATTCACTAAACTAAACAGAATATGTAGAAATCAAAAGTAGTTCACTCATAAGGATGTAGATCAACACAAACAATTAATAAGAAAAGCCAGAATTTCAATCTGAGCCTTGTAAAACATAATCTCCTTAAGACAAATTTGCTCCCTCTCAGTGCTCAAGGTGGATGAACAACTGTCTTCCAAGATAAAATGGATTTTTCCTTCTTAAAGGAGCAGCACTACAATCTTCAAGATTCTAACGAACACAACTTGTGTTTATAATTGAACCAAACCAAAAAAATAATGCAACAATATGCAAAGAGAGAAAAAATTCTGAAACTAGAATTCAGTCTGGGATGGATTGAAATGGCAAACGAGCAGTCTATTTATAGACCATTGGTACCTGTTCAAATTGCCTAAAAAAGCATGGGTTGCCACTGTTCAGATTGGAGAGACACACTATTTAATCTGAACAGGCAAGAGGCACCTCCTAAATGAACAAGCTCTTTGAAAACAAACTCATGGAATGAACACATACCCCTTTTAGCGCCAAATTCAAAAAGGAATGGATAGAAATTTAAAAATTCGGTTGGATTTAAATTTCAGTTATTATTTTTCATCCCGATCCACGTTCGAATCATATTTATTTGACCTATGACCCACACCACTCTTAATAAATTTTGTGCAAAAAAATTATATCTTTTTTGTCCAAGCCCGGCCGGGTCGGGCGGCACGCATGTGTGTGATAACCAATGTAGTGTAGGCGGTCACTCCGCTCACAAAAGTATGCTATCCCTTGGGGCCCAAACCCATGAGGCCAACTAGAAGTATATTAACTCACCAAAGTGTTGGTCTTCTTCCAATGTGGGACAAGACTTATTTTACTACACCAATCTTAGTTTATTTTATTACTTCAAATAGGTTATTTTGAGACATAATTTCTCATTCAAATCTTAATGATTTTGGACAAATAAATATACCACATTAATCTCCTCACGGAGGATAACACATTTAAACTTGGTTCCACCAATTTTGAAGTGTGAGTTTCACTTTTATTTAAGCCTCAATTTGCTCAAACAATTTGTATAAAATCATTTTTTTCAACAATCTCCCACATGAATGAAAATTCGATGTATGATAATGCAAACACTAGTTCAAATATGGATAAAAAGTTACTGCATGTGGATAAGTAGCCAGTGACCTTGAACTTTCCGTAGTGACAAAATATCGGATTTACTTGGCTATCCAATGGACATGATATCTTTGAACTTTCAGTCATTTGTGTAAACCAAGACAATAGAATTCACACAGTTTTCCTTCGGACACAGTTGGTTCTCACGTTTGTGTTCATTTTGACCTTGAACACCACTTAGTTTCATGAGTAATTTTAGAGTTATCAGCCTACACAATTCTCATAGAAGTGGCCCCTTCTTTATCCACATAGGTGAATTTCTGATTAAGAGTATCCTGTTATACCCTATTTGAACATTTCCAAGTCATAGAATATCATTAAAAGTGTTACTTACCCTAGTTCTAGTGATAAATATGCACTATCTCATCATCGGAATGGGAAGGAGTTTTGAAAATCTCCTTGGTGCATTCTGAGTTACACATAATTCAATTGTCCCTTTGAATTTAGATCTTAGGATCTCCAGCCATCTAAGTTGGGTTGTCATTATGGTAACTCTTAGTTAAGCAATAGACTTTAAATCCATTCCCCTCGATGAACTTTTCACTTACTCTCTAGTCAAACCTTTTGTCAGCGGGTCCGCAATATTATCCTTTGAATTTGCATAGTCAATGGATATAATACCATTGGAAAGTAATTGTCTAACAGTATTGTGTCTAAGACATATATGTCTAAACTTACCGTTATACATACAATTATGTACCCTTCCAATTGTAGATTGTTTATCACAATGAATGCATATTGCAGGCTCAGACTTTGGCCAATTTTAAATATCCTCTAATAAGTTATGAAGCCATTTTGCTTCTTCTCCAACTTTATCTAAGGCAATGAACTCAAATTCCATTATAGATCTAGCAATACAAGTTTGCTTTGAGGATTTTCAAGACACAACTACACTACCTAAGGTAAAGACATATCAACTCGTGGATTTTGAATCTTTAGTTCCAATTAGCATTGGTATATCCCTCGAGTACTATTGGGTACTTCATGTAGTGCAAACTATAGTTTTTAGTATGTTTTAAATATCTCAGAACTCTTATAATTGCTTTCCATTGGTCCTTTATGGGATTACTCGTAAATCGACTTAGCTTACTCACTGGGTATGCTATATCCGGACAGGTACAATTCATTATGTACATTAAACTACTAATTATACGTGCATATTCTAACTGTGATATGTTATTCTCCTTATTCTTAGAAAGAATGATATTAACATCGACAGGTGTTCTCATCGGTTTTATCTTATACTTCTTGAATTTATCAAGTACCTTTTCAGTATAATAAGATTGAGATAACATGAGTCCATCTGACGTTCTAAAAATTTTAATTCCTAATATAACGTCAATAACACCTAGGTCTTTCATTTTAAACCTATTTGTCAACATCTGTTTGATAGTTTTAATGACTTCGTTATTGCCGCCTATAATTAGTATGTCGTCAACATAAAGACATACAATAACGTATCCACTATGAGTGTTTTAGACATATACACATATGTCATACTTATTTATTTTGAACCCATTTGACAACATTACTTTGTCAAAATTTTCATGCCACTATTTCGATGCTTGCTTTAAACTATACAGAAATTTAACAAGCTTGCATACTTTCTTTTTTGTTCATTAGCAATGAACTCATTTGGTTGTTCCATGTATATTTCTTCATCTAATTCATCATTTAAGAATGTTGTCTTTACATCCATTTGATGTATTTTAAGACCATTCAACGCAACTATAGTAATTAACATTCGTATGAAAATAATTCTAGTAATTGGTGAATAAGTGTCAAAATAATCAAATCCTTTCATTTGTTTATATCATTTGGCTACAAGTCTAACTGTGCATTTGTCAATGGATCCATCGGCTTTCATCTTTTTTTTAAAGATCCATTTACAGGCTAAAGGTTTGTTACATGGTGAAAGATTCACCAATCCCATGTATGGTTTCTCATAATAGATTCGATTCCAAAATCTACAGCTTCCTTTCAATAAGGAGCTTCAAGGGAGGACATAGCTTCTTCAAAACTTTAAGGATCTTTTTTTAATAGATAAGTTAGAAAATTATGAGCAAATGACATTGAAGTCTTTGTCTTCTTACTACGTCTAGGTTCATCTTCTATGAACTCCTTGTTTTGACCATCACTAGTTATAGTTTTGATTGGTCTCTTTAATGAGCTTGATTCATGTGACATATTAAATGAAAAATTAATTTCAAAGAATGACGCATTCCTTGATTCTATAATAGTATTAATATGCACATCAAGAATCTCATATAAGTGAACAAGAAATCAATATGCACTACTGTTATGAGCATAACCAATGAATACACAATCAAAAGTTTTTGGTTCTGTCTTAACTTTTTTAAGTTTAGGAACCTCCACTTTTGCTAGATTTTCCCACACTTTTAAGAATTTATAGGAAGGTCTTTGACCTTTTCATGATTCATATGGTATCTAATAATTTTCTTATGAGGCACCTTGTTAAGAATATAATTAGTAGATAATAAGGTTTCTCCCCACAAGTTTGGGGAGCTCCCGAACTTGACAACCTAGCATTCATCATTTCTTTCAACGTTCGGTTTATGCGTTCAGCTATGTCATTTGATTGAGGTGAATAGGGGGCAGTCATTTGATGAATGATTTCATGTGTTGCACAAAACTCTTCGAAAAGAGATTCATATTCACCACCTCTATCACTTCTTAGTGCATTTATCTTTCTGCTAAGTTGATTCTCAACTTCATTCTTATAATGCTTAAACATATCAATAGCCTCATCTTTACTTCTAATTAAATAAACATAACAGTATCTTGTGCAATCATCAATAAAAGTAATAAAATATTTTTTACCACCTCTTGTTTGCACAAACTTTAAGTCACAAACATCATTGTGAATTAATTCAAGAGATTCGGTACTTCTTTCAATTCACTTGAAAGATGTTCTTGTCAAATTTGATTCCACACAAGTCTCACATTTATGATTTGGATTAATAGACATCTTAAACAAATCATTCAAATTAACTAATCTTTTAATTACATCATAATTTATATATCTTAGTCTAGCATGCCACATATTAGAAGACTCAAGCAAGTAAGAAGAATTCATTTCATTCTTATTATTAGAAGAGGTGGGTACAATAGTCATTACATTGAGCTTAAAAAGCTCATCACTCATGTGTCCCTTCTATACAAACATCTCATTCTTAGATAGTACAAATTTGTTAGATACAAAGACTAAAATAAAGCTAGTCTTTCTAAGCAAGGAACCGGACACTAGATTCTTGTAAATATCTACGACATGAAGCACTTCGCTCAAGGTGAGTTCCTTGCTAGATGTCACCTTGAATATCACCTTATCACTTCCTTCAACCTTGGAGGTGGAGGAATTTCTCATATAGAGTTGTCCATCATTCTCTAGTTTTTTATAAGTAGAGAACATCTATTTGTTGGAACAGATATGTCGAGTAGCGCAGGTGTCCACGCACCACTCTTTGGGGTTACCCACCAAATTGTATTCTAAAACAACTGCAGAGAGATTCATGTCATTGACTTCCATAGAAAGCTTGTCAATTTCAGTCATGTTTGCTTGAGCATTAGGCTTTTTGAAATTCTTTGGCTTACAACAATCTTTTGATATATGTACCAGTTTGTCATAGTTGTAGCACTTGCCCCTGAATTTATTTGATCCTTGATTTGGACCTTCTACGTTGTGCTTACTTTTCTTGTTAGTCTTGGTTCTACTTTCAACTATGTTGGCCTCAGATTTCATGGAATTAAAACCTCTAATTTTCTTCTTGGATTTATGGTTATCCTCCCCGATCCTAAAACGAACAATCAATTCTTCAAGTTTCATCTCTTTGCGCTTATGCTTTAGATAATTCTTGAACTCCTTCCATATGGGTGGTAATTTCTCCAAAATTGTCACCACTTGGAATGACTCACTAAGAGACATACCCTCGGCATGGATGCCATGAAGGATTACTTAAATTTCTTGAATTTGGGAGATAACAATCTTAGAATCCACTATTTTAAAATCCAAGAATTTAACAACAATGAACTTTTTTGTACTGGCATCCTCGATCTTGTATTTTTTGTCCAAGGACTCCCAAAGTTCTTTCGCAATCTTGACTGCACTATACACATTGTATACTTCGTGGTCTAACCCATTGAGAATGTAATTTCTGCAGAAGAAATCTCCATGTTTCCAAGCATCCACAACAACCACCTTTTTCGTATTTGGTTCATTCTCATCAAGGGAAGGAACATCTTCTTTGAGAAACTTTGCAAGATTAAGGGTGATGAGATAGAAAAGCATCTTAGATTGCCAATGTTAAAAGTCTAAACCATTGAACTTATTGGGCTTCTTCCTATGAGACATACTCACAGTTATTGGAACAATTGTTGTACAAACAACAGTAGAAGGAATAGAATTATTTGAAGTTGTTATTTCTATTACCCAAACATAAACAATAATTTAATGCTAAAATAAATAGTCTAACAAAATACACAATTCTGATTTGTGATAGGTACAGTAATTAATGAAGGAAAAACAGTAACGGAATACAAAATTCTATTTTAGACTTAAAACAATACTTAATCTAATTATAAAACACAAAATCTATCTTAAGATTGCTATAAAAAATGTGTATATAATTAGATCATATTAAACTGTATAAAACCTAACTTATGCACTAAACTAAACAGAATGTGTAAAAATCAAAAACAATGTACTCACAGGGACGCAAATAAGCACGAACAAGTAACAAGAAAAATTAAAACTTCAATCTGAGCCTTGTAAAACACAATCTCCTTAAGACAGATTTGTTCCCTCTCGGTGCACAAGGTGGATGAACAACTGTCTCTTAAGATAAAACGAATTTTTCCTTCTTGAAGAAACAGTTCTACAATCTTTAAGATTCCAACGAACTCAACTTGTGTTTATACTTGAACCGAATCAAAAGAATAATGCAACATTATGCACAGAGAGAGAAGAAATTCTAAAACTGGAATTCAAAATGGGATGGATTGAAAATGGCAAAGGGGCAATTTATTTATAGTCCCTTGGTGGTTGTTCAGCTTGCCTGAAATAGGCATGGGTTGCCACTGTTCAAATTAGAGAGACACGTTGTTTAATCTGAACAGGCAAGAGACACTTTTTTTATGAACACTCTGTAAAAACAAACACATGGAATGAACTAAAACCCCTTTTAGCACCAAATTCAAAAGGTAGCGGATAGAAATTTAAAATTTCAGTTGGATTTAAATTTCGGTTGGAATTTTTAATTTCAATCCGATTGATTTGAGCCATGACTCGCAACACTCCTAATAAAATTTGTCCAAAAAAATTATAACTATTTAGCCCAAGTTGAAGTCCAAGTTCTATCGGATCGAGTCGTGGCAAGCGAGTGAGTGGCGCGCATGTGATAATCAAAATAGTGTACACTTGCTTTGCTCACAAAAGTGTGGTACTCCTTAGGGCCCAAATCTATGAAGCCAACTAAAAGTATATTTGCTCACCAAAATGTTGATTTTTTTCCAATTGTGAAACAAGTCTTATTTTATTACATCAATCTTAGTTTATTTTATCACTTCAAATAAGTTACTTTGAGACATAATTTCTCATTCAAATATTAATGGTTTTAGATAAATAAATATACTACATTAATTTCCTCACGAAGGAGAACGTGTTTAAACTTGCCCCCACCAATTTCAAGATATAGGCCCCACTTTTATTTAAGACTCAATTTATTCAAATAATTCGTATAAAACCATTTTTCCCAACAGATTGAACCTGTCTGCGGTGCCCCTATCGAGTGCCTGATTAGTGGCACGGCATTCGTGCATAACTCAATTAGTCGTCTTTCCATTGGGAGGACGCCCAGTGTTGAAGACCAGAGTCTTCTTCATAACAAACTCATTCTTTTACCAGAATTTATGAACAGATCTTTACCAGTGACCTTCTTGTTCAATCTCCGTCCATTCTGATACTAATCCATTTCCCATTAACGAAGTAGTCGTCGGCGAAGACAGCTCGATCTTAACTCCGGCAGCCCTTTTTGTCTTGCAGGCTCTGTTTTAGTTCAGTAATCGGAGGACAGAGAGAAGAAAATGAAGATAGGTGATGGGTCGTACTTATTTTAGAGTTGGGATTGAGGTGTTTTTGTTGGGCCACAATTCATAAGGTGTGTGTCACGTATGTGTATACATGGGTCATAAGCTGTTTGTGTATGTGCGACGTTTTTATCTTTTTGCTATATGAATTTTAGAGGGTCAAACTAAGAGCAAATGTTTAATATAATCATGACACGGCATCATTATTATTACATAATATCATCATCTAATACCAAACAAATATATATATAGTAAACCTTACTTTAGCAACTTCACAAACTACTTCAAGTGAAAAATAAAGTTCATTTATATATTAATTAATGATGACATCACGTGACAATAGTGATGTGATGTCATCATTACACTAAACATTTACTCGTCTAACTATGGTAACAATTTTTTAATTTTTTCTTTCTTTAATCAAAGCAGTATAAAATTTTTATAGTTGTTTCTTTTTATTTCAATGACATTTCATGCCCAAGTTATTCATATTCATGTTAATACATACTAACACGAAGAGTTCAAGCTGTAAAAATAATATCTCCACTTGCAAAGATAAAATTGAACACATTTAACATATTCTAAACCTCACATTAGCGAAAGTCTTGTACACCGTCGAAGTCAGGACGGCCTTTTTCTTCTTCTTCTTTTATTTTTTTTTTAATGTAGCAACGTGCATAACTGGCTGCACATGGTACAACATTTAGTGAAGAACGAAAGAGTAGTTCACTTTGGGATACCAGACAGGACTAGACAACTTGCCCCAACACCACACCAAGACCAACCACTCGGTCCCTTGATTATGTACACTGTGCAGCGTAGACTGTAGTGTCTCACTCAGGAAGTGGTTTAGGGAGAGACCTGGGATTCAAATGTCAGCTCAATTGGGCCCCTGGCTTAGTTTTTTTTTTTTTTTTTCCTTTTGTTTTCTTTCTATTTTTGCTCGTCTGAACTTATTTCCTATTCTCCCACCTCTTTTCCTCAGAGTATTCCTCCACCAAATATCAAAACATGCAGTGCCAACCCAAGAAAAACTTGATGAATATCAATGTTGAGTTTGTTTCTTTCATGCTTTTTACTTGAGAATTATTCAACAACAGGAATGATTGTAACAAACAGAAGGAATCGAGAGTAAAAGAATGCCACTAGCATGTACTGTCCATGAAATCTACCAACAAATCCTTAACCAAAACTCTGTCTGGCATCTTCCCTGCAGCCCCATATACTGGAGCAAGCCCTCCACTTACCGGACCTGGATTTTCTTTTACCTGAAAGGAAACAAAATGCTGTCAAAGTGGGAAATCATATAATGGTCCACGACAACATTTACCAATGATGGTTAGAAATTTTAGTTTCTAGTAAACAACTTACTGTTTGTACGGAATCCTTCAGATCCTTCAGGAATTCCTCAACAACTGGTCCGTGTTGAAGGGTCACACAGATATGTATACTGATGAATGCACATAGAAAACTGATTTCATAACAATTAAACACATGAAGGTAAAAAAATATATAAACTTCCTTCATCACTACCTAGAGCAGGCTTCTAATGTAGAACCCATTCAAACATGGGAGCTGATGATTAACTTGTTAGAAACGTCCAATCAAATCAAAACATTGAGATGCCATATAATAACCTATCTCTACATGCTTCAAAATAAAGAATTCCCTTGCATCAATAGTTCACCTGTTGGGTCTCTGCAATGCATTCAAATGCCAGCCTTTGGATGACAATATGTCATTGACTTCAAATATGTCTACAGAATCGGATCCACAAGCCACAATTGTCATGTCAGGCCTTCCAATGATAAACAGTTCAGGAATCTCCTTTATTCTGCATAATGGGTGACAGCAATGTCCAGCAGTCAGATTTTGAAACGCTATTAATAATTTTAAGCTTCCCAAAAAGGTTTAGCACTATATACCCTTTTTGTATTCTCTTTGATACTTCCATGATCACTCGTGTGTTCTCCAAGTAACCTGCAAAGTGTAACGGAAAAATAGTTAATCCACAAACCAGATATTTGATATAATATATGGTCATGACTAATGAGATCACCTTCTAGTCCTAGAGACATCATTGCTGCCCAAGCCCCCGCAATCAAACTCCCAGGCCTGCTTCCAGCAATGGTTGGGGACACATAAAGCCCACCAGACCACTCAGTAACTATAGCATGAAACAAAACAACACAGATGCATCGTACCATGAGAAATTAATAGACAACTTAGCCAAGACATCAATATTTCCTAACTTTCAGAAAAACTGACATATAATAATGTCAGGCCACCATTAAGAGGATTGTGGCCAAACACTTGTAATTTGACATTGCTCTCTTATGTGCTTTCAAATCTTGTTTTCATATGATTATCCAAATCAAATTAGATACGAAGTGTTTTATCTTCCACACACTCTTATCAAAAACATCATTTTGAATAAAAGAAAATAACTTACCAGCAACAAATTGATGCTGTTTTCCGGAAGCCATGAAGTTATCCAGCATGCAATTGTTTAGTTTCCCACAAAAACAAAGATGCCACCCAAAAAACACATATAAGAACTTAACGGGGTACAAGGAACCAATAACATACTAATGTTTAGCCACTGCATAATGTGCACGATTTAAGTGAAAATTTTACATTAAAATCACAAACAAATAAGCCTCTTACAACTGACAAAATCACAGATGACCCAAACCAGAATATCATTATCTTAAACCAAGCTGCATTCAATTGTTTTATTGAATATATAATCACCTGAAGCAATATTATTTTGTTACACCAAGCTGCATTCAACTGCTCTATTGTATATATGCTCCAAGACAGTGGAATGATGAAGCAGGATTTTGTAGCCACGCATATATTTAGGACCAGGTGTTGCTGAATTTACTTTAGTGGAGATAAAGTAGGAGTCTTGTCATTATATGGACCAACATTGGAGATAAAGTAGCCGAGTAGCATGATTAAGTTATCTTTCAATGCCATCATGTCTAAATGGTTTCTAGATAATTATAAATAATTTCAATAAGAGAAGGTATGATCATTAAACAGTACAAAAACCATAAATGCTCCAGAGAGTTGGGTTTCAGGAAATAAGACCAGCAAATAAACAAATGTCGGGTTTCAAGAATGGAATATATGATTAGAAGGTTCTTATTGAGACAATATTACTCATACTCCAAAGTTTTCATCCACTTTATCTTTCTTTTTTTTTCTTTTTCTTTTTTTTGAGAGCATCAAACAACTAAGAGATTACCTTTCGAATATCATGATTTCTGTATAGAACTACACTTGTTCCTTTCGGAGCTAACCCATACTTATGTACATCCACTGATATTGACGTTACACCTTCAACAGAAAAATCAAAAGGTGGAACAGGGTACCTGAAAGAATGGATTAAATATTCACAGCCAAAATTAATAAGAAGCCAGAAGATTAATCATTTAGTGGATTGATCCCTATTATTAGCAAGTTATTCCCTTGGTGTCAAAACTTATCATAAGCACACATTGAGTTTGGTACATAAGCTAAATTTATTCTGGAAAAAAGAGGATACTACAACATAGTTCAAGTACACACCCACCGAACAAGGCTACAGAGAGCCCAACTCCTAAAAGAGTAGCTTGATACACCCTAGCCTACTAAAGGTGTTATCATAAGCATACAGTTAAACACACAAATGAGAGATGCTAAGTGAATAAGTGGTTGTCTCATGTTGAAGAACCGCCAGGTGATTTTCTAGCAGGATTAACTAACTCCACAATTTACATGTGGAGTGATGAACCCTTTATTGTCACGGATGATGCATTGAGGGTGCTCCTCTTGAAACTGCACCTATTTGCCCATCACATAAAGCATATCAGCTTTAAATGGCACTGACCATCTAATCGGATTACTTCAACTTCATTCCACACCCCCATAAAATTAACCCATGAATCAACATTGCACCTACAAACTGCTTTTAGTTTGAGTTCAAGGATAGCAAACATCATGTAATAACGTGGCAATTAAGGATCTTTATAGCCATTATCACATTATCCAATAGACAGGGACAAAGGTTTGGCTTGGTGTATCGCATAATTTAGTAGATCATCGAGGACAACGAGAGAATACATATTAAGACAAATTGGCATAAAAGTGGAAATTGCACCCCCAGGATAGCACACCACAATCAACAAATAAGCTTGTGACAAAAGTATCATCAGTCAAGGGAAAGTTCCAGACAGACATACCCAAGTTTACGAGCAAAAGGCAACACAAAGCCACCAAGACAAAGATCAACATGGAAACAAATTCCAAAACTAGAAGCTAACTGACCAAGCTCCTGCATAAGAAATTGTCGTGTTTCATTAGTGAACAGTATAAAGAATGATCAAATTTCATGCGAGGAAGTGTCATATACCTCAATTGGGTCAATGATGCCATGTGGGAACCCGGGTGCAGATCCAACAATCTGTAGATTCACAAATTTCAAGTTGAGTTCAAAAAAATGCACAGTTGGATACGACTCTCAGGAAGCAAATCCCAAAACAACATGCCAAGACTTAGAAGTTCAGAAGTTCATTTTGTCGGAAAAGAATAAGCACAGCATCTAGGAGAAGGCAACTAGAATAAAACCAGCAAGCAGGCCAATGTTAAAAAAAACAACTATACCAATATTGTGTTTTTGTTAATACGTCGTTTGATAGCCTTGACATCTGCTTGAAATTCTCTAGTCACAGGGACACGACACAACTTGATGTTGAAATATTGTGCAGCCTTATCATATGCTGAGTGGGCTGATTCTGGTATTATCCTATGATTAGGAAGAAAATCAGAAGTTCACTCCATAAAAATTAGTCACATATCACATACATATTAACCATTACATTTATTTACCGAAAAAAAAATAACATCAACTTACATTTCTGGTCTCGTGATTCCCTTCTTAGATTTCATATAGTCACGTGATGACTTCAAAGCTAATAATATGCTTTCAGTTCCTCCTGATGTCATGTTTCCACACACTTGCCCTCCAGAAGCCTTTTCTTTACTTCCAAGCAGTGCAGCTGTCATTGCAACTACTTCAGCTTCAAACCTTACAACACTCTGGAACACATCCAGATGCAGTGGATTGGTATGTGCAAACCTGAGGTTATTCACAAGAAGGTATAAGAGATGGAAATTCTATAGATCAGATTCCGAGATTTTTTTCTTTCTTTGTGGGTCGATAAAAGCAGGATTTTCAGCACAATAGAGATGCAAATCACTTCAACCGTACTAACATTGAACATGCCTCATTTATCAAAGAGAAATGTCCTTCAGACTCACTTCCTCCAATATAGCTGCACAAATATAATGAAGTTAAAAAACAAGTGATCCAAAAGAAACAAATAAAGAGTAGATAGAATTTTGCAACAATATCTAGAAACATACACTGTACCAGAACATTTGCCTTGCCAGATCGCATCATTTCTTTTCTCATTTTTCATATTCTCTATGACTCCAACTCCTAATCCCTCCCTGGCCAACTCAGTCCTCCAACCATCTCTTTTAGATTTACCAGAACCTTGCAGCTTGTCCACAACCTGCACAGTCAAGGAACCAAGAAAATACCAATCATAACACAACTGCAAGGCTGTGAAGGACAATAACAAGTGAGAAGCAAGTCCAGAGAATAGGCAAAAAGAAAGGAATGATTAAAGCATCCTTGTAGATATTCTACCACAAGAGAGTTTCTGTTATTTGATTATTAAGTTTAACAAAACCAAAATTATACACCTACAAAGCCAAGAGCACAGCTCCAAGACCTAACTAATATATGCACAACATAAGCAGGCATATGAACATCAAATATTGCAAATCATTCATCCTACTCCACATAGCTTTTGAAATGTCACAAATGTTTCTTTCAAGATTCTGTAGTTA
This sequence comes from Ilex asprella, assembly GCA_023539305.1. Classification (NCBI taxonomy): domain Eukaryota; kingdom Viridiplantae; phylum Streptophyta; class Magnoliopsida; order Aquifoliales; family Aquifoliaceae; genus Ilex; species Ilex asprella. Next base: position 18,025,923 of record CM042193.1, on the reverse strand, counting down.
GCAAGCTGCGGTGCAATTATAAAATAAAAAAGCTAATTTATTTTCTGCTTCGACTATTATACTTATTTAAGATTCTAACCCTACGCATGACTGCTTCAATGGTAAAATATACTCTAAAAAATAAACTACTTCAATTGACGCTCTAGTGACTTTATCCTAAGGTCTTTATTCCAGTTGGTGAATTACAGTTTCCTGCCAAGCCAGGGCTTATCTATCCAAGAGCAACTCCAACACAACTTTCCATTTTAGCTACTAAAAATATATTTAAACATTATATTCTCTATTTTAGAGAGTCTATTTTACAAGTTCACTCCAACCACACTCTCTATTTTAGCTAATTACTTCAACTAACTTTCAATACTTTGAAAAGAATTGCAATATATATATATATATATATATATATATATAGAGAGAGAGAGAGAGAGAGAATTTGTAGAGGCTGAATGGCTCTCCAAATTTGGAGAGCCATTTGGGTGAAATGGGAAATAGAGAGTGGGCTGGAGAGCTTTTTAAGTATTTGGCTACGTAAAATAAATAAAATGGCTAGTCAAAATATATTTAAATATTACATTCTATACTTTAGCTAGCCTCTTTTACAAGTTCACTCCAACCACGCTCTCTATTTTAATTAGCTACTTCAACTAACTTTCAATAATATAATTCGAAAATATCACGTAGCCTAAGACGTTAGGGCCATAATGATAACGTGACATACTTTATTCATGTAATTCAACCCAAGCATGTATTATCATCAACCCAACCAAAGTCATACCATAATAATAATTCTAAACAAACTTTAAAATTCTAAGAACCATCCATTTTAAGCAATTTAAGAACAACTTAAAATAAAAATAACTAGATAAGCAACTTTCAATTGCTAAAGAATATATGCTATCAATCTAAAAAACATCAACAAGAAACAACAAATTCAACATGGTATGAGTATTCATGTTCAAAAAGGGAAGGCCAGTGATAGACGAAGTGTGCGATGAGCTTGCAAGGGAAATTGGGCAAGACAAGATTTAAGTCAAAGCACTGAAGACGGAATCCATAAAACTTCGAGAGGAGCCAGGTTGAGGTCTGGCGTGAAGAACGGGTTCAGATGAGCCAGAGCTCTTTTAGAGCAAACCCAGATGCAAAGGACATGAGGAAAGCAGAGCTCCTTCGAGAGATTGTTGCCTCAGTAAATATTCAAGACATCAAGCAAACTTAGTATTGTTGATTCACCCCAATTTCTTGTCGATTCACCCCAATTTCATCAACACACATATGTACAACACAAGTATTGACAAAGAGGAGCAACTCCAACCCATGGGTTTGGTTAAATCAACTTAGGTCTTGCAGATTTGGGCACTAGGGTTTCTATTGGCTCTAGGGCTTTGTCGACTCAAGCAGAGAGAGCTCCATACTTGGGTGAAGACAATGAAGTCTCTATGTGATAAAGACAATGAAACATAGTCGAAGAAGACGAAGACCACTGGCACAAAAGAGCAAGTACCGAGCGAGAGTTACCTCGCCAAAAGGAGTGATTTAAAAATGAATTTGTTAAAATGGCTAAGGGATAGAGAACCGGTTGAAGAGAATATTTACGAGTTAGAGCAACTCCAACCGGCTAGCTAAAATTGGTTGGAGTTGCTCTAACTCTTAAATATTCTTTCCAACCGGCTCTTTATCCCACTAGCCATTTTACCAAATTCATTTTTCAATCACTACTTCTGGAGAGGCAACTCTCGCTCGGTACTTGCTCTTTTGTGCAAATGGTCTTCGTCGTCTTCACCAGTGCTTCATCGTCTTCATCACACAAAGGCTTCATTGTCTTCAACCAGGTATAGAGCGCACTCACTCTACTTGAGTCGACAAAACCCTAGAACCGATAGAAACCCTAGCGCTCAAATCTGCAAATCTACAAATCCTTAGCTGATTTAACCAAATCCATGGCGAGTTGCTCCTTTTTGTCTATGCTTGTGTTGTACATATCTGTGTCGATGAAATTAGGGTGAATCAGCAAGAAATTGGAGCGAATCCGCAATACCCAATTTGCTTGATGTCTTGAATATTTATCAAGGCAGCAGTCTCTCGAAGAAGCTCTGTTTTCCTCATGTCCTCTGTATCTGGGTTTGCTCTTAAAGGAGCTCTTGTTTCATCTATACCCATTCTTCATGTTAGACCTCAACCATCTATAACATCTCCCTCTCATCTTCCACTTCATCCTGAAGTTTCATAGATTCCCTCTTCAACGCTTCGGCTTCAGCCTTGTCCTCCCCAATTTTCTTTCAAGCTCATCGCACACTTCCTCTATCACTGGCCTTCCTTTTTTGAACATGAATACTCATACCATGTTGAATTTGTTGTTTCTTGTTGATGTTTTTTAGATTGATAGCATATATTCTTTAGCAATTCAAAGTTGCTTATCTAGTGATGTTATTTGAAGTTGTTCTTAAATTGCTTAAAATTGATGGTTCTTAGAATTTTAAAGTTTGAATAAAATTATTATTATGGTGTAGTTTTGGTAGGGTTGATGATAATACATGTTTTGGGTTGAATTACATGAATAAAGTATGACACATCATCTTTATGGTGCTGAAATTTTAGACTACGTGATATTTTTGAATTATATTATTGAAAATTAGTTAAAATAATTAGCTAAAATAGAGATCATGATTGCAGTGAATTTATAAAAGAGGCTAGCTAAAGTAGATAATACAATTCACTCTCTATTTCCTCCTTTTTAGTTATTTTAGCTAGTCAACCACTAAAAACACTCTCCAACCCACTCTCTATCTCACTCTCTATTTCCTATTTCACCTAAATGACTCTCCAAATGTGGAGAGTCATTTAACCTCTCTAAATTCTCTTTCTACCGCTTTCTCTATATATATATATATATTGTAATTTCCTTTAAATTATTGGAAGTTAGTGAAAATTATGTGAAGTAGTTAGTTAAAATAGAAAGCGTAGTTAGAGTGAACTTGTAAAAATGCTAGCTAAAATAGAGAATACAATATTTAAATATATTTTAGTTAACCATTTTAGAGAGGTTGGTTGGACTTGCTCTTAGCTCTCCAAAATAGCTAAAATTGGGCTTTTAGCTAGCCGGTTGGAGTTGCTCTAAGAATGAAATAAAGGCTATGGTACACTTTGGCGATCAAATCTAGGTTAAGCAATCTCAACTAGCTATTATTACCGGCCACCTGACTGGGTTGCACAGCCCAAAATCCAATAAAAAAGAAAATCCTAAATTGACAACAAACTCATGTTTCAGGGGTACACCAGAAAACATGAATTCATGAATTCGCATCAGTTAGTGCAAGCGGTGATCATAATTTAACAACCTGCGTGCCCACTTCTGGTTTTTGGGGTACAATGTGAGAAAGACACTTCAAGTCAACGAGTCTAAGCATCTCTTACTCTTACAGTACCCGGCAGAATTGTCAGGCAATGCCCTACGAAACAGCAAACTACAGATGGCTTTTAATGCACTTGTTCCGAAATGAAATTAACTCGCAGTTCTGATTAGAAGCATTCAATACTTCCTCGACCTCGATCTCATTTTTTTTTTATTGTCAAAGAAAAAGTTTGACAAAATTTCCTCGTCAAACAAGCACGAATACACTATTTCATGAAATAATCATATTATTTAAGAAATATTAGCAAAAGAAAAATATCTGAACCTTTTGTTTTTCGGCGTCCATGTACTTCTTGACACCAGGGACCAACCTGCTTTTCCAAAATACGAAGAATCATTTGTAGAACTATCTAAACAAATCCAAGTATGATAAATTGTTTGTTGCGAATATTTGTCCAATTCGCTCAACAAACATATATATATATATATATATATATATGTAGCTTTGAATAAATCAAAATTCAAAATATTACGCAGGGGTATGAGAAAATTACTTGACGGAGCTCATGAGGAAGCTTATAAATGTAGCTTTGAGTCCTTTGTCGTGGACGACATGAACGAAGGATTGAAGAATTCGAGCGATGAGGAGAGAAAGAAGAGGAGCGAGAAGAAGAGTGAGAGGTTGGTACTGAGACAAGAACGAATTCGCCGAAGCTCTCAAACGATTAAGAGAACACAATAGCACCGAAGACTCCATTAGAGAGACGAATAGACACGGTTTCTCCAACAGCCAAAACGATGAAAATGAGAGAAATTTGGAGGAGACAGACGACCTGTTGGGGGGAGGGGAGGGGATGGTGAGGGTCGTTTCGTGAGGGTCCCGTATAAAATAATTTAGAGCTATGTTATAAATGTCAAATTTTTAATTTAAATTTTTATAAAAATTATTGTATCACTAAATCCCATTTTAAAAAATTAATACGCGCACCATCTTTCTCCGTTAAAGATGAAAATTTATATTAAAAATTTGACATACATTATATTTTTCAATAATTTATTGGTTTCTCACCGGCTGCGTAGCGTGTGCAGGCATCGCAGCTTTCGACAAAGCGACAGGATGAACAATTTGCGGTGGATTGGCCCAATAATTGATCGCCGGCTTTTATACGACCATACAAATAAGAAAATATCAAAATTTCAGTAACATTTATTTTAATTTATCATATCTTCAAAGATATCTCTCAACTATTAAAAATATCATTGATACCCTTTTTAATTTATATTTAAACATTATTGACACCTTATTGGGGGCTATTTGAAAATACCACTTAAGATTTAAATCGGAATATTTTAATTACTTAATAAATTAAACTCATTTAATAACCTAAAATTCATACTACTTAATATTTTAAGCATTTCTTAAACATAGGCTAAAATTTCGTCGTCACCACTACTACCATTATGTCACCGTCACCATCACCACTATCACCGCCACTATCACTGTCATTGTCATTGTCATTGCCACTACCACCACCACAGTGTTGTTGCCATCACTATCACTATCATTGTCGTCACCACTACAATTCTGTCATCGTTACCACCACCACCACCACCACTGTTGTCGCCACCACTTTTGCCACCATCGTGATGGTGGTGATAGGAATAAGACAGTTATAGAGAGATGGTTAAAGAGAAAGGCAAAATTACACTAATAATAATTTCAAACTTCAACTCTTTATATTTGTCAAACAGTTTAATTAAATTCAATAGTTAAATTTCAGTTGATAACAAACAGTCTCCGAATTAAAAAATTCATCATTCAACACTTAAAATTCAGTTCATGAATTCAGCCCAGTCCAAAGTTTAAGGAGTCTAGAAAGATTAGCGCATGTGGGGAGTAATTACCGCGATAGTCACTTTCAAAGTTCAAGACCATCTTTAATTGTACCTATCTTTAACTATAGATATCTTCTCCGAATGATTAGTCTCCTATCACATCACGTCACCGCCTCAACTAAAACTCTGTGCCTATAAATTGTAAGTTATCTCCACATGAGAGGGCATCTCCCTTTACCCAACTCTTTATCTCATAGTTACCCAATCTCTCCCAGAGTTCACATTTGTTATCCCTATCTCTCTCACCTTACTTTATTAATAAAAATCTTCGGTTACCGTTGTCGCCTTTGAAGTGGAGTAGGCCACTTTGATCAAACCATTATACATCTGTGTGTTGACTTAATCTCTGCTCCTTCATTAATTGTCTTATTGATTGTTTCATTAATTACTATGCATTACACACTCGACTGTTGATTATTCATAAGTTTATTTTATGTATCATCAGTTTGGTGTCATCTATGAAAAACAACTGAGTTTTCTACTACCTTTCTAGTTTCTTTCAAATCCTTGACAATTGGGAGGAGGCCCCGCCTCCGCCTCCACCAACGGAGCCATCCACTATGGCGAATCTTGTGGTCGGGCAATGATTGTTGGAGACTATGCAGTTATTAGTGAGCCAAAACCACCAAATTCTCCAACTGATGCTCACCTCATGAGGCATCGCCCCTTAACCCGTATGAGGAGCACCACCCCCTCCAATAGGAGAGATACCACATCCGCCCCACTTTGGCTGCCAAGGCGCCCCCAACGTGGCACTCAACGCTAGGGCGCCCCACACTAGGGAGTCCCCCCATAGCGCTGACACCTCGCATGTTCCCCATCCTCATATATTTGCTCCACGCGCTATCGACCATCCTGGGTAAGAGGATGAAGGGGAGAACCAGTATGCAGATCATGAAATCTACTATAATGATCCAACAGAGGATGTCCCTAACCAATGAGACGAGAAGATTAAGGAGGTACAAAACCAGCTTAGCGATCGCCATCAAAGCACATGAGCGACAGACGATGGATTACCTGGTAAAGTGTATTGACACTCCGTTTGTGGCAGATGTTATCAACTACCTTTTATCCTCAAAGTTAAAGATGTCTGTCATTGAGATCTTTGATGGCACCAAAGACCTGCTCGACCATTTGGACACGTACAAATATCTCATACAATTTCATAATGTGCCAGATGAGATCATGTGGAGAGTCTTGCCTATCGCCCTGAAGGGATCTACATGATAATGATTTACGAAGCTCAAGCCCTCTTCTATCCACTCCTTCCCAGATCTAAGCAAATCCTTCGTCTCCCACTTCACTGGGGGATGTCGTCATTAGAAATTGGTTACTTATTTGCTAACTATCAAGTAGGACAGTGATGAAAGCCTTAGGAGCTCTCTCACTCGTTTTAACGATGAGACTCTCCAAATTGAGGAGTCAAACGATAAGGTAACCATTGTCGCCGTAATTACAGGTTTGCGTTCCTCCAATTTAATGTTCTTTATCCTGAAGAAACCGCCTTGCAGTATGCCCGAGTTGTTGTCAAGTGCACAAAAGTACATGAATGTCGATGACATCACCAAATCCAGGCAAGGTGAGTCATCCTGCGGGGGTAAGAAAAGAAAAGATATCCACGAAGACATGAGAGAAGTCGAGAACAAGAGGACAGAGAGAGTCTCTGTTAAGGACCATCTTGGTCTCCCACCTCTAAGAGAGCGGCAAGCCTTTAAGTCGCTCAATGCTTTAGTGGAACATATTCTGTTCCAAATACAGAACGACCCTACTATGCAGTGGCTGAGAAAGATGAAGTCCGGCCCGAATCGAAGAAATCCAAACAAATATTGTCGTTTCCACCATGACCATGGCCACAACACTAATAACTATTATGATGTCAAAAATCAGATCAATGAGCTTATCCAGCGTGATCAGTTATGACAGTACATTGCTAGCAAAGGATAGACCCTACCGCCTGATAGGAATCAGGAGGACAGAGAGCGCCAACAATCCTTTACATAAATCCAAATGATCTCTGGAGGTTTAGGAGAAGGAGGTGACTCCAACTCCGCCAGAAAATCTCACACTAGGAAAGCCAGATAAGTAGAGTCGCATGACTCTCACCTGACAAAGACACCTCAGTATAGGAAAAAATAGGTCATTACCTTTTCGAAAAGGGACCTCAAGAGAATCCAAGTCCCACGTGATGATCCTCTTATCTTAATCATGATGGTAGCCAACTACCAGGTTAAGAGAATTCTGGTCGACAACGGCAACTCAGTCGATATCCTGTTCATACCAGTCTATGACAACCTCCACCTTAGAAGAGAGAGATTACAACCCGTCAGGATTTTCCCCTTGTTGGCTTCTCAGGGGAGATGGTTTATCCCTTGGGTTTCATCACCCTATCACTCACAACAGGGACAACGCAAAGAAGTTCCACTATCATGGCAAACTTCATTGTACTGGACTGTCCCTCCACCTATAATATTATTCTTTGACGCCCTGGACTCAACACCTTAAAGGCAGTGCCATCTATCTACCACCTCCTCATTTGTGTCCTACCCCCAGTGGGATCATAGAAGTTAGAGGATACCAAGTCTCCTCTAGAGAATGTTATGTGGCCTCTATGAGGACCAGAAAGTCACAAAAGACTCTCCAAGTCGAAGTACTTGACCTAAGGGATGGCAATGCTTAGGAAAGAGGGGAACCAGTAGAAGAACTTCAGCTAGTAGAATTGGGTGAGAGCCTTCCAGAAAAGAAAGTCTATATAAGTTCCTCACCTTTCCAAGAACAAACATCCTATCTAGTAGAATTTCTCAATCAGAACATGGATGTCTTCGCCTGATCCCATGAAGACCTAGAGGGAATCAACCCCAAAGTGGCCACCCACTAGCTCAATGTGGACCCCAGGTATAAATCGGTCTTCCCAAAGCTGAGGAATATAAGCACCGATAGAGACCAGACCATAGAGAAAGAAGTGGAGAAGTTGCTGGCAAATGGATCAGTAAGGCAAGTAGCCTATCCGGATTGGCTATCAAACATAATGATGGTTATAAAGACCAACGAGAAGTGGTGCCTCTGCGTGGACTTCATGGAGCTCAATAAAGCCTGTCCTAAAGATAGTTATCATCTCTCACACATCGATCTCTTTATTAATGCCATTGTGGGAGACGAGCTCCTAAGCTTTTTGGATGCTTACCCTGGGTACATTCAGATTAGCATGTTCCATCCAAATTAGAAGAAAACCTCCTTCATCACCCTGCAAGGCACCTATTGTTATAGGGTGATGCCTTTCGGACTCAAGAATGTCGGAGCCATATACCAGCGCCTTGTGACCAAGATGTTTGAGGCACATATTGGGAAGACAATGAAAGTCTACAGGGATGACATGTTGGTGAAGAAAATGGCTAAAATAGACCAAGTGACATATCTTCAGGAGACCTTTGACATCCTGAGAGCCTATAGGATGAAGCTGAACCCTGAGAAGTGCACCTTCAGCGTTAGTTTAGGAAAATTCCTAGGTTTCTTGGTCAACAAAATGGGCATTGAGGCCAACACAGACAAGATCAGAGCTATCTTGGAAATGAAGTGTCTAGCCTTTGTGAATGAGGTTCAGTGCCTTAACGGGAGGATAGCAGCCCTCAGCAGATTTGTCTCAAAATCAGCTTCAAAATCCTCAGTAAATCTTTTCAGTGGGGACCATATGTAGATGAGGCATTTCAAAAGTTAAAGGTCTACCTAGTTACACCCCTTGCTCTCCTATATCATACCATGGGAGACCTATACCTCTACCTCTTTTCCTCATCCTTTGTCATGAGCTCTGCCCTTGTTAGAGATGATAAAGGTATCCAGAATCCAGTATACTATGTAAGCAAGGCATACTGAGGAGTAAAGGTAAGATACTTAAAGCTAAAAATTGGTCATCGCACTTGTCACCACCGTCAGGCACCTATACCACTACTTCTAGAGTCATACCATCGTGGTTATTACAGATCATCCACTCAAGAGAATCCTGGGAAAGCCAGATGTATATAGTTGACTCCTCAAATGGGCTGTCGAGTTGAGCGAGTTTGATGTGCACTACCAGCTGAGGGTGGCCATAAAGGCGCAAGCGATTGCAAACTTTTTAGCTAAGTTTACACCGCCTGAATAATCATAGGAAGAACCACCATGGGCCCCTGCACTAATCTATGTGATACATTGTGTCTCAAATCACAAGGAGGCAAGTGTAGGCACTTTCCCCAGAAAACCTGGTGCCTCGGAGACAACTTCTCAGGACCCTGAAGATCACACTCCGAGGTCAGAGGTGTCCAGCTCCCTTAAACCTTCTTCTCTAGAACCCACAACACCTTTTTTACATGTACCTCAACCAACTATACTCCCATATGAGTACCCTGTTGTGACTAAGCAGGCGTATCTCACTAACATGACACCATGCTGGAGATTGTATGAAAATGGATCCTCCACCAGTGAGGGCGGAAGCACAGGACTAGTAGTGATCAGCCCCCACGACACCCCACTCAAGTACGCTGTCTCCCTCCATTTCACAGCATCAAATAACCAAGTAGAGTACAAGGCCCTCATATCAGGCTTGAAGCTTGTGATGGAGATGAAAGTCCTTTGTCTGACAGCTTACAGCGAATCACAGCTTATAGTCAATCAAGTAAAGGGAGACTTCAAACTAAAGGAGGAAAAGATGCAAGTATACATGTCTGTGGTCCAAGTTTTATTAAAAAAGTTTTACCACTTTCAGATCCACCACGTGCCTAGAGAGGAGAACGCCATGACATATGTCCTCGTTAAGTTTGCATCTGACAACATACTCATGAGCCTAGCACAGACAGGCCACCAGTTTGAGCCAAGCAGACTCAAGGCAGAGGAGGACGATGTTAATTGTACATCCTCCAAAGCCAACTGGATGACACCTATCCAAGCATATCTAAAGGAAGATGCTCTCCTAGATAACTCAGTGGAAGCCAGAAAGCTAAGAATGAGAGCATCTAGGTACGTCATCCTACGTGGCACTCTATATAAGAAAAGTTATTCACTTTCACTACTCCGCTACCTCACCCCCGAGGAAGTAGATTATGTTATGAGGGAGATCCATGAGGGAATATATGAAAACAACTAAGGAGGACGTGAATTAGCTCACAAGGCAGTAAGGTAAGAATATTACGGCCCTAGCATGATCAGAAACGCCCGTGAGTTCGTTAGGAAGTGTGACAAATACTAGCACTTTTGTGACAGTGCCCAAATAGCCACCAGAAGAGCTCACCACCATCTAGAGTTTGTGGCCCTTCGTTATGTTGGAGATCGACATCCTAGGTCCTCTACCCATGAGTCGGGGCCAGTGCAAATTTGTGGTGGTAGTCATCAGCTACTTCACTAAATGGGTAGAAGTCGAGGCCTTAGCCAGAATAACCGACCAGAAGGTTCGTCTAGAGGAGCATAGTCTATCATTTCAAAGTACCTCATGCCATAGTAAACGATAATGCCAAATAGTTTGACAACAAACTCCTTAACAATTTCTTCGTTGACCTACAGATTAAGTAAGTCCACTTTAGTCTAGCCCATCCGCAGGAAAATAGGCAGGCGGAGGTCACCGTTTGAACCATCCCTCACAACCTGAAAACTAGATTGGAGAATGCAAAAGGGCAATAGGTGGACGAACTCCTAGGAGTACTATGGGTTTATCAGACTACGCCAAAAAGCCCCACGGGTGAGACCCCTTTCTCCTTAGCTTATAGAACAGAGGGAGTTATATCGGTCAAAATTAGGGTACACTCCCTTAGGGTCTACCACCGTGACCCTATCACTAATGAAAAAGGTCTTCGCATCATCCTCGATTTAGTAGAGGACGAGAGGGAAATAGTCATGCTCAGGAATACAGAGTACAAGTATTGCAGGACCAAGTACTACAACTTGAGGGTGAAGTCTCACTCCTTCTTGCCTGGGAACCTATTCCTCAAAAGTTCATCCTATCTACCAAGGACTCTCAGGAAGGGAAGCTAGGTCCAAACTAGGTAGGACCCTACATGTTCATAGAAGTTGTAAGACAAGGCACCTACAATATTCAGAAATTTGAAGGAAAAATCCTAACCCATCCATGGAACACAGAACACATGAGCAGGGACTACCAATAGTAAGGGGAAAGTCAGTGGGTGTATAAGTCAGTAGCCATCATTTAAACCATCTCTGATTCTTTTAGTCAATTTTTTGTTATAAGTATGAAATAAAATTTTGCAAGATTGTCTTTTTCAAAAATTGTATCTCATTCCATAAAAGTTCATAATCTATTTACAAAAGATAGAACATGACTTAGCAACAAAAAGAGACATATGTAGACAAAAGAGTCATACCCCTAACATCATTCACTACTCCCCGATCCACTCTCATCAAAGTTCTCCTTCTTGTCATCAATCCCTAGTGCCTCATTGAGGACGAAAACAGAAAAGTCATAGGCATAAAAAGATGCTGAGACCTTCCCGTTAAGTTCCTCATAACCATCGATAAAGACGTCTGCCACAACCCTCTCAGCAGCATCCCTGTTCTTTTCTACTTAATGGAGTGAGCCTCTACCCTAGTAATTCTCTCAAAAGCTACTCGAAGGTCAGCCTCTGACACGACAACCCTCTCTTGAGTTATCCGTAGTTCGGCCTTTACTCAAGCGGCCCTCTTGTAGGACTCTCGCAGCTTTGTCTCTGCTCTTACATAGACAGCCTCTCTGTCAGCCCCCAGTTAGGCGGCTCTCTCACAGGATGCCAAAAGCTCAGTGTCAAAGGGAGTAGCTCTCTCGTATGCTAGCCTGAACTGATCATCGACAGCCTCTTGTGCCTGCCTCTCAAGCTTCAACTTCTCCTCAGCAGGCTTTCAAGCGTGCCTTTTGTTGCTAGATCATGTCTCTTTGCTCGGCCTTTGCATCAAGCAGCCCCTCATGCATGTCTCTTTGTTGCTAGATCTCTGAATATCTATCCAAGCTTCATCATCCTTGAAAACAAGTAGGAAAAAGTGGCAGCCACCTATAAGCATTCAAAAAGCAGGACATGAGAAAAAAGAAGCGAGTACAAAATCAAAGATGAGTAAAAGGCATATTATTGAAAGCCCTACATAGTAGTGTCAATGTTGCCCTCTAGACCTCGAAAGTCGACCTCTTAGATTTTCGTAGTGGTCACAAACCCTAAATTCGCTCCTTTGCTAGATTCACATCCTACAACATGGATATTGAACCATTAGTAGAAGTAGGGTAGTTATGTGGAGCTCTAGTCCTCGTAAGATAACACGCCGGAGCCTCAATCCCTACAACCGAACAAAGACTAGCTCTGGAATATGATGGAGTCACAGCCGGGGAAGAAGTGGGGGCATCACCGGGTCTCGCTTCCTGAGAAGCAACTTGACCAACGGACCTCAGCTTGGAAGCACTGGGGGCATCAGACTTCACCCTCTTAGAGGAAGGAGAGGAAGATGCTACCCTGGAATCATAAAGAGCCTCCACCATTGCTCTATCAATAGTAAAGCGTGTAGTATTGGTGTAAGACAAAGAAACTACAATGTTACAATTAGCAAAAGTTGTTAGGAAGATCAAATATCTTTCCTTTTCTGTTTAGAAGAGGCTCTGGGATGACCCGATGCGGACATAATGGCTGAAGACTCCTTAAAGGGGATGATCCTACTTGGGAGATAGCGTGGGGGGAGCTGTAAAGAAGCCAAACGAGCATTAAATACAGGGATATGACGATTAGATATAAAATCAAAGGTAAAACTCTTATCCAGCTTGGTCCGTGGAGTAGTGTCCCACCTCGAAGGCACTAGGTTGCGGTCTCCCTTGGTGGCCCACTCACCTCTAACAAAGAAGAATCTAGACTTCCAACTGTGACAATTTAAGGGTAGTCCAGTAATAAGCATGCCCGACCACGTGGCAAAGCAATACCACCCTTGTTAAGGAGTAGGATTCTCTAAAAGTACGTACAAAGTTAAAAACTCCTCGAAAGGGGGAGGAACATCAGCATCATGGACCAACCGCCATAGTGAAAAGAATACCATAATCAGCCTGCAATCGTTAGGAGTAAACCTTCCTAGAGTCAATGTCTTGTGTCCCAAGACCCGACAGATAGGCCCAGCGGGTATAAGAAACTTCAATCCTGCCTCTAAAACATCCTCATAAAAAACAATCTCCCCAAAAGAATCAAAACATGTTGGCTTATCCCTTTTGGCCCAGCGACACGTAACAGCAGGAGGAATACGGTATCAAGATATAATGCAAGCGATATCGTCATCACAATCTATAGAACTAAAGATCGAAATTACCTTTGACCCATCGCAGTCAACAACTCTCCTTTGCAGCTGGAAATCCTAGGAATCACTCTGTGTCATGCCTCTATCTAAAGTGTCGCCTACTAAGATGAAAATCAATGTCAGAAGATAAATTAACAAAGTAAAAATATCAACAGAGCATAGGGCGTCGCTTTTACCAACTAGTTCCCTGACCGCGTTGTTAGTGTCCAAAGCACCACTTCCTAGCACTCTAGGATGTGGCCTGCCATCTCTCGTTGGCCCAGGGTGCGCCTGGCATCACTCGATTGAGTACTGTGTCCCTGGATGCCGCCAAACACCTTGTAATTGGCGTTGCCATTTCTCATTAAACTCTTAAATCGGATCTCAAATTGAGATGTTGTCTTTTCCTATGAGTTTCTATACCCAAATTATAGGTCTCCGTCCATTTTCACAATGAACGGAGCTCAAGCGGGCCATTTGGGACAATTAATTCCAAGTTTAAGGTTTTAGAACTCTTAAACATTGAAATTTCTAGTTTCTCGTCGAACTCCCAAACGAGGTCTCAGATTGAGATGTTGTCTTTTTCTACTAGTTTTGATACCCAAATTATAGATCTCCGTTCATTTTTACTACAAACGGAGACCAAACGGGCCGTTTGGGACCCTTAGCTCCAAGTTTAAGATTTTATAACTTAAGTGGTGAAATTTTTAATTTTTTGTCAAACTCTTAATTCGGGTCTCAGATTGAGATAGTTATCTATGTTTTGCTGAATCCGATTGAAAGTCCATGCCACTTTTCGAACTCTAATCAAAATTAAAAAGAAGCATGATTTGTCTTACACAACTGAGCTAAAACAAAGAGGAAGATATAATCGAAGTGTAACAAATACATAGACGGGATGGATGGGCAATTAGCAAGGGGTAGGATAGAGAACAATCAAATGGATTTAAGCTCAACTTAAACCAATAGTCTTTTCATAGGCCAAACGATATCATTAAAAAATTTTGTTTGATCATAAATAGTCATGACACAAACTAAGAATCAAAATCATTATGTAATGAAATCAACATTTTGTTGCCAATGAATGTATTCTCTAAATATTTAAGGCAGGCAAAAGAGGAAAATCATATAAGTTTTAAAATTTACTTAGAACAAAAAGTAGGAAAAAAATATTTTTTTTAAAAAAAAAATCAGCATTCACCATCTGCTATATATAAAAACACAATAAAAAACATTTAACTTATGAAAAACATATAAAAAATGTCTCACACTAACTTGCAACATAGAGGTCATTTGCTAGCCGCATTAAGGTTTCGTGAGCAAGTTGTTGACGAAATCTGAATATATCATTTTGTAGAAACAATCCATCATGACAATTGAGAGAAAAAATGTGTGAGAGAGTAGATATGAGATGTCCCAAATTAAGTTACAAAAGGATGTCATTGGATAAACTACAAAAGAATAAACTGTCCAGGATAGAGCATAAACAATATAGTTTTGAAAGTGAAGATTAGTACTATGTCATTTGATGAACTTGACTACTTTCAAATGTTCATAATGGAATTAATAAGCCCATTGTGCTTCTTTGCGAAAGAGTGGAGAAAAATGAAACTCTTCTTCATAGAATGGATAGGAAAAAAGTGCAGAGCCGAACAATGGGAGTAAAACAATGATACCTCATTATTATAGGCAAGTGTTAACTGCCCAACACGAACTTAACCAATATAACAACACACACCAATAATCATATCTTATAGTCTTAAAAAAGTATTAACTAACGGAAGATAATTATTTGCCGCAAAATTCAACCACGATTTTGCCCAATTAAACACCTTCTCTGGAGCCGAAGCTCCACTAGGCTAATCTACTGACTTGATTTCTATTATAAACATTCAAATATAAGTGGTCAAATTATAATATATTTCGACAGAGTCCAAACTTGATTCTTCAGGGAGTTATCTGTGAAACTTTAAATAGCAAAGGTGAATGAAACATAGAGAAAGATTGTTGGAAAGTGGATTTTGGTATGTGCTCGGGGATTGAAAAGTAGAATACTTAAAAACAGGGTTTCACTTGCGATAAATTGAAAAGATGTTTTTTAGTTCAAGGATTGGAACATGTGTGTATTTCCTGGAGTTTTATTATAATGCTACCATTCTACAAATAACTTCTATGTCAACGGTAAGTCAATTGGAAGGTTTTTATATATCAAATCATAACACAACAACCGTCAGGTTTATTAGAAGGTCTATGCATCATACAACAACCAATTACTTTTGCAAACCTGAAGATCCAAATAACCATTCAAAAGTTTGCTTTGGTAATTGATTAGAAAGTCTATGATTCTATGAAGAAAATAGCTCCGGATTATGCTTAGAATTAAAAGCATTGGATATGATAAGAATTAACACGTCTATACCCAATCTCCCAATCTTTGCATGTAGCTGAGCCTAGTAAATCATTGAATCATGCATTGGAGTACATAACTTCAGAAAGATGGAATGAAAATCAAAATGAAACCTAGTTTAATAGTTATATGAACCATGAGCATAACCCAAGTTATACAATAGTATACAAAGTACAAAATATTAAAAAATGTATCATCCATCATTTAAGGGAGGTACATAAAAATGAAGCCTATAGAATAAAATTTCACTTCCATTACTCAATTATTACACAAGTCTTCACCCATCACAAAAAAATTTTTGAAAAACTACTCACTTTTAAGAACTGTGGACAAGGTATAAAAGTGAGAGAACCTCACTCCTCCAAATGAGATACAATCTTCAAAATATAAAAGTAAAAATGCTAAAACAAACTCTTCCCAAAAGAGTAATTGAAACACCCCTGCTCTTTTTAACGAAATCATGGCTATAAAAAATGAGAAAAGTTCAATCATTCGAGTAGAAAAATAAACAAAAGAAAGAATAATGTTATATATCTTAAATTTGTATCCCAAATATGCATTTCAAATCAATGGGAGTCATTGGATGAGTGGGTCCCATCAAATTTTTTTATTGAGACCCACTCATCCAATGGTTCTCATTAATTTGGAACACACATTTAGGATATAAATTTGGGATACAAAATATTACTCCAAAAGAAATGTAGAGGAGGAGAATTGGTCAGGGAAATGATTTCTTCCAAGAAAAAGTTAATGCCTATAACTAGGGGGTATTTATAGAACTTCATAGGCGAGAGGTGGTGGTAAAAAAAAAAAAGCCAATTAGAGGCAGCCTTGATAGAGAAGAAAAGGTAAGTCGGTTTAGCACCGTCTGGATGTTAGCCACCACTGTCCAGACGGTAGTGATCCACTGGAAGTCCTCCATTTTGACTGTTTATATTGGAACTCGAGCTTGCAGGTGCATCCGGATGGTGGAGCACCATTCAGACGGTGGGATTCTCCTTTGAACTTTTCCACTTTTTGTTTTTTGGTCCTTTAGCTTTCTGATTTCAATCCCTTGACCCTGTAATTTCAAAATATCAACATTACATCTATTAGTAATAATATAACTTACTTTTAACTTATTAACTTATTTAATTAATGTAATTAGCCCTTAATTATATATAAAAATTGTAGCCTTTTAAGGTTAATCATCTACACCCTCATTTCCCTCAAAACAAAAACAAATGTTCCCAGACACACACACACACGGAGAAAGCCCAAGGCCAATTTTAAATAGGAAAATTTTGTCAGAATTTGAAGAATTGGAGGGTAATGACCTGATTAGATTATTCACTTTCTTTGATGGATTTTCCTGAAATTGAACAGAGTTTCCAACGAAGCAAAGCCTTCTAGCTGCAATTAACATAGAAACCACTAAGACATGAGACATGGATAGCCAACAAAAATGAAGGTTGTCGTCTTAGATGTGTGTGTTTGTGTGCGATGTGTGTCTAAGGGAGGAGTAAATATTGAATACAACGGTGATACCATGTCACAATTGATGACATTGTATTACCAACCAATAATAAAACCCTAAATGGGAAAGGTGAATCCCACTTGGACTTACATGGTAAGAGAGTGGGAAATTATTTGCTTACATGGCAGGTTAGTTATTAATTTTTCTGGGGTCTATGTGCTTATTTATTAGTATTATTAGTTGGTGATACCACATCACCTTGCCACGTGGTATCACCGTTGTGATGAATATTTTTTCCTAAGAGAGAGAAAGAGAGAATGAGACAGAATGGGTGAGTGCATGTGTGCGAAATCGTGTGTCTGTGTGTAGTGGGTGTGAGTTTGTGTTTGTGAATACGTGTATGTGTGTGTGTGTATTTGTGTGTGTGAGAGAGAAAGAGGTAAACAGAGAAAGAAAAAGGGACTTAGTATGTGGTTAGAGAAAGAGGTAGATAGAGAAAGAATACCTATAGAGGAGTTGTCGGCAAGGGTTGGATCTCTGTTTCTCCAGAGAAGGGACTTCGCTTGAGGAGAATGGTGAGGTGTTGGTGATGTTTGATTGAGAGAGACAGAGAAAGGGAGCCAGCGGGCATTGGAGGGAAATGATGAAAAGGGGCGAGGGAAAATGTAGAGGAAGGGAAGTAGGAGTTTAGATTTTTAAGGTTTTAAACGACGTCATTTTGTGACAAAGTAAGATAAAACTATGCTGTTTTGAATTTAAGTTTTTGCTTCGGTTAGAACCGAAGCAAATTACTCCAAAGCAACAACCTCTTTTTCTTGTAGTGTAAAACATTCAGATAGATTCAATCTCTTGAAGAAAAGTCAATTGGAATTCACAAATCTATAGGATACCCAGTGTGAGAACTTATTGGAAAACCCAAGAAACTTCTATTTCTTGCCAAATTCCCATTTTCCAAAAAGCTTTGAAAAACCCCAAAGAACTTCAAAACTTGAAGAAACCTTAGATGGGTATGCAGAAATTCAGGGAGAAGAAGTTCAATTCATACACTATCTTTGAAGCTCTTTTGCCTAGGATTTCATTGTACCGCAAAAAAAATTAAAACCCAAAAAATCAAAATCACAGTTGAAAGCTAGAAAATGAGAGAGAATAAAATATGTGAAAAACTTAGCGGTGATGATGTCAAATTTGAATTTGAATTTCAATTTTATGAAAAAATCTTATTGAACATGAATCAAGGGTAACTGTTTAAGAAATTGATTTGACGTTGAAGACTATTTTCAACGCCAGAAGAAGGGCATTTCAGACTTACTAACAAATTTTAGACGTAACTACTTACTAAAAAATAATAATAATTCTTAACACCAAATATATTAAGTGATAGACTTGACAGATTATAAGTTTCATAAAAAGGACCTAACACCAATCATATTCAATAGAAATCAATGGGTTGAACCAAATCTACGTCAAGTAGGCCTAGCCCATTAAAAACAATGAATGCTGGCCCACTAGTTATTATATCCTCAATGGAAGCTTTGGTTTGGGATTTTAGTTTGGGATTTTTGGAAGTCGGTACACCTAATTAGATTTATTTGGTAAAAAGTATACATTAAAAAATATTTTGGAAAAAGGTACACTAGTTGGATACAAAGACATAAATGCTCATTTTAGGGAAAGTAGTGCATTAAATATCTCCTAGTTTTATGGGAGAACTTTAATATTTAATGCACCTTAATTCATATGTATTTGTTAATATATGTGTGTGTGTGTGCATACAAATAATTATATATATATATATAAATACATATATATATATTTATATGTATATACATACTTGTATATATATATATAT
>CM042193.1:17980570-18001716 GCA_023539305.1 Ilex asprella | reverse complement strand
TATGTTTTTCGTTTATGTCATCGTTTGATAAACGGGGGGCGATTTTTAAAAACAAAAAAAAGTCGTTTTTGGTTTCCGTTTTTCGTTTTTCAAAAACGAAAAACGGAAACGTTACTAAACGGGGCCTTACTTATTCACTTGTTAGTGGATAATTATACAAAATGACATTATTGACGTAGGATAACTGCTATGTTCAAATATTTCCTCGTATTTTAGGTTGTATGAACTAAATTGCATAAGGTTCATTTTTTTTTTTGAATTGCATTGTATTTAAAAACTGTAATGTATAACTTCAATAAGTAATTAATAATTTAATGACTAATTATTTTTTGGACTAATGAGAAGTTATTACAATATGTCATTATTGTCTTTTTATCTTGTACAATTAAATTTTTTTGCAAGTATTGACATTCGAAAGTTGATCTACTCAAATATTTGTTTTGTTGCGAATTTAGATATTTAATTAGGTGATTATTTAATAAAATTGAGGTGAAATTCATGTGATAAATGTTAAAATCGTCTCCAATCAACTTATTCCTATCAAAACGAATATCTATTTTAATGAATTTATATATGTACTGTGAAAAAATAAAATTTATTGGACAATTGAATTGGATTTGGATCATATTTTTCAAATCGGATATGGATCAAATTAATATTATTTGAAAAGAAGATAGTCAAAAGTCAAACAATTAATTTATTAGTTGAATTAATGCAACTAATAAAAAAATAAAAAATTCTTCAAAAAAGGATAAAGTAGACATTATAGAATTTTTGAAAGATAAATAAGAAAATTAAAAAATTTTCTCTTAAACCACTTTAAAAAGGATAAAATAAATATTACAGAACTATTGAAGGATAAATAAAGAAATCAAAAAAAATTCACTTAAGTCACTTTTATTAGTAGTATAGATTTTTTGGTTATTTTTTATTCATTTATCTTCAAATACCATATAAAATAATAAAAAATGACGATTAAAAAATTGATCAAATTGAGCAATAAAAAATTGACCAAATTATTAATTTCTTGACTCTTATTCTTTTTTTATTTTGGAACAAGTGGACTTTTTTGACCTTAAAATATATTTCTAAACATTATGTCATAATTTCAAATCAAAGTCTATTTCTCAAAAAATATTTCTAAATATCCTATTACATATATTTTTTGTATACATATATATTTGTTTAAAAATTTATTTGTAATAAAAAATATATTTATATATAAGGGTATAATGATAAATTAAATACATGTATCTTTTCTTTCTTTCTATTTTTTTTTTCAAATACCAAATAATAAAAAATTAATTCCTCTAATTGTCCATCCATCATATCCAACACAAATGAGAGATAGAGTTTTTCTTTCATTCAAGGATGAAAAGTCTATTTTTAACATTTTTCTATTCTTTCAATTTTGTATCATTCCTACTAAACGGAGGATTAGTGATTTGAATTTGTTTATTTATTTCTTTTATCATTGATTCTTTCATGATGCATGTGGAATGGCGGGTGAACCGCGCATGAGTGCATCGGATTGAAGAAACACGCACATAATGATCATATATATATATATTCAATTGTGAAAAGAATTTGGATTAACTTAAGTGTATTTCGATTACTCTTCTTGTTAATTTAATTAAAATTAGATCATTATGTCAAAATTAAGGTTTGACATCAAGTAATTAGCAAAATTTAAATCTGAGATACCTGAGTTTAAAATTCGTTTCAATTATCTAAAATTGTCAATTTTTAACACGATACGAATCAAACACGAAATGAATAGGTTGAACACAAAATTAAACTAGTTAATGGATTAAAACGAGTTAACATACTTAAACACGAAAAAAAATCATGTTGGGTTCATGTCAAAATCAGATCAACTCGATTTTGACCTGATTAACTCATATATTTTAAATGGATCGACATGATTTGGACATGAACTCGACCTAACCCATTGTAGACCTGTTTAACCCGTTTATGACACTATAATTTTCTTACTATGTATGACTAATATGATCTTATCATTATTATGAACATATAATAGTATAGTTCTTGCTTTAATATTTGGGTTGAAACTTGAATGTTTTTTAGTTAATTTTATTGATGAAATGTGATATATTATTTGTAAAAAAATTATTTGAAATTTTAGAAGAATAATTACATAGTGTATTTAATGGTAATGAACAAGTATGAAAATATGTTATGTGTGTTAAACAGGTCTGTGTTATGTGTGTGAAACAGATCATGTTATATGAGTTAACCAAAAAATGACATGTTCATTAAATGTATCAAACATGTCGGGTTCGGATAACATGTTTAATGGTTAGGCTAAGTTAGTAACGATTATTAAAGAAGTCAAATTCGAGTTTTAGAATTTTCGACACAAATTCAAAATTAATCCGACATAAAATAACCCAATCCAATACGTTTAACACTCTTTCTGTTACCTGAACAACTCCTTAGAATTATAATCATAGAGTTTTAACTGTCATTAGTGAGTAACTTACTTTGAATCCCGAGTTTACTCCCTCCAGTGTTATGTTTTTTTGATCAAGAAAAAAAATTGGAATGGAAAAATATTTTATGTTTTATTTGACCGCACGTGTTTGGCGGTTTGACTGAAGAAAGGGTTGCTTAGCCGATTGACCAGCTTTGCGGGAGCAGTAATGCTATACTGACCAAATTTTAAGATTAAATTTGAAGCCCAACTGACATGATAGCAAATTATTTGATGTTTTTATTGGGACCCAAATGACTTTGCAACAAACAAAGAAGCCCAACTCAACTGTCATGTCATTTGGGTTCTAAATTTGGTCCCAAAATTTGATCAGTGTAGCATTACTCTTGCGGGAGGACAAAATATTCAATTATAACATGATATTATATTATTTTGATTATATAATTTAATGTTCTAACAAAAATTTATAATATAAAATACAACAAATTTTATTAAATTTATTTGACGATTTGGAATAAATTCATTCAACGACTAGTAACATTCTTTTTAAAATCATTCACATTAAGTTTTATTTTCCTCTTGACAAAAAAAAATAATTTTATCTTCCTCTTCTCGTTCTTTAGTCTCTCTTTAGATTCTTTACTTCTCATTTCTCCAAATTAATTCATTAATTTATATTACACTGTGCCTTCAGACACGAATTACTCCTAATTAACAAACAAATGAGATAAATTTAATAATTAATAATGATATAATATCATCAACTTTGTCGAAATATACCGACCAATAGACATGAATTAAGAAAAAGGTTAATAGCAGAATCACATTATGGTGTTAATTAAGACTCTTCATAATCATGATTCATGAAGCCACCGTACAACAATTTCTGCATTAATCCAAATCAGTGTGCAAATAACTACCAATTCTATTACAGTAATCCTTTTTGAGACTTACGTGCCGTTTACGGCGACAAAGTTAATGGGATTCTAGCCAGCAAGCCGCCTCACTATTCTAACTTTGAATCATATCTCACCTTTATGACCACATATACCACATTGATCTTTCTTTCTGTATTCTACAACCTCCTTCACCCAACCTCTCTCATGGAGAATTTTCCATCCTCGTTTTCATACTCATCTTCAGCATCATCAGCTTCTCACTTGCCATTGAATATGATCATCAACCCTCATGCTTATTCAGAATTTCAAGGCAGCAAACCAAATGGGTTCTTGGGGTTGATGACAAACATGGGAGTTCCAAGTTCAGATGGTAATAATGTTCCTGAGAGCAAAAGCCTGGTTGATAGTGAAGCTGAAGTGAAATCAAATAAGAGAAAGGGAGACAAGAAGATTAGAAAGCCTAGACATGCATTTCAAACAAGAAGCCATGTTGATATACTTGATGATGGGTATAGATGGAGAAAATATGGACAAAAGGTCGTGAAGAACAACAAATTTCCAAGGTAAGTTAGTTCATTTCTCATCTATTTTGATTTCAATTCAGTTTATGTAAATTTGGTTGCATATTAGAATTGATTTGTGATGAAGTCGGTCTCTGTCTTCTCATCCAAGATGACTCAAAAGGAGGGAAAGGCTCAGAAAAAAGGTAGCAGACAGTGATTCATGCCATGAGGGATTAGCAAGATATGCGGAAGATGGGGAGGCTTGCCTCCTCGTTCCTAGGATCACGAACGCAATGAAGATACAATTCACTCAATTATTGCCTTTGGTTCCAAACTCCATATGGGGAAGGAGCGTTGTTGTTTGTGAGGTCTTGATCATGTACTTGGACCCACTTTTCTTTTCATTTGTGGGAATTTGATGATCTATAAACCGTCTCTAATGAACGATCAACTCATGTTTTAGTATGATGAATCACTTTGTGCCGATACCATGTTGCCAGACATTTGTAAACTTTGTAACACACATAAATAGAACTCTGACTCACACATCCTCGATAGTCCTTTAGTTCAACCTTCTCTCCTAGCTACCTTAGAAAGGTCTTCTGTTCCAATCTTCTTTCCCACCCACCCTCATTTTACCCTACTTCACTTTTAGTCTGGAAAGAGAAGCAAGAGGATGGCTTCTCACAAAGCATGACAAGAATGGTCGTAGCACATCATTATCAGTCACTGATAAAGTTCCCCTATATGAATACCACATACAAAAAAAACTGAGAAATTGGAAAAGAAGAGAACTAGCTCTACCGTTCCTATGGAATTTTGAGAGACAAAAAGGTATCCTGGTTGTGTGGTGAGACTTTATTGAAACGTGTAGATAAAAATATGTCCCAATCCATGTGTAAGATATAAGATATGTTCTACATCAGCCAGAGAAGGCAAACTTTTCCACGCGGAAAAAGGACCCGTGCCTAAGGGTTGCCAACTCTTTTGATAAATGAACTCAAAGGCCCCACTCTCCTCTCACCGAATCTTTCGGTGTGCTTTATGACATGTTAATGGCTGCAGTATCCAATATCTCGTTGCCCTGTAAACAACTTCAAAGTTCAAACATTCGAAGCACATGTTGTCTAAACATAGGTTGAGTGATGGCAAAGTTTCTTTAAGTGCCAAAATTTACAAAATATCCTTACTCTGTGAACTCCATGCACATTCCTTAATGCTTCTTCTAGTTGGTTTTCTTAACTTTTTCGTCTGTCATGTCACCCATCAATGGAGCTTTATGCTGCGCCGAACTTGCGATATTGTCCAAGCAAAACCTTTATGTGATTAGGATTTGAGAGTGAAGAGCAGGAGAGGCTGTTCATAACGTATACATATTGAAATACTTGTTTAGATTTGGTGAAGATTCATAGAGTTCCAGTGACCATGTAAAAATAACTCAACTTACATTAAATAACTTGTGTTTATTTCCTTTGTGCATGCAGAAGCTACTACCGATGCACACATCAAGGTTGCAACGTGAAGAAGCAAGTTCAACGTCTGTCTAAAGACGAGGGCATCGTTGTTACAACGTATGAAGGGATGCATTCACATCCAATTCAGAATTCTACTGATAACTTTGAGCATATCTTGAATCAGATGCAAGTTTACACTGCTTGCTAAATCTTCAAATCAACCTGTAAGGGGCAATGGATATCTGAGGCTTCACCATCCTCAAGTTTGGAGAGAATAGATATGACAAAGTTTTAACTCCGATATATGAAAAGGCTATTCCTGTAATTAAAACTTGTGATACGCAGATTACAATAGAACAAACTTAGTGTTGCGTCAAATCTCATACTTTGTCATGTGTAACATATACATTAAAATTATATTTGGAATAAGCTTTGAGTGGGTTATTTGTTGTTCAATTCTTCTTCATATGGTGGGAGTAAGGCGGTTCTATTGGTACATTTTAATATTAATATATAATTTATTTTAATAATGTGAATTTATTTTTCTATATGGATATATTGTATATATATGGATTTTTTTTTGGTACATTTGTATATATGAATCTATTGATACATGTATCATACTTGTTCCTACGTGTGAATCATATTTATGAGATGAATGTATAATGCTATACATAAACATGAATTTATTTGGATACATGTATGACAACATATGTGAATCATCTTTTACTACATAAATGTATAATTACATACATACACATGTACATTGTGTCATGTATGACTTATATGCAGGAATTAATTTTATTAGATGCACGTATAGTTATATACATGTACTTTGAGTATACATGCATGACTTGGATACATAAATTCTAGAAAGTTTTAAGAGGCTATAAACAGGACCTCTAAGCATTAGAATATGCATATGCGGAACATTATCCAACACAATACAACACTTCATAACATACTACACACACTTGAAAGTTCAAGTCAAAGCTATGGTTGAGTTTTGGACTTAACCACTTGTGCAGAGTCAGTTAGTGTTATACAATAATATTGTTAAGTTGTTGTATTATGGAGGGGGACAAGTCAAATAAAAAGGTCTGTTACATTGGATTTGGGTTTTATCAATGGCAGAGGGCTTGAATCTATTTAAAGAGAGTGAGATACACACGCCTCAACTTGAATTATTTCGTATCAAAATTTATTATTTTATACGTTGTTTATCAATTTATGCAATTACACCAACAGTTCTGAATGTCTAAAAATAATTGGACGAATAATCGATTCAACTGCGGTACAAGCTGTCTGTACAATGCTAAGAGCAATGAGCTGAAATAGAATAGAGGCTTTCTTGATTTGGAAGAGAAAAAAGGCCGTCCAAATGAAGCAGGGTGCCCCCATATCATATCATATGTAGAACGTAGATGTGCTAAGATTATAAACTAAAGCAGCACATTCACCTAATATGACAGATTTTCCTTTCATGTTTTGTCTATTTTCTTAAGGGTTGGCTTTGATTTACTCCCACGTAGTTAAAACTTAGCTGCACTTCAACCTACTTTCATTCAAAAATAACTTCACAGCTATCGCCTTGTTTGTGAAATAAAATGCATCGAGATAACTATGTTTTTTTTTTTTTTTTGAAAAGTGTATATCTGGGAATAAAGTTTATATCAGCGGAGTATAGCATACTAATTCAAGTTTTCTACTCATCAAGCCTAGCATGACATTATTGACATACACGGCTTATGGACCACCTTTCTGTGGCTAAGTGCTTGACACAGATCCTCTCCACTCCACAACCAAACGTGCACCATTTAATCTCACAGAATAAAGGTATACGCAGTCACCAAATTCATCTTAAACCCAAACTATGGAATTTTATTGCTTCTTTGACTGAACCGATGCATTGTTTTCTAGCTTTTGCTTTTCACATCATAAGTAACTAACAAAGGCTACCTTGACTGCAATTTAACATCTGATTTTGCTAAGGTTGTGTTGGAGTAGGAAATTAAGTACAGACACACCTACTAGAATGACGTGTCCATAGAATATACGTATAATATTATTTGGTTTGGTTGAGTCTCGGATATGTTACAAATATGTCAATGCTGGGTATACTTGGATGGATGTGATAGGGTTATATATATGTATAATTTTTTATTTTATTTTTTTGGTTTTTTGAATCAAGACATTGGAAAAAGGGGTTTGCTCGTTGCTCTCTTTCCCCCCTCCTTCCTGAAACTCTATATATCTCCACCATTACAAGGCATTTTAATAGTAGATATTGTTTTCTTTCACCACATTTGTTATTCTTCGTTCTCTTTCTCTGAGTAAATATTGAATGCAACGGTGATACTATGTCACCATTGATGACATAATATCACCAACTAATAATAAAATTTGAAATGGGAAAGGTGAACCCCACTTGAGCTTACATGGTAGGAGTGTGAGAAATTATTTGCTTACATGACAGGTTAGTTATTAATTTTTGTGGAGTTCATGTACTTATTTGTTTTAATATTATTAGTTGGTGATAGCACATCAGTTTGCCACGTGGTATCACCATTGTAATGAATATTTTCTCCTCTTTTTGCTACTAGCTAGGAACCTATGTTTTTTAAGGAAAATAAAGATGAACTATGTTTCTTAGCGGATGAATTTTATTTTAGAACAAATGAGGGAACCTCTTGAAATATTGCCAAGCGTTCAGTGGTTAATCTATGTATGCACATAAAACAATTAAATTTGTGAAGACAGGTATTAGAAAACATTCCTTTTCTATTTCTTGTAAGAATTTTAATACATTAAATTCAAAGTAAAAAAATTCTCCAGTTATAATCTACCATTTGATTCATGTATAGTATCCCTCCATCTTTCTTACTAATTCATCACTACTAATTTAAGTTTTTATTAAAAGTCAATTTTGTATCACCCTACAACTTCTTAATATTCTCTATTTTGTTTCTCAACTGGTTGGAGTGGGACAGGGAAAAGGGTGACAAAGGTGGGGGTGGGTGGGAGAGGGGACGGGTGAGCATGGATCCACCAATAATATATATCTATATTATTACATCGAACTCTTTTAGAGACCTTATTCTTTGTGGTTTTTTTGTGGGAATTTTGAATTTACTAAATAAAAAATAATATTTTTCAACCATAGTCATTCACATGAAATATATATCTACCTATCCAACTTACCACAACTTCTATAACTTTCTATATATCTATACTCTTTTAACTCCCCTAATTTTCATACCCCCTTCTCAAGTACGAAAAAGATCGAGGTGAAACTCCCCAAATCATGAACGGAAACGGAAGCATTTCGATTCTATCCTCGTTCTCTCTTAAATAAATAAAGCTCACCCTCGAGCCATAGAACTGTGAGATCTCATATTTCATGTAAATATAAATAATATGAACTTGATAATATTTTTAAAATGATTAAAATGATGAAAGAAATTTTGAATTGTTATTAAATGAATAGTCACATAAGTTTGAGCTACATGCGTATTAATTTTTAGGTCAAATTTAATTTTTGAGTTGTTTAAATAAAGGTAATTAAGTAAATTTATTAAGTTTTTTATGTCAAGATAACATTACCATTGAATCCAAGAGGTCTAAAAATCTTAGTATAGACGTTTAACTCATATAGTGGTTCAAAAGAGAAAAAATTATAAATTTGGTATTTTAGGTATAATTTGGCTTGGATTTGTATAAACTCATAAAAATAAATGTTTTTAGCCTAAAATAACATTAAAAATGGATTCGGAACGTCAAAAAACTTTAGAATAATCATATGGATCAAATTGAAAAAATTTTGGGGTAAAATCGTAATTTTAAAGAAAATACATTTTTTGGGTCTTGTGAAAAGTACCCAGCGCGAATTTTAGTCCTTATAACCCTATTTTCACCTCAATTTTTCTCATTTTTCTCACACCTCTCACTCAATACTACTCCATAAACCTTAGAATTAGAGAGCGGAAGAGAGAAGAAGGTCATTAGAGCTTGGTCTTTTGCTTGAAAACTTAGGAACATTATTTGAGATTATTGAATTCACTTGAAGATTTAAAGATGGAGCTTGGGTTCTTGGGTTTTGAGGTAGGGTTTTCCTTTCTCTTGCATATACATTGATGCATCTTATGCATGTTCTATATCTATTTATTTAGTATGAGCTAAATACATGCTATAGATCTTAATTAAATGATGAATTTACTATGAATTTGTAAACTCATATGTATTAAATGAATTTGGGTATTGTGGGTTTGAAACTCTAACTTGATTTTTGTTATGTGTGTTTGATTGAACTTAAGATTTTTGATTCTTTAGAATATATGTAATTTTGTATATAATGTATTTGATTTGTCTCTTGAGAATGAGTATGTTACTTTGTAAATATGTATTTAAAAATTTTATGTCTATCACGCGTTGATAAAATGTCAAAGTGACTATAAGTATCGAAATTATAAATTGTGTGAAGAGGTATGAATTTTTATGTTATGATTAAGTATATTTTACCATGATTTAGGGTATTGTTAAGTTATTTTAAAGTATGAAAATGGTGATGTTGATCTATATAACTTCTCAATCATTTAATTTGCAAAATTTGTTATAAAAAGGTACTAATTGTATTTTTGGTGTGTATTTGAGTTATTTTCAAAATGTGTTGGGTTGGAAATAAAAATATGAAATTTTACTATGTATTTTTTTAAAAGTGTTTAAGTTGTGGTTGGTGTTAGGAATGGAAGATGATCATGAAATTATGGTTTGGTTTGAAATTTGTATGCTCGGTACCGACATGCAGAGGGTTAGTAGACAGTTGGCGCCCTTGGGGAGAGTTACCAAGACGGCTACTAGTCTTAGGGGGATTGGTGATGGTAGTGGTTTTTGGTGACAGTCTGTGTGGCTTCACAAGTTGCGCCTTACACATTTCCTCTGAAAAGCAAGAAGGACAATGAGACCTTAGAGTGCAAGACTCAAAAAGTTTCTCGGCGATGGTTCATTCATGAACCAGTGTTTGTTTGATGATATCTGTTTGTATGGGTAGCATACATAAATTTTGGGTGCCAATAAACCAATAGCCAATATTCCTTATAAATCTCTTAAGTGAAGTGAGGTTGAGTCGAAAGTACGTAAAATTAATATTTTAGAAAAATACCCTAGAAAGAATAAGTTTATGGAATTGTGTTCAAAATTAGAAATTATTACTTTACTAGATTGATTATACATATATTTGTATAAAGGTTTCTCACTTCGTACTTTATAAAATCATTGGTTTTGCATTATGTTTTAAGAAGAAATGTTTTATAGGGTTACCTTGAGATTTGATTTTGATGTGGTAAATTTTTTGATGTTTCATTTATATATTTCAAATGATAGTACGTAGTGTACTTTCAAAAAAGTTTATTACTTATCGTGTACCTAGATTGATTTATAAATTATTTCATTACCTATTATTATGATTGTGAACTATTGATATTTAAAACCTTGTATATACTTGAGAAAATGATTATCCTACTGAGCATATGGTTGGTCACCCCTATCATTTAACATTTTAAGTTATGGGCATATGTTGATGGACTGCATAGTGGAAGTATCGAAGCAAAAGATAGTTGTTATGATTTGGTTAGAGTATGTAAAGAACAATGTAGGATGATGTATATTATTGAGGATTTGTAAATGATTTATATCTTGATTATTTTGAGTGAATATGTATAGATTGAGACTTTTTAAATGGTTTACTTATAAATATTTTAGAAATTCTGTATATTATGTTAATGATGAAGAATTTTGGATAATTAGAATCTAACTCGGGTTTGGGAGGACTTAGTGGGCCTCCATTTGCCATCCTAGTACTGAATGATAATGACTTATTTGTGGATATCATGAGAAGGGATGTATATGATTGATATGATGCGAATGAATAGTTATGTATAATTATTATGTTTAATCCTCTCACAGGTAACTCTTATCAATTATCTAGATGCCTGATTTTCAAAGGAAACTCTGTCGAAATTTTTTGAAAAAAAATGATTTATTTAAACTAAAAAGATACTTTTCTAGATGTTTTTACAACAAATCAGAATGTGTTTTTGGAATAAACAAAATAATTTTTTTATTATGCCTTTGTGAAATTTGGGCCATGATAAGGAGGGTTAGCCAGGTCTTTCTCTGCTGTATTGTTCCCGCCATCATTTTTGTTTTTTGTTTTCTATTTTGTTGCCAAAAAAAATAACATGTTTGGTATGTATTTTTGTTTTTTTTAGCTAATATGTTTTGAAAACAAGCCCAAATTTGATAAACAGAATTTGATGTTTTGAAAAATAGTGAAAAACGGAAACACGTGGGCGGTGGGTGGGGGACTTTAATGAGGTCCACACTTCGAACTTTTTTAGCAGCAAAATATCCCATTTTTTTCTTACTATTTAAACCCCCAACCTCTCTCTCTCTTTCTCATGAACAAGGAACCCAACATCTTTGAAACTTAGATCTGTTTTTGAACGCTAGTCTCCTCTGCATCTCTGTTTGATATATAAGCATAGATATGTATAGATCTATGGATATATCTATTTGTACTACTTTAAAATATCATTATACATGATTTTTTTCCTTGTTTACCCTCCAACACTACAACTTTTGGGGGGGGTGAAGGGAGATTTGAACTCTTGATCTCAAGAAGACAAAGCCTTCATAAGGTAAGAAGTATCATTGTACCAAAGACTTGTTGGTAGCAATACCACAACTCTGTCATGTTTGTCCTTCTTAATCAATTGCATTTTAGACCTAATTCAACATTGTACACTAAACCTATTGCCTTCCAATGCTATAGTCGTTACAACACACACACACACACACACTCCTCCCTATGCATTAATCAGGCCTCATTCTCTCTCTAGGGCTCTCTTAGTTGCTCTTAAAACCCACTTTTGGTAATTTCCATAGACTCACTATTGTAACGGACCATCACATTAACATTTCTTTATCTTGTATTCTTTTATCTCTCGGTCTGTCCTTGGCTAAAAATGATAAAAATAGTACTCATGCAAACCACTCATTTTTTGGTTTTGATTGGGTTTGGAGTGAACGTAATTGTAGAAGTAGGTTGTTTGTTATTTGATACATATATACAATTTTACATAGTCTCTTATATACTAATTTATCCTTGATTAATTTATAGTACTTTTAAATGTCAATGTGGTGTAAACTTTTTACTAAAATAGGCTTAACAAAATAAAGAACGACAACATTTGAATTTTTTTGGTTAATCAGTTCACTAATTACAATTAGTGTAATTATGTGAGTTACAAATTTACTCTTTGCTGGGGCTGTTCAACTGACGTTAATGTTTCATGTCTTCAATTCCATGTATCATTTGGAAATCACAAACACTTAGAGACACAAACATATTGAATCAAACTAGCAGAGCATGGAGGTGGGTTAGCTGCAAATCGACAAGATTCATGGAAAAAAAATCATTGTTCTATGTGGTAATCATAGAAAACACATGGAAGAAGATGTTGAAATGGCTGACCAATTATGGAGACTCCTTAAATCTCATTCCACGCCATAAACGACACTCCTTCACCTGAGACTATGCGAGTAAAAGGGAAGCTTGGACAAATTGTTGTTATTGTCCTAGTTGACTTCGGCAACACTCATAATTTTGTGAGTGAAAAGTTAGCTGAGAAGTTGGGGTTGAAACTAATGATGGGTGACAAGTTTGAAGTTGTAGTAGCATCAGGTGAAAGGTTGGTAAGCCCTGGTAGATGCATGAAAGTCCAGCTAAATTTACAAGCAGTTCCTATTTATGTTGATTTTCATTTATTACCCCTTGAAGGCTATGATATGGTTCTAGGGACTCGGTGGTTATCCACTCTTGGACCCATCATTTGAAATTTCTCAAAATTGCAAATGAAGTTTCATGTCAATAATAGGAAGGTGGTAGTACTAGGTTTGACTGGAATAGAGAACAAAATTTTGGGTCATCACAAGATGGAGCTAGTAACCAGAAAGAGCAAGGAAGGAGTCTTGTTGCACTTATTCTCTTTGGGGACTCCACAAGTCCAACCGATTTATTTTTCTATGTCAGAACAAGTAAAGCAACTTTTACAGATATTCAAGGAGGTGCTATCAGAACCTACAGGCCTCCCGCCAAAGCATGCACATGATCATAAAATTCTCTTGTTACAGGGACAAGAACCGATATGTGTCAAACTCTACATGTACCTTTATTTTAAAAAATTTGCTATTGAAAAGCAAGTTGTGGAGATGTTATCTACTGGGGTGATACACACAAGTAGCAACCCTTATTCCTCCCCTGTTCTCTTGGTTTGAAAATATGACGGCTCATCAAAAATGTGTGTGGATTATAGGGCATTAAATAAAATCACAATCAAGGATAAGTTTCATATTCCTGAGATTGATGAGCTCTTGGATGAATTATATGGTGCCATAATTTTTACCAAACTAGATTTACGTTCTAGGTATCATCAAATTAGAGTACATCCAAGTGATATACATAAGATTGGTTTTCGAGCACATCATGGCCACTATGAATTTTTGGTCATGTCTTTTGGTCTCACCAATGCACCCTTAATCTTTAAAGCTCTCATGAATGAGGTGCTTAAAGATTACTTGAGTAAATTTGTCATTTGGACATTATTTTTCAGTTCTAAAATCTCATCAACTGTTTATCAAGCTTGAAAAATGCCAGTTTGGTCAAAATGAGGTCAAGTATCTAGGCCATGTTATCTCCCATGAAGATGTGGCAGTGCATCCACACAAAATTGCTACCACGATGGATTGGCCCCACCCTAGGACTCCAGAGGCTTTGTGTGGATTTCTTGGGTTGATAGGTAATTATCGAAAATTCATCAAGGATTTTGGAAAGGTGGCTGGTCCACTCACTAAGTTGATCAAGAAAATCTTTTTCTCTGGGAATCCATTAGCCAGTGAAACATTTCAGGGCTTAAGGAGGAATGACACGAGCTTCAGTATTGGCACTGCCAGATTTTTTCAAGACTTTTACAGTGCAATGTGATGCCTTGGGATCAAGCTTGGGAGGTGTTCTAAGGCAAGAAAGGCCCATTGCCTTCTATATTCAAGTTCTCAAAGGAAGAAATCTATTGTTCTCTACTTATGAAAAATAAATGCTAGCCCTTGTTCTTGTCGTGCAAAAGTGGCGACCATATCTCTTGGGAAGGCAATCACATAGATCAAGAAAGTCTTAAGCACCTGTAGAGTCAACGAATCGTCACCATTGCCCAACAAAGATGGCTTTACAAGTTGATGGTGTTTGATTTTGTCATAACGTACAAGAGAGGCAAAGAGAATAAGGTAGTTGATGCCTAATCAATAAAAGAAATACAAGAAGAAAATCAACGAGAAGTTGTTGCTATCTCCCTATCAGTGATGAATTAGGTAGACGCTATCAAAGAGGGGACCCAACAAAATCCAACACTTCAAAGGCTGATTCAATTGGTCAAGGTTGGAGAAGTTGTGGGTCCTTGGCAAATTCAAAATGAGCTGCTAATTTGTAAAGGTAAAATTTATTTGGCAGAAATTCTAATCTTGCTATTGACATCATCATACAATTCCATAATAGTATTCATGAAGGGTTCCAAACAAATCTTCATTGGATTCGTTCCAATTTTTATTGGAGAGGCATGAGAAAGGAAATTAAGGAGTTCAAACAAGAATGTGATGTATGCCAAAGTCACAAGGCGGAACATATTACTCTAGCAAGTCTCATACAACCATTGCCTGTGTTGAGCCAAGTATGAGAAGACATTTCAATGGATGTCATTGATGATGAAGAGGGTGGCTCCTTTTACTGCACGTGTTATGACATTAAATGAGCTCATGTGAGAATGACAAGACAAGACACGTGATGAAGACATCAATCAATAGACCGAAGTCGAACTGTTCGATGAGTTCGGTGAAAAAGGAAAGAGGTCGGTCCTTATTGTGACCGAGTTGTTTCAACAGTCAAATGAAGAGCTAAAAAGATGCCAATAACTCAAGAATTTTGGTTAAATCAATGGGCATATTTATAGGCTCAGATGAAAGAATTGGAGAGATCTCAACAAATTCCCAAATGGAGTCACCTAATTGTAGGAAAGTGTACCACTTGAATCGGAAATCATGAAAATCCTAATTAAACAGGGATCTATAAAAGGCACAATGAGCCAGAGTGAAAGAAAAAAGGTACGCTGAACTCTCATTGTCTTCCTGCAATTGTCTTGAATATTATGAGCTTGAGACCTTGGACCATAGAATGGTACCACGCCCCTGGAACTCTGCCAACGTAAGACAATTTTATTTCTAAAAAGTGCCGTTTTAGAAATGGAACTCCGAAGTACCTTTGCAAACACAAGGGTGCCCTTTGTCTCAAAGATTCAGAGTAATCAACAAGGTCTTACTGATGTACTGATATAAATGAAAGTTATTAATAAAACATTTCTACACCCACTATGTTTTCATTGTAAAATATCCTACTGCCAAGGCAGGGAGGCAAACAATCCTGATAGAAGTGTGAACATAAATCAGTAGCAGTCTCCCGATCGAATCCAAGTCCTCAGCTAGGCATGATGATGTAAGCTGATCAGGGATAAATTTGAGTCCGATTAGATCGGCGAGTCGGTGCGAGATAGAAACACTCTAAAAATGCCCAGGGGGTTAAAGAATTAACTTTACCAGATGACCGAGATTTTTGAAAAAAGGCCGAACAAAGGCCATAACTTCAAGAGTGAAATTTTTCAAAGTGTTTAAAGGTCTTTGTGGAGTGACC
This sequence comes from Ilex asprella, assembly GCA_023539305.1. Lineage (NCBI taxonomy): Eukaryota > Viridiplantae > Streptophyta > Magnoliopsida > Aquifoliales > Aquifoliaceae > Ilex > Ilex asprella. The sequence goes on along the minus strand of CM042193.1, from coordinate 17,985,616 downwards.
GAGCTCTTTAAAGAAAGACCGAACAAATCTCATAACTTCAAGAGTGAAATTTTCTAAGTGTTTAAAGGTTTTAGTTGAGGGACCGAGCTCTTTGAAAAAAGGCCAAGCAAAGGCTGTAACTTCAAGAATGAAAATTTTCTAAGTGTTTAAAGATCTCCGTTGAGGGTTCGAGCACTTTGAAGAAAGGCCAAGCAAAGTCCGTAACTTCAATAGTTAAATTTTTTCTAAGTGTTTAAAAGTCTCTGTTAAGAGACCGAACTCTTTGAAGAAGGGCCGATCAATGGCCATAACTTCGAGAGCCTGAAAAGATATATGAAGAAGGGCCAATCAAAGGCCATAGCTTGAAGAGTCTAAATTTTTTTTTGACTACTTAAAAGTCCCTTTTGAGAACCGAACTCTTGGAAGAAGAGCTAAGCAAGGGCCGTAGCTTCAAAGAGTGAAATTTTACTTAAGTATTTAAAAAGTCCCTATTAGGGGACCAAGTTCTTTAAAAGGCCAAATAGTGGCCATAAAGACTTGAACAAACTAAGCAGAATAAAAATAATGGACCAAGAGATGAAAACTTTTATTATACTTCAAAAAAGCTTACATCATTCAAAACGACTTTTTAGACATGTACATCAAAAGCACAGAAGTTCTCTAAGTATTTTCAGGAAGTAGGGCCTGAGAGGAGCTAGGAATGGAGTGGCAAGCCGAGCTCGGAAGATTGGGGCACTCCAGTAGCAGTCAGAGCAGCATGCCAGCCCTTCCTAAAGTATGCCTTCTCTAGTTACGGAATCTGAAGTGCCAAGTCATTTTTTGCCTTCTCTATGCCTTCATCATAAGCAGAATCTGCTCGTTCTTTTACGTCAGCCTTTAATTGATCAAACTCCTCCAGGAGGCTAGCATAGTCGAACTAAGATTGGGTGAGCTCCACGCTGGCCTCATGTTCAGACTCCTTCAACCTCCCAATCTCTGCATAAAACTTCTGGTTCTCCTCTGTCAGGCTACGATTTTGAGCCTGAAGAATCGAAAGCACTTTGCATAGCTTGGAGTATTCTTCTTCCATCGAATCTTTCTTGGCTAGAGCTGAAACTCGGGCGTGGATAACATCTTTCATGACTTTATCTTTTCGAGCTATCCTAGTCCCTACCTCGTGGACCTTCTGAAGACCCTTCAAGATAGAAAAGGAAAATAGGAAACTTAAGACATATTTTAAAGCAAAGAAGAAAAAGACCTAAAGGAAAAAACAAGATAAATACCAAGACCATGTGCTGAATAGCTTGGTGAGACACTTCATCATCAATTAAAACCTCGTTCATAGCAAGGTCTCAAGGCAAGATGACCCTTTTGGCAATTCCTATGGAAACATTAAAGTCCTCAATGGCAGAGTCCTTCACAGTAATTTCTCTCCTTTTTGCTTTGAGGACAGGACAAAAAGGAGAATCGACAAGCTTAGGAGAAGAAGCTACTCCAGACTCTATAATTCTACACCTTTTTAGGAAGGGAGCTTCTAAAAGTTCAAAAATTGAGTCGGCTTGGTGATTAGGAGAATGAGCAAGAGAAGATGGATCTAACTCAACATGAACTGAAGTCTCTGTGGCCCGAACCGAGTCAACAACTTCATTAACTTGTAAAGCAGCGTCCTCTGACTCGGGAACAACAGTCCCAAAAGGAACCTCAGGTGTAGGTTCTTCTTCTTCTTGAACAGGGATCAAAGAGTCAGGTGGATCAATTGGCAAAGATGGTTCGGTAGACGGGGTCGGATCAATGGTCGATAAGAAATCCAAAAAATTCTTCATTGTTCTGTTTCATCCAAAACTGATAGATAAAGCTCTTTTACGGGCTCTGGATGTCTGCTCCCAAATAGTTTGAATGGCTTCCTGATCTGCTACAAGAGTAGCGCTTGGTCGGTTCGGCACAACAATAAAAGATGTGTAAGTCGGTGTGTACCCGAGTAGAGTATGAGCAGCTCAGCAAAAGAGAGAATCATTGAAGTCCCAGACTCTTCTAAGTTCATCCATTTTAACTACTGACTCAGGGATTCTTCCCTTCACAGTTTTGCCTACAAACAGAAGATAGTTTATGTCTAAAGCAATGGATGAGTAAAATGAAAGAGTAAAAAAGACAATCACCTAATGCACCTTCTTTATAGGGGCAACGATAAGAGGGAGTGGCCCCAGCAGAGTACTCTTAATTTCCAAAAACTAAAATCACGTCATTTCGTGGCCCTTGTTTGAATCTGAGAGATGAGTTATCAGATAACGATCCTTCTTCCTCATAGCTAGATAGTAATTATCTCCAGTCGGTTTGATGATGTAGCAGAATAGAATCTCCTATAAACCAAGAATCAAGCCAAGAAGCCTATTCAGAACAGTTACTCCCATCACTATCCTGAAGAAGTTGAGGTAGCATTGGATGGGAAAGAGTTTCCTTGTAGAAAGCACCCAAAAAAGGAGGGGGTCTTGGGGAAACGAACTCCACCCTCAGTGATAGAAAACGATGAAGGTTAAAGAAGAGAAGAAGTCAAGAAGTTCGAAAAGACAAAGTAGAGAAAGAAATGAAAGAGGTTACTTATTAAAAGAGGGAATTCCAAAAGGCTATTTGAATACCAAGCATGCCGCCAAAACCAGGGGGAATGTCACAAGTATGCGGAATGATGATTGAAAAGGCATAAAACGGCTGACAAACGAAAGACGTCTTTTAGAAGTTTTCTGGGGGCAAATGAAGGGGGTGGCTCCTTTTACTACACGTGTTATAACATTAAATGAGCTCATGTGAAAATGATAAGACAAGACACGTGATAAAGACATCAGTCAATAGACCGAAGCCGAGCTGTTCGATGAGTTCGGTGAGAAAGGAAAGAGGTCGGTACTCATCGTGATCGAGTTGTTTCAACAGTCAAATGAAGAGCTAAAAAGATGCCAATAACTCTGGAATTCTGGTTAAATCAATGGGCATAATTATAGGCTCAGACGAAGGAATTGGAGAGATCTCAGCAAATTCCCAAACGGAGTCACCTAATTGATGGAATGTGTACCACCTTAAATTGAAAATCATGAAAACTCTAACTAAAGAAGGATCTATAAAAGGCACAAGGAGTCAGGGTGAAAGAAAAAAATGGCACGCTGAACTCTCATTGTCTTCCTGCAATTGTCTCATTTCCATTACTGATTTAAGCATTAGAGTGCCTTCGATCAAAACACTTCGATCTTTGACAGTTTGTTCGTTTTGTAGGAAGGAAAAACTAAGAGATCAACTTCAGAAATACTCTTTACCAGAAACATCAAACCTTTATTCTAGTGGGAGGTAATCACATTTTTTGCCTTTTACAGATGACATGCTAACATCAAAGGGAAAATTCACTATATTTGTAGTAGTGGATAGATTATCTAAATATGCACATTTCATTGCCATCTCCCATCCATTCACTGTCGTTGGAATTGCACAAATTTTGTTTGAGCATGTTTTTCGGCTACACGGAATGCCTCGGTGGTATGTAAAAGAGAGCCAACTTTCACAAGCTTATTTTGGCGAGATTTTTTCAGCTTGAATGGCACCGATTTTAATTTTAGCTCTGCTTATCATCCACGAAATGGATGGTCAAACTGAAGTGGTGAATCGGACTATCAAAATGTATCTTCGTTGCTTTACAAGTTCACAGCCAAAGAATTGGGTCAACTGGCTAGCTTGGGCAGGGTATAGTGACGATACTAGATGACATTTCACCATAAAAAAGACACAATTTGAGGTTGTTTATGGTCGCAGCTTTCCTACTTTTTTGACATATGTATTTGGCACAGCCAAGGTGGCTGCAGTTGAACAAGAATAACTGGACAGAGATGTGATAATTAAGGATTTGAAGAAGAAAACAAAAGAGGCTCAATCCAGGATGAAACACATATATGACTCTAAGCATATAGAAAGAGAATTCTCTGTGGGTGATTGGGTTTATTTGAAATTGCAGCCATATAGACAATTGTCTGTCACTTTGAGAAAGAATTTGAAGCTTTCTCCTAAATATTATGGTCCGTTTAAAATTCTACGACGAATTGGCAAAGTGGCTTATAAATTGGAACTGCCGACGGATTCTCGTGTTCATCCTGTGTTCCACGTTTCTCTTCTCAAGCAAAAGGTGGGGGCCGATGTAGTCATCCAACCACAATTACCGTTACTGAGAAAAGAAGATGAAAGGTTGATTCCATATCCACAGGCTATTCTGGGTCCCCAGGTGCGAAAGAGGAAGCAAAATGTTTTAATCCACTAGCAAGGACTGTCACCGTCTAAAGCAACATGGGAAGAGCATGAGTTCATCGAAAAACAGTTTCCAGACTTTGCCCTTGAGGACAAGGGCGAAACTTAAGCAGGAAGGGATGTTACGCAAGTGCTGAGTCTTAGGTTGAATGACTCCAAATGGTTGTGTTCTGTTACGAATAAAGTGGGTTGTTATCTAATTCTTTGGTAGGTTATTTTCTATTGAGCAATGTTGTATATCTCAAATTTGTATTCTAAATATGCATCACAAATCAATGAAAACCATTAGATGAGAATATGAACCATTAGATGAGTGAGTCTCATCAAATTTTTTCATTGGGACCCACTCATCCAATGGTTCTCATTGATTTAAGATGTACATTTGGGATACAAATTTGGGATACAAAGCATTCATCTTTTCTATTATCCTTACTTTTACCTATTTATTTGGGATAAATCTCTATTACAATGGAGATTACGTAAACATCCCTATTTAAGTAGTGAATTGAATAAAAAAAAGGTAGAACCAATTACAATACACTTGTGTTTTATTTGGGGTCCTAAGTTTCCTCGAAATAACCCAATTAACTTATCTCTCTGCAATCTTCTTCCATTCAGCAAAAATAGGTAGCACTAAGATTGGCTCATCTGTACCGCAATCATTGTTTTAGTTTTAGCATATGCAAATTGATGGCCAAAACATCTTCCAGGACATTGATCATCAATTCCAAGAATTTCAAAGCATTTCTATCCAAGGAAAAGAACCACTGCCCCCCCCCCCCCCCCACACAAAAGAAAGCCCCATTTAGACAA
>CM042193.1:17946431-17980170 GCA_023539305.1 Ilex asprella | reverse complement strand
CCCCAGACACAAGAGAAGCACCATTTAGACACATATGGACACCACCTTTAGAAGGAGAGGTGAAACTAAATGTTGATGCAATTGTGGGAAATGAATCTATTTGTACGACAATCATGGCAAGACAGGAGCTTGGAGAAGTTATGAGAGCCAAAGTGACAATTGAATCAACCTCAGATCCACTCATATAAGAGGCAGTTGCAATCAGGAATGCTGCAAATTGGGCTATCGAAGAGAAGTGGAGCTATGCCACCATTGAGAGCGATTCCCAAACAGTTGTCCATGCTGTCCAATCTGGAAAATTATCCAAGACCTGAAAGAAATCCTCAAAATGCATCCTGACTAGAGCATAGTTCACATATACCGGGATGCAAATGGTGCAGCACATCAATTTGCAAGATGGGGACTGAAAACTAAATGCACAGGCCAACTCCAAAGGGAAACCCTCCCATTCTCTCTGCACGCCGTGAACTAGGACAAAGTTGTCAATCATTTAGACTATGTTTTAGTTTATGTTATGTTTTTTTTTAACTCCCTTATTCTGTTCTACTATTTTCCCAAGCAAAAATAAAAATAAAAGGAAAAATTTCAGCCACATTCCTCATAGTTTATCATATCTTCAAGGATACTCACTCTATTTTTTGAATCTTCAATGACACAGGTGTTAATTATAATACAATTATACTAAATTGTTTATGATATATTATAGAAAAACTTTATCCACACCCCATCTAGATAGACATATCTTCAAAGAGACCCCCTCAATTTTTAAAATTTTTGTACGCATTAAAATTCAGGGCGATTAAAATTTAATTCGAACCATTTAAAATTTAAGTCGATTAAAAATTATATTTTTTACGCATTAAAATTTGAGCCGATTAAAATTCTATTCGAGGCTTAAATCAAATTTTAATTAACTCACATTAAATTTTAATATGTCTGATTTTAGTTACATAAAAATAAAAATTTAATTGACTCAAATTTTAATAAGTAAAAAATAAATTTTAATCAAGTTGAATCTAATTTTAATAAATAAAAAAATATAAATTTTAATTAATTCAAAACGAATTTTAATCGGGACTAACAACTCAAGTAGAGTTCAAATTGATTTGAATTTTTGTATGTAAAAGACTTTTAATAGGCTCAAATTTTAATACGTAAAAAATATAAAATTTAATCAACTCGAATCAAATTTTAATTGACTCAAATTCTAATATGTAGAAAATAAATTTTAATCAGCTTAAATTTTAATTAAATTTTGTATAAAAAGATTATTTCAAGTTTATGTAGGGGTAATTTTGGTATTTTAGATAATTTATTTTTATTATAATTGTTGGTTTAATTGCAGGGGTATCAATAATGTTTAAATATAAACTAAAAATGGTGTTAGTGATATTTTTGATAATAAAGAGTGTCCTTTAAGATATGGTATATTGGAAGGGGTATGACTTAAATTTTCCTAAAATCAAAATATGCAAAGGAGGAGGTGAGGCTAATAAAAAATGTAGTAAATTATACATATGGTCCTTAAAGTATACAAATGGCTCTTAAATTATGATATTTGTGTCAATAAGTCCTTGAACTAATTTTTGTGTCAATTGAAGTCATAAACTCTAAAATTTTAGCAATTGAGCCCTTATGTCAAGAATTATTAACTTTTTGAATAAAATGTCTCACGTATTCACCACATGAACAACAAATTAAATGGTATTTTAGATTGTTCATTCGAAACATCTTAGATGACAAACCTTATTCATTATACCTATCAAATGAAAGCAAATCAACAATTTCTTGGGTCTAGAGTAAAAAAAAAAACATATTACATAATTTTAGACTTTTAGAAGAGTATACTTATCTATTTTTTCAATGGTTATGAAAGAGATTTAAGTTTAGAGTTTGAGTTGATGGGTATAAAGAATAAAATTCTTTGTCTGATAATTTTCGAACGAAAAGTAAAAAAATCCTTTAATTTGTTGTTTATGTATTGATCAGGTGAGATATTTTGTCCAAATATCAAACTTTAGAGTTTATAGTCATTGTTTAAAAATTAATTCAAAAAAATTATATTTTTTTTTGATAAATATTCAAAAATTTAATTGATACATTTAAAGATGATTTATCTAATTTCCTCTGAAATAATACTTACTTGAGGGCATAGTCGTAACTCAGCTTTACCCCCGAGAGCACGGTAAATTCAGTTGAACACTAGTCGTAAAATAGCGTGCTAATTTGCGACAATAGCCTCTCCAGGCATTGATCCCCCGGAAACCTTGTTTCCCAAGTTCACCAATCTCTCTCTCGCACAGACCCCGTATACTCGAGCAGTCGATTCTCACCAAAACCTAGTTTTGATTCATGTTTCACTCTTTCGCGTATTCTTCTTAATCGTTTGTTTTTCCGGCGATGGCCCTCCCTCTCGGGAAGCTCACTATTCTCGTCGGTGCAGGTCCGTACACTTTTTTTTCCCTTTCTGTTTTTATATATTTGTATTGTCTATGAAGATACTATACACAAATGTATGTGCTTATATTAGATTATTATTTCACTTTATTCCTCTTCATTAATCAGTGTCTAAGCACTATTTAGATGAATTTCGTAGTATTTGCTTTCGTATTATTTGTCTATGGAATTATAGTCAGGGTCTTGATAAACCCTAGGTTTATTGGCAACTATAATTTAGGGAAACTTGCATTGATAACCTGATTGGCGCTGTCCTCATCCTGTGGTCAGCCTGAATAGTTTGGTCTAATCTTGCCATGGTCAATCAAAGGGATTGCAGATAACAACTCCAAATCTCAATACAATTACATGTGAAGTGCTTGTCTCATCCTGCTGTCACACTTTTTTTTGTAGTAAATTAGTTGAAGAGGGCCTCAGGGGCTGTTCTCTCATTAAAGATTGACAGAAAGCTAACGAAACTGAACATGCCTTTCTGCTATTTCCATGTAGGGAGGCTGGAGATTAACAACTCATCTCTCATTTTTTGTGATTTGAAAAAAGAATCAGTTTGGATGTTTATGGTGTTTTTTTCTTGCATTGTGCGTGAGATGTGAAAGATGGTCAAAGCAAGTGGTCGTAATATTTATGTTTGGAAGATAGCTGCTTCAGAATCAGTTTGAATGGCATAGAGTGTCTTGCATGAGTATATGTCATCTCAATTTTCATGGTTTCCCCATCATTCTTTCCCTATTTCTGATTATAGCTCAGGGTACTAGTGTTGCACCATCCTTCCAAAAGAGTGCTTTATCATTACTCATTAGGTATGGTTTCACTTGTTAATGTTTTTATGTGGAGTTCAGAAATAATATCAAAGCAGTTTTTCTGCTTCCAAGGCTGAATTATTACTTTTCAGATGGTATTGAGAGAGACTACTTTTTATGACTTTGTTTGGGAATTGCATATGTTTCATACTCTTTGTGATATGTAAAACTAACTTGTAGATGGTTTTCATGGGTAGTTAATCACTTATAATACCTTTCTTCTCTGTATCTACCGAAGAAGAAAAAAAGGATCTAGCACGTATTTGGTAAGAAATTAAGTTTTTGCTTACATTTCTCAGGCATTGTTGGGTCGGTCCTAGCAAAAGAAGGACGCATGTCCAATGTCTCAGATTTTTTCTCTGGTGCTCTCAAGGTATGATTAGTGTTGGATGGCTAAATAGTACTACTTATGTTTACTTAGAAGATTTCATCTTTGCCATTTTTTCTTCGTTGTCTCTTTGATTGTCATTCCACTAAGTATTATTTTGTAGCAGATTGTGTTGAAGCAAATCAGACAAGATAATTCCACCCCATCACCAAGTGTTAAACCAAGAAATGACTCTTTGTTGGCACAGGTTTGCAATGATGCTGTCATCTTTTCATATAGATCTGGTTATATTGCGTAATTATCTTGTGCATTAGGGATGGCTCTTTGAGCTTTCATTTTTATGATTTTTGATGAAATATTCATATTATAGTTGAAGTGGCGAGTTTACTTTTGGTTCCTTTTGGCATTGATCACTTTGTATTGGTTAGTTATGGTTATTCTATTTTTTTCTCTTTCTAGTCTGCCAATCATGTCCCTGAAATAGTCTACTACATCTTACCAATCACACTGGAAACATAAGTTCTTATTACTGGGGGTGATTGAACATTAAATTTTTGCAGGTCAATAGCCTAAGACAGGAACTGCAACTCCTGGCATCGAATAGACCTGTTACAATTGTAACATCTTCTACTGCAGGTTGTTTTTATACCACCTTATATATGTGTATATGCAAGGCGAATATACTTTTTATTAGCCATGTACATCTATATATTTTGCTTTCAGTAAGGTTTGTCTAGTAGTCCTTTTTTCCTCATTAAAACAGTTACGGATTAAGCATCAGCATTGCAGGAATTAACTGCCCTCTTCCCTCTTCTGATAAGTGATGCACAAGTGTAATATTAGAAATCTAGCAGGCATGTTTATGCCATTTTTTTTGGTGGTTGGGGGGATGTTAACCATGCACAACAAATCAATGGAAAAAATTTGGTTGTATGCATCACGTCTTTTATATGTAAAACATGTTACATTCAAAACTACCCACCCATAGATTGTGTTTGGTTCTAACCATGGTTCAATTAATGTTTTAGGCTTGTAATTGATGCATACATTTTCCATTAATTTGCATGCGGGTTCCATTATTTTCACTTCACCTCATTGTTTTGGGAGTTGAATTCCCCTTTTTGGCCATTTGTGCATGATATCAACTTAGTAGCTTGTGACACCATTCTAGGAACATGATCTGTTTTTTCATATTATCTACTGTAACAACTCCCTATTTTTCTTATTCCTTAGAGTCTTGCTGTACTTAACATTATCTGTAATAGTCTCACTTTTTAAATATGTTTAAATCATGTGCAGGTGCTGGCAAATATGGTGTAATAATTGTAGTAGTTGTAGTAGGCTATGGCTATGTTTGGTGGAAGGTAATAATCTTATATAATTACTTGTCTTGTTGTATTACTAAGAAGCTGTTAAATCATATTGATGTTCTAACTTCATAATCATCCAAATTTTAAAAGTTTTGAAATTTTTATCTGGACATCTGTTACATTTCAGTGTAGTTTCGGTGATTGGTTGTTGTATAGGATTTACTCCAGAACTAACTATTGGTATGTGAAGAGCGTAATCTTATGTTTGTGGTTGTTTCTCATTGGAAATCCTGTATTAAGTTGCATTTATAAGTCATGTGCTGGGAGAAGAAAGGTCACATGGCCTAAGCAATAAAGTGGCACTAGGTGAGCCAGACCCATCACCTTTAGATCACTCCATGCCTCCCTCCATTTTTGTAAGTTTAGGATACAACTGACAATATTTTACAGCATGATTAGAACGTTGAACCTTCCAGGAAGGATGCCTCCCTCCATGCTGACAATTGATGCTTGCTCAGGTTATAAGAGGAGGCCCAGGAAGGTGTTGGATTGACAAATCTGCAATCTTCATATCCCTTGTGTGCTGGACCACTAATAGATATGCTTATGCTATCTGATACCAGATGGTGTGGCTTGGCCACCATCTGAATCGTGATGTGAGTGTGGTAGATGTATGGAACAAGGATGTCATCTAGTTCGAATTTTTTCAACATAAATATGCATTTCCGCTCGTGTCATTTCGATCTTATTGCAAGCTACAATCATCTGTCCATCTTTCTATACATAAATACTTAGGCTACTGAAGAACCCCCTAATAACACCATCATATTGGTAGTGTGCCTCATGTACAACCTGGATTATGCGCTAATATCTCGCAATATCTATGTATTGACACACTTCACTTTGTATGTGTTAAGTGTAAAGAATTAACATAATATATGGAAGAGGAACAAAGATGTCAAAAACATAACTTAGTTCTCATATGTCATTGTATTTATAGTTAACTTATAATAATAAAAATTACACATACTATCCTAACACTATTAACAATTTATACCTACTATCCCAATACTCTTAACACTCTTCCTCAAACTAGACTATGTATATATCATATAATCTAAACTTGGAATAATCGCTGTAAGACGTGTACAACTTAATGCTTTGGTAAATATTTCTGCAACCTGATCTTTAGATTTCACAAATGGAGTCGTAATCACCTCAGTTACTATTTTGTCTCGAATAAAGTGACAATCAACCTCAATATGTTTGGTTCTCTCGGGAAACACTGGATTGACAGCGATATGGATAGCTGCCTGGTTGTCACAGAACAACTGTGAAGGAGGTTGAACTAGAAACCCAATTTTCTGGAGGAAGTGTAGTAGCCAAGTCAGCTCACTTGTCGAATGCGTCATTGCCATATACTCAACCTTAACACTGGATCTTGTTATCATAGATTATTTTTTACTTTTCTATGAGACATCGTTCCCTCCTAAGAAAGTACAATAACTTGTGGTTGATCTCCAATCAGAAGGAGAGCCAACCCAATCAGCATCTGAGAAACTTTTCACTCTAAGATGTCCATTAGCTCGATATAACAGTTCAAGTCTAGGAGCTCGTTTGAGATATCACAAAATACGAGTAACTGTCTCCCAATGTGGTACTCTAGGATACCCCATTAATTGACTTATTATACTAACTGCATAGGAAATATCCGGTTGAGTAATAGTGAGATAATTAAGCTTCCCAACCAATCTGTATTACCGACTCAGATTCTCAAATAACGCACCATTATCTATCAAAAGTTTCTGATTCGGATCCATAAGAAGATCAATAGGTCTGTCACCTAGCAAATCTGTTTCCTTTAGCATGTCAAATACATATTTTCTCTGGGATAAACAAATACTCTGTTTAGATTGAGCCACCTTAATACCCAAGAAATACCTAAGTGTTCCCAAATCTTTAGTATGAAATCGATCTTGCAAGAATATTTTTAACTAGGCAATCCCCTCGGAATCATTTACAGTAATCATAATATCATCTACATGGACCACCAATAGAATATATCCAACATCTGTCTGTCTATAAAACACAAAATGATCTTTTTGACATCGAAGAAGACCAAACTCTAAAACTGCATCTGAAAGCTTATCAAACCATGCCCTCGATGACTGCTTCAAACTATACAAAGATTTCCTTAACCGACATACACTCTTACCATACTCTCTCTGAGCAGTAAACCCAGGTGGCTGTTTCATGTATACCTCTTCAACTAAGTCACCATATAGGAAAATATTCTTGACGTCTAACTGAAACAAGGGCCAATTAAGATTAGCAGCCAAAGAAATCAAGATACGAACAAAGGAGATTTTGGCAATAGGTGAGAAAGTCTCCTTATAATCAACACCATAAGTCTAAGTAAAGCCTTTTACAACAAGTCGGGCTTTGAGACGCTTCGCAGAACCATCCGGATGAAATTTAACAGTATATACCCAATGACAACCAATAGTTCGTTTACCAGGAGGTAAAGGAACGTGATCCCAAATCCCATTATGATGTAAGACATCCACCTCTTCTTCTATAGCTTTCCTCCAACCCAGATCAGATAATGCATCCTTTAAATACTTAGGAATAAGTATAGTAGATAATTGAGAAGTAAAATAAGAAAAGATAGGAGACAAGACATCATATGAAACAAAATGATCAATGGGATGATTAGTAACACACGAACAAGTACCTTTGCGAAGAGCAATAGGTAAAGAGTCTAAATTACCTAATGTACAAAGATCAGAAGACGGCAAGGACGATGGTACGGGCACCTCAGTCAATGGGCGAGAACGGTGAGAGTAAACACGGAGAGGTAAAGTAGATGGTTAGATGGTAACACAATGGGCAGCAGAATATCTGAAGATGAGGAAAGAGATGGTTGTGCAGGAGATGATCCAAAGTCCAGATCCAAAGGCTAAAAAGGTGCTGAAAAATATGGAATAGATTCCTTAAATGTGACATCAACACTAGTAAAGTATCGGCTCAGAGAAGGACTATAACAACGATATCCCTTCTGCGTGCAGGAATAACCAATAAATACATATTTTATAGCTCGAGAGTCAAGTTTGTCAAACCCAGGACCTAAATTATGAACATAATAGACACATCCAAACACCTTAGGAGTTAGGAAAATTAAGGGCTTAGCAGGAAAGAGGATAGAATATGAACTTTGTCCATTTAGCACAGAGGATGACGCACGATTAATAAGGTGACAAACAGTAAGAACAAAATCAATCCAAAAATATCGAAAAATATTCATCTGAAATAATAGGACGCGCGTGATCCAACACATGATAGTTCTTGCGTTCAGTAATGTCGTTCTATAGAGATGTGTAAGCACATGAAGTCAGATGAATAATGCTAGCCATACTAAGATAAGCTGAAAATGATCAAATTCATATTTCCGAGCATTATCAGAGCGTAAAATACATATATGACAACCATACTGAATTTTTATTTCCTTACGAAAGGTCTCAAATATAGAGAATAATTCAGACCGAGCTTTCATAAAAAATAACCAAGTCACACGAGAATAGTCATCTACAAATGACACAAAATAAGGGTATTTATTAGATAAAATATTCTTTATTGAAACCCATACATCAGAATGTACCAACTCAAATGGACTTGACACACGATTATTGACTTTAGACTGAAATGACACATGGTGATGTTTACTGAGTTGACAACCTTCACAAAACAAAGAGGACATACAACTAAGACTGGGAACTTGGCGCTTCAGATTTTGGAGAGAAGGATGTCCAAGACGACAATGCCATTGAAAAGGAGACAACGAGGTCTGTAGAGCCCGAGTAGGTGAATTAAAATCAAGATAATATAAGCCACCAGCTTCATGTCCCACACCAATCTTCCTCTTTGTCTTGAGGTTTTGAAAGACACAATAAGAGGGATAAAAAATTACAGAACAATTGAGAGAACGGGTAATCTTACTAATGGAAAGTAAATTAAAAAGAAACTGAGGAACAAATAACACGGAAGAAGCAGAACTCAAGTGACTAGTTTTCAGACCTGAAACTTTAGAACAAGTACCATTAGCAAGAGTAATACTACATGTGGAAGTAGCAGATTAATAAGTAGAAAAAACATCAGAAGCACCAGTCATGTAGTCAGAAGCGCCAGAGTCTATAATCCAGGGACTGTGAGTGGAGGACAATAAACAAGTGGAAGTAATACCTGACTGGGCAAAAGTACCAGTGGAGGGAGATGGGACAGCCAGTTTTTAGGACAGGAACTGAGCATACTCCTCTCGTGTAATAGTAACCAACCTAGTGTCTTGCTTGAGTTTCATGTGCAACAAATAGAATAAGAAAAAACACTAGATCACTGAATCAGACAAGAATCACCTACTGCACTGCTGAACCGAAGAAGAGAAAATTGTTGGATCACTGAACCGGACTGGAGAACTCCACTAGACCGCTGAATCGGATCAAAAGAGTCCACTGAACTGGACCAAAAGAGTCCACTGAACCGCTGAATCAGGCCAAAGGGGTCCACTGAACCGGAGACAAAATAGGTGGAACTGGCCTGAACCGGTCTAAGAAAACCAACTGAAAGTCTGAACCGGACAGAAAACAGGTGTTGTACTACTAAACCGGTGCGAACCAGCCTGGAAGAACCGAACAAAGCTGAACCGAAACTGATCAGGTCCTGAATTGGACCAGATGGTGAAGAATTGGGAAAGAACCGGTCTCCTTGATGAACCAGTCTGCTGTTGGACTGGACCAGCTGTCTCAACTGGGCTGGGTTGAACCGAATTGGATTGGGCTTAAGAACAATCTAAACCCGCTGACCCAAACCGACCCGCTAAGGATCGTCTTCTTCATTACTAGGATTTCAATCGAAACCTTGTTGCTCGCTGCATCACCTCAACGACGCAAACACTTCAGCCACCAATGCAGACTACACCACCGAAGCACCACCGAACAACAAGATTATCTGTCGACTACGTCACCGAAGCAACAGTGAAGCAGAATAGAAGCCACCACCAAAACTCGATGAACAGCACACTGTCGACCACACCAGCCGACTACTACCAACATCGAGGCAAGGCCACGACACTACAACACAACGAACCACACAGCAACAATTATCACCGATCACAGTTACGACCAACGACGAATGACAAACCACCAGCAGCCACACAACGACGACGACGACCACCTTTGTCTTCGACTACGCCTCTCCACAAGCGACATCACACCAACACCACCACCAACACCACCACCACAACAGTACTCCGACAAATACAGTACCACCACCATTGGTATGGTTAATTTATTCAAAATATATTTAGGATTAAACTTGCTCTGATACCATGTTAAGTGTAAAGAATTAACATAGTATATTGAAGAGGAATAAAGAGGTCAAAAGCATAAGCTAGTTCTCATATATCATTGTATTTATAGTTAACTTACCATAATAAGAATTACAGATACTATCCTAACACTATTAATAATTTACACCTACTACCCTAATATTCTTAACAGTATGAAACTGGAAGTAAAAAACATTACAAAAAATTTGATACGTCAAGTCTAGATCTACCCAAAAAACATAGAAGGAGTCCAGCTTTGCTTAGTTAGTCATAAAAATTGCACCGCACCCTTGTATCACTAAAAGCAGCTGGAAAATATATCTTTGTATATAAAAATTTGCTTTGTCCCTTCAATGTCTTTACTTTGGTAGATGTGAATTCAAACTTAATATCTATTTTCTTCTGCATAAGTAAACAAACTACATATTTTAGTAAAATTAGTTATCATCCCTTTTCACGCAAAGTCGTGCTCCACTCATATTGTCTCCTTATCCAGTTTTTGGTTTTTTAGTTTTTGTCTATCTATTTGTTACAATTATGTTAATTTGCACTTTTTCTAATGTTTGTATATATCCTTTTAGGGTTGGAAGCTTCCTGATATGATGTTTGCTACGAGGCGGGGTTTGTCTGAAGCAAGCACTACTATAGCTAAACAGCTTGAGAATGTTTACTCGTCTATTTCGGCAAGTTTCTAATTTCTTTGAGGTTTATTTTTGTCTTCAGAACCACGTTGCTGAACTTATTCTTATTCAAACTTGGAGTGAATGATGACATTATATATGCATCTAACCAGAGATCCCAAGTTAAAAAAATAAAATAAATTGACCATCAATTGTTCTTAATGGTTAATATTTTATGATTCTTGTGTTGATGATTCTGTAAGGGGCTTGGATGGATTCCAGTGTTGTAAACAATCAATCATGTTGTTTCTTCCTTTAAGCAGAGGAATCACCTTTTTTCCCTTTATTCGAGGTAAAAAGGTTTTGTAATGGAACCATTACGCAGGATTTTGGACAATACTCTTTAATTATATGAACTTCACAACATGACAAGGGAGGAAAGAAAAAGGAACAAAATCGAAATAGTATTAACCAGAAATTTATGTTGTTTCTAAGGTACCTACTTGTGATTTTAGATTTTTGAGGATTGGTGGTTTCCTGTTGCAGGCTTATTTATGAAAAGGGAAATATAAAGTTACAAGCCTGTAAAGCAGTGCCTGTTTTGGCAATCATAAGAAACATTGATACTCTACTCTTAGATAATTGTGCTTCCTACACGAGCACACTGGAATACAACTGTTGACCGTGTTGCATGTGAGCTATTTGATTGGAGAAAAAACAAGAAATCCAAGATTTATATCAGCGCATCTCTTACTGGCAATTACCCTAAAGAAAAGTCACCTAAATGTACCATATTTGCACATGTGACAAATTTTGGAAAATGTTGAAAATTTTAATATGAGAAGTAGAAATCTGATTTGAGTTTTTGTTTGTGATTTTATAGGCCACCAAGCGGCATTTGTCTTCAAGAATTGACCGAGTGGAGTGTAGTTTAGATGAATTTGCAGAAGTTAGTACTGGTACAAAGGAGGAGGTGGGACCAAGTGAAGTTATTTTTTCTCTATATTAATTAAGGTTTCCTGTTGATTTACATGGCATTTATTCCTCTGCATAGGTTACTATACTAGGAGGAGAAGTGAATGGAATCAGTGGGAATGTTCAATCTGTAGACCATGCAGTTCGAACCCTGGTAAATTTCTTCTGTATATTTCTACATGTATTTTCTTGTTGTGGAGCCATGTTTATAGTTTATCTCAATCATGACCTTGATGCCTGATTTTGAGATCTTCCATGTATCAGGAGACTAAAATTAATAGAATAGAAGGGAAACAGGTACCTGTTATATAAACGAAGAGCTTCATTGTGACATTTATAAATTTGATAATGCTGTGTAACGATCATGTCCCTGGCCGTGTATCTGCTCAGGATTTCAATATTGAAGCAGTGAAGAGGTTGGTTGTTGCTGTCCATAGCTGGGGAAATACCAGAGCCCCAGAGAGTATTCAGGCATGAGCAGAACTTAATCCCATTGCTTCATTTAAGCTGCATACAATTGGATTGTATTTCCTGCTGATCAGATTCTTTATGCTTAAAAAACTTCCGCCTTTAATTATGTTCGCTTAACTCTGTAGGCGTCCCCCTCTAGTTCATCCAGGCTGGTTCTTGAATTGCCACAGATGACAGCCTCATCAAGGGTAAGTTCATTCCAATGTGACATAGCTTGTTTATCTAGTGATATACACCCTCTGTTCCTTGCTAAAAGAAATAAGAAAACAATATTATTAACTAATATGAAAAATTGTAAATGAATAATAAGTCATCACTGTGAGGCAGATGGAGGCTCTCACACTCCCTCTGTATGTGTGTTTGTGAATGTTGGTTAGAGCAAAGCAGCACAGTCACTTGTAAAAAGGTGGGCGTATGTTGGACATTGACATTTTTTGAATACTATTGGAGATGTGTCTGATACCCTTTTGGTCATGTCTATGTTTGAAAAGTAAAAATCTTAATTTTACGCACGTATCCGACACTCCTTAAGTTGTAGGACAGCTGTGTAAAATCAAAATATGGGCTGTTTTGGGGCTGTAAATAGTAATGTGAACCGTAAAATAGGCTGTGAACAGTTCATGAATAGTAAAATAGGCTAGGAATCACTCCTAGGGTTCATTCGGCATCACAACTAGGAGTTATAATTGGATCACATAATTCAAGAAGTATATAATTGCTAAAATTTCTGAAATATTACTCTCTCCATAACTATTTATTCAAAGTAACACTAACTATTTATAGTTCTAAGTACTCCTAATCCTAAAGTCTCTAGGACTCCAAAAATTCTAAATCCTTAAAAGTTAAAAAACTAAAATTAACTAGTACTAGGGCTTTAAATTCTAGAATATTCAACACTGGAATTTGATCCAAAAATATAAGTTGTTCTAGAAATTATAGAAATTATAAAAATATCCCCGACCCTAAAAAATATAATAAAAACCACATAAAACACTAATACTACCAAATAGACTCAAACTAACTTAAAATGAGACTCAAAATACAATAATGCAAGGTTCAATATGGATTTTTGTCTTGATGGAAAACCAATTTCATTGTCTTTTACATCTTTGAATTTGTGTGTCCTTGACATCTTATGGATTGCATCATTCTCCCTTGGTTGGAGCAAAGACGATATCGAGTTTTAAAGTGTCTCCGTATGAAAGTCCAAAAACTTTGAATTTGCATATGTAGCCGTCTCTGAAAGCTTTAAGAGGACACCTTCTTTTCTTGAATTGAGAAAAAATTGAAAAAATTTGGAGATTGATCGTCTGAATTGTGGCATCAAATTTTTTTGGAATAACAAACTCAATTATTGTTGTAAAATGGATAGAAAGAACTTTCTTGAACTGACGTTGAATATAAAGCCCAATAGCAGGCCCTTCCATTGTAGTCTTCCCTTCCTCTTGCTATTCAAACTTGTAGTATTAGTTTTCGAATCTAATTCTTGGTTCACGGGGAAATTTTCTTTTGCCGTAGCCTTGATATTCTCTTGAGCACAATTAGTTGACTCTTTATGCTCACTTAGATTCTTGGTAGATACAAAAACATTAAACACTTGAGGTGCTAATGTTGTTGGTTGAAAGTCATCAGTAGGAAGAATTTCATTTGACAACTCTTTTGGCACTATATCAAAGCACTTATATAACATTTTAGTCATGTTTTTCTTCGCGGTTTTAGGACAAATAATTAGTGAATTGATTTGAGATTTTGTAGACTCATCTAAAGTTTTTTTTAAAGAAATTGTTTGTCTTCATGGGCTACCTAAACATTTGTCTCAGACAGTGATGTAGAATTTATGAGTTATTTTTTGAGAATTTTATGGACATTACTGAATACAGAGACTGAAGTTTTCTTCCTTTTTTCATCCTCAAACTGATTGACAAGCAGAGGTTATTAATCGAAGTTTTGACGATTATGGTTCAAAGTATCGGCCGAGTTGAGTCGTATCTGTCTCAGCAGATGTTGATATGATATCGATAAACATTACTCTAATATAGTGAGATTCGATTGAATCGGTCCTGACTCGGTTACAACTCGGTAGTATTAGCCCAACTTGGAGCTAAATCGATTGGACTTGGTTGAGTCGAACCGAGTCAGACCGTTATGGTGCAACCAGATCTGAAAAATTTGAGCAGCAAAAACCCTAAAAAAAAGAGAAAGGAAGAAAATGGATGAGACTCATTTGTATATTTATGGGTTAGGTTGAATTCGTAACAAAATAAGCAAATGAAAAAGGGATTGATAAGAAATAAAAGAAAAAATTAAATGCCCATCAGTTAAAAACTCATAAAAATTCATCAACTTTTCAAAATTGAAACCCTAAATCAGTGACAAAAAAAAATCCTCTAACCCCAAATCACACCTTTTTGGAATTATAAGAACAAAAGAAGAAGAACATAAAGTATATGTAATAAAAATCTGCAAATGTTCATCTTGTTCTTCTACTTCTTGTTGTGCTTTAGGAGTAGAGCTGGAGTGCCCAACATCATCTCTTCTTCTCCGGTAGAACGACGATTCTCTCTGCCTTCACGAATCACGATCGGTTCGTACTTTATAGCAATTGCCCTTTCTCTCTTTTTGTGTTCGACGAAATGAAAGTGCTAGACTGTTGGGTA
This sequence comes from Ilex asprella, assembly GCA_023539305.1. Taxonomy (NCBI): domain Eukaryota; kingdom Viridiplantae; phylum Streptophyta; class Magnoliopsida; order Aquifoliales; family Aquifoliaceae; genus Ilex; species Ilex asprella. Next base: position 17,965,172 of record CM042193.1, on the reverse strand, counting down.
CTAGTATATATATATATGTCGGTGGGCATTAGGAGTATACCTTGTATATTAAACCCTATTTAATTATTATAAAATTAGATTGCATGATTATTATATACGTAAATATATAAACTAAAATTTCTTTAAATTCTTATACATAATTTTTTTTAGAGCAATGCTATTGGGACCTAAAAATCTGACCTAATTTGCTGACCTAATTCACTATGACCATTGGATTGGCAGCGGGCTCTATCAAACATTGGAACTTGGTGTTTATCTAATGGTTTCAATGAAGCCACATCATTAGGTCAGGAAATTATGTCAGATTTTTAGGTCCAAATAGTATCACTCTTTTTTTAATAAACACACATAAATCAAACTGATTTTTTTTGGGCTATTTTTCATGTGTTGTTTAATTATAAATTGTGGTGATGATTATAGATCTGTATTTTTTAAAATGTTTAAATTGAATATCATAAAGATAAATATTTTCGGTAGTGCCCTTATAATTCATTTTTACTATGTTTAATGTTTTAAATTATGTATTTTGACATATGATCTATGGGTGATGTTATTTACATTTTTAAATATTTTTCATAATTTTTTTAGAATTTTTTGAGCTTTCTATCTAGTGTTTTGAATGTATCAGCTGACACCGTGTCGAGACGCTGCGACCGATGTGTATTAGTGCCTTCCGAGTCAATGACGGATACTGCGACTTTGAACCATGTTGGCGTTCTCCTTCGTTGTCTTGTTGGTGATCATGCTACTAATTGGGACCAAGTACTTCCTATGGCTAAATTTGCTTATAACAACTCTGGTAATTGATCTACAGGTCGCAACCCATTTGAGAGTGACAGGTTTATTTCCTAGGAACCCAATAGATTTGGTTCCCTTACCTGCTCGTCCGAGTGTCAAAGTTTATGTTTTTTTGCCAAACACATGCGTGAGATACATGATGATGTGCAACGAAGGATTGCAACAAACGACAGCTACGAAGCACATGCTGATTTGAGGAAAAAGTTTTTTGAATTCAAAGAAGGAGACATGGATTCGGACTGTATTAGGCCTGAAAGATATCATAAGGGTACATACTCAGCTTCATTTGAAAAGTGTTGCCCCTTACAAGATTATGAAAAAAATAAGCGTTGATACTAAAACTGATGTAGGACAGTTGTGTAAAATCAAAATATGGGTTGTGAATAGTAAGATAAACAGTAAAATAGGTTGTGAACAATATTGTGAATAGTAAAATAGGCTAAGAATCATTTCTAGGGTTTTTTAGGCTTCACACCTAGGGGTTAGAATTGTATTACACAACTCAAGAAACCTATAATTGCTGAAAATTTTGAAATATCACTCTATAATTATTGATTAAAAGTAACACTAACTATTTATAGGGTTCTAAGTACTTCTAATCCCAAAAGATTAGAATTTCAAAGTCTCTAGGACTCTAAAAACTCTAGATCTCTAAAAATTAGAAAACTAAAATTAAATAAAAATAGGACTTTAAATTTTAGAATATTCAACACCAGTGTTGTGAAAAGCAAGCCTAGACAAGCATCTAGGTGAGAAGCGAAGCGAGCCTTGGTTGCCATGAACATTGAAGGCGAATCGAGGTTATGTAAAACGAGAAAAAATGAGTTTAGGTGACGAAGTGAAGAAGCGAGCCAGACAAGAAAAGCGAATGCCTAATTGCAGTTTTTTTTTAATTTTCTCCTCCTCCTCCTCCTCCTCATTTTTCTTTAACATTAACCAAACCTTAGTATTTTTAATCAAGTACCAAACCCTAGTAGAGATGATGTTATATGTGTATACTATAAAATAAATTGATTGATTCGTGTAACAATATCATATGACAATCTGTCTTATTATGATTAGATAATGTTGAATGCTTTGTTTTGATGTGAATGCTCTTGTTAATCAAATTGATTAATCAATTTGCTATAATCAATTTGTGAGTAATTTGTTTAGTGGTGATATTAATCAATCACAGTGGAAGTCGAATCCACATTTGCTAACTTTATATTTAGATGACATAATTATGTCAATTGATTATTTTTATAATACAATAATGTTTAATATTTAATATCTTGTCTATTTAAAATATGTTGATGTCTATTAATTTGATTGCATTTAAATATTTTATATTTGTAAAGTTAAAACTTGAATATTTAGGAATAATCAAAGTATGAAATTAAAATATTTGCTTATTTTTTATATTATTCGCTTTGTGCTTCTCGCTTCTCGCCTAGGCCCTCAAGAGACTGGTTCGCTTTGATTCGCTTTACGCCTTAAATAATATTTTCAACATTGGAATTTGACCCAAAAATATGACATTTCAAAAATTTTAGAAATTACAAAAATACTCCCAACTCTAAAAAATATAAAAAAAACTCACATAAAACACTAATACTACCAAATGGACTCAAACTAACTTACATAAGATTCAAAATATAATAATGCAAGGTTTCATATGGATCTTTGTCTTGATGGAAAACCAATTCTATTGTCTTTTCACATCTACGAATTTGCGTCTCCATGAGCATCTTATGGATTGCATTAGCTGTATATATGACTTTGATAAATGAAGATTAGAAACTGACACATTATGATTTTCTGATATCATGGATTTCTATGTTGATTAATCATATTAAAGTTTTACTGGAAATGTTTTGGAAAAATAAAAGCATGAGAGTGTAATATGCAAAAAAGTAATTATTAAAGAAGATAACTTGCAAAGATGAAATGAATTATTATCATGTATGCTTGCTACACTTTTTTTCACAAGAGAACTGAGAGATTAATAAGTTGTATTGTTTATTAGTCTAAAATCATGTTCGTGTACTGGATATAAGGTTTACTTCTCATAAAATAATAACTTATACCCACGTATATTAGTAAATTATAATTAATACATAAAATAATTATTTGAAGTGTGTCCTAGCGGTGTCTGTGACCTACTTTCTACAATTTGTCATTTCAATATGTTCATGTCATGTTTTTGTGTGACATGTCGATGTGTACTTCATGGTTTATGTGAGAACAAAAGCATTAGAATTAACGATGATATTTAATTTGTGGATCATAGTTTGAAAAACATAAGTGGGACTGTGGAAGTATCTTGGGATGAGAACATGTATGCATTTGTGATTGTCTATTGGGAAAGCATATTGTCTTCACAAAACCATGCGTGTCAACTGTCAAGATTTTCGAACACTAAGAGTAGTTTGCTTTGTGCGTAGTTTGCTTGCTCTTTGGGCAAAAAATTGTGCAAGTGGGCTCCCTTGAAAGCCTGTTTGACCAAACTGCTGGCAGCAGTCTCTCATTTCGTGTGTGTGTGTAGCTGTATATGTGTATGGCCTTCACTCAAATGGCACTCGTGCCAAAGTCACCAGATTCATAGCCAGGTTAGGTAGGCAATTGATTTGTACAATCACCTAAATGCTTTCTTTGAATCAGGAAAGCAGGGAAGGGAAGGAAAATTTAGAAGTTTTTGTTAGCTATTTAGTTCCTGGAGGTTGGTGTATGTCTTGGGTAACTAGTATAAATCTAATTATTAATATAGAATCTATCATTTTGCTAAGAATGCTCGACTATTTTGTGCGGCTTGCCTAGCTATCTGATGTTGGCATTCTCTTGCATCATTCCATTGGCACATGCTACTCTTCTTGCTTACTCTGCTGTGTGTCTTTGCAGACTGAGTCATTGCCTCCAATGTCATCACCGGAACCACCATCTCCCTCTGCTTGTAATATATCTCGCAAGGTATGTGAACTTTCTGTGATGATGAGTGATATTCATACTGGAGTAAAAGACTCTTGGACTAGTTTTATTGCATATGTTGTTGTTTAATCCAATTATTTAAAATGCCCAATGGAGGGAGTTTAAACTAGTCGTTTACCTGGTCGTGTACGACAGAAATACTGGCTGACATGTTTTTTCTTTTTCAACTAATTAATTGCTTGCAGGCCCAGCGACCTCTGCAAAGTGCTGTCTTGGCCTCTGGTTTGAAGGTTATCATCAACTTCTGCTTTGCTTTGTCAATATGCATGCAATATGAGTCTAACCTGTTACCTATCTGCCAGGAGCTTCATGTAATATCGGATGACAATGAATCATTGAGCGCTCCTGAGGTCTCAAATGGGGTTCGTGTAGTAGAAGACACAAGCAGTGGATATCTGAATTCTGGTCTCTTTGGGCGGAAGCTTCCAGGTCTCGGTGCTTCTTTTATTCAAAGAACCCGCAGCGCAATTCAGTCATTCAAGTAGACCGTGACATTCAGCACGCTGTGCTATTGATCATAAATTTCATTACTATGTATTCTTGGAATCTGTGAGGAGGAAACAGGCCTTTTGAGGTTAGTTGTTGCTGGTTGGGGCCCTTCCCTCAACTATCAGGACTAGGGAGTGCTATTTTTGACACAGACTGGGTGCTGAATTTTGTAGAGCTGCTGTCTTATGATTAGAATGATGGCTTAGGGTAAGTGTACTACTAAGCTCTTATTACAGTTATATAGTCTCTATATATAATAAGTGGTGGAAAAGAAAAGGTAAAAAGTGGAATAAAAGAGGTCCTTTGGGTCTATCTTACGTTATGAGTACGGATGATGTTGCTTCATTTTGAAATTTTGATGTGAAACATCAGAGTTGTGTGTGTCTTAGGGGTTATTGTCAATGGCTGATTGGACTTGAAGGCTTTACATGATTACCTCAACACATATTGAGCCACGCCCCTGACATCATGTATCCCCTCTCTTCCCCTACTTTGGCCGATCACTTACCCACCATGGGGAGGTGAGGTCTCTTGGACACTGAGTTAAACGGTTGTGTTCCTCCTCCTCTCGGATTTAATTGTTTGTTCTCCGAAAACTATTAGGCTGAGCCTCGTTCAAAGACGTTATGTTCATTGAATGGAGAATTCAGCAGGGGCATGATGAAACTCTTGCCTGTCATATGTGGCCTACAGGATTCAAATCTGTCCTACCCAGGATTTCGAAGGACTGCAACTGAAGTCGATTGGGCTTTGAATGCTTGAAACTTGATTGCCTGATCCAAACAAGTTTTGCATTGACCCCCCCCCCCCCAAAAAAAAAAAAAAAAGATCCAAACAAGTTCAGTTGGGATTTCCCATTTACAAAATAAAGGGGGAAAAGTAATTGTAGATATTAAATTCACTTTTTTTTCAACCAGCACGGGTTGGTTCATTGGGAAATGTAAAACCCTGTGTATGTGAGTTTACCTGAGCTGGAGAGGTTTGTTGTTTCTTCCTTTTTTCGCTTCTCTCTCTGACCTCGAACTTATGATAATATGGAATCAATTTATTTAAATATTTAAAAAATTTGTTGTAACTCTCAAGGAAAGAGAAATATAGATATATACTTTTGGGTAAGTAAAATATAAATATGCTAACTAACAGGACGTCGTCTGTTAGACCAATTAGGGGCAGACACGTAGTGCATTTTGCTGATAATTGCCAAAATAATGATAACTCAAGGCATGGTGTGATGCAAGGCTCGCTCGGCCTCGGAGAATGATCTCGGGAGATGGAGTCTTCTTGGTGTCATCATGGAACCCAACGGGGCTTAGAACTTTCTTAGTGTTATCGTGAACGCCGAAGTAGAATTTGTCTCGTCTGAATCAAAGGACGTCAACTCCGAGAGGGTTAGGGTATCGGCACGAACGAGGCTGAGGGATTAAGGAATAATTGACCAAGCACACCAATCACGTCAGTCGGCGCGATGGGAGATAGTTATCATCAAATAATGCCACATTGGAAGGAGTGTCCGTTTGGGAGTAAATAAAAGAATGTCTTTTGAAGATCTGTGCCTAACTGTCAGTAGGTGTGGGCCCACCATCCCAAGTGGTTAGACTAAACAGAATAGTACACTGCAAACAATCATGAAAAGGGCCCTTGAAAACACAATTAATGCTCCTCATGAACGTGTGACAAACGGCTGAGAGACACTAACTACCTGGGAGATACTGATAGAGAATAATAAACTCTCCGCACAAAACATTGTGCTGAGCATTTATTCATGTAGAGCATGACGTCGAATGTTAGCCTCACTGTGAATGCTAGGCGTTAATTTTAATGATCAATTTGGGTTTGGATGCCGAGGGGTTAATGCCATTGACGTGCATCAGACAAACATGAATGCGAAAAATCGAGGATCGAGGTAAACCACACATTATGTTTGATGCTTGACTACCTAATCAGATCAAAGAAACATCCCTATTGTCCCATGTGTGGACCAATTAGGCATCCTCCCGCTAAAAAGGGCTTGCTGGATGTTCTCGATAGCCATGTTCACCTACCAAGAAAGTATAAATAGTGGTCTTAGACAAGAGAGAAAGAGAGAGAACTACGCTCTACAAGCCCAACATTTACACTTTGTCTTCTCTCATTCTCAGAAACTGACTTTAGCATCAGAGAAGAAAAGCCGAAGACACCTCCTGCTTCCCTTTTAACCTTTCTTTGTGAGTGTTAGGTTTTCGTCGTTTCCTAACTAGAGAGCTTCATTCGAGTGCCAACCAGAGTGCTGCTATCTAACTATTGTGTGAGAAATCACTTGCACTATTTGACACCGTTTGTGGAAAATCAAAGAACTTCCCTATAGTCAGCATGATGGTCAACACCCAATCACAAGACTATGCAGAAGAAAACCCATGTCACCAGAAGAAGACTATCCCTTTCCCAGCTCTTTCCACATCTAAGTCGGTACATTATACTGACAGTTTGACTCAGGACCAAGTCGTTAACCAAGATCAAGCTAACCGCTCCAAGCAATGATCCCAACATACAATGCCAAGTCTCCAAGGAAGAGGACCATTTGCTTGTGAGTTGGTAGATCTCATAGAGGAACAACTGGAAAGTTGATTCAAGTTGATTGAAGAAGACAACATCAACGTGCTAAACATGCTAGACGAGTTCAGACATTTTTTTGGGGGGGGGGGTCTCGGAGCCTCAGTCGTTGGGTTAAGTCCTACCAATATTGGTTGAAACAAAATGATTTCATACACCACCTCACTTAGAAGGCGGGAAAATCCAAGGATCCTAAATGCGCGCGCCTACAAGATGGGGAACTTGATGTCCTTAGAAAAAGGGGCAAACATCTAGCCGATGACATTCTCCATCGATGTATGTCACAAAGAGAGGAAAGGGATGGATTTGAGGAGGGTTCTACCCTCTTTGTGAAGGATGCGGACATAAGAAGGAACGATGCATCTCCTAAGCGTTGAAAGGGGGTGACAATCTAAGGTCCCACCTAAATTTGAAAAGGCTCAAATGGGCCACCTAGTAGTAGAAAGATGACACCGACGACGAACTCGTCCATTCCCCTTTCACCGAAGCATAAGAGAGTTGGAGATGGCTCGCAAGTTCTTCATACTCTAATTCAAAGTAGACAGTTGTCGGTTTGACCTGGAGGCCTACCTCCGACAATACAAATTGCTTATGCAATTCTATGACACTAATCAAAAGCTACTGTGCCAAATGTTCTTGATGAGTCTCAGAGATGCAACCATGATATGGTATAAGAGTTTATCGCTCGAAAGCATCAGATTAAGGAAATAGTTGACCGAACAGTTCATCGCTTGGTTCATTACTGACATTAAATGCCCGAAGGATGTTGCGTCATTGCTCACCCTCCAGTAAAGGGATAATAAAACGCTCAAGTAATATGCCACCTATTATTGGGAGGAGATAAATGAGGTAGAGGAGTGTTCTGAGGTGATGGTTGCCACCTCTTTTTGACTTGGACTGTCCCAAGACACCACCATTTATCGATCCCTGACAAAGAATACCCTTTCTACCATAAGCGAGCTGATCTCTCATATTGACAAATATACCAAGGTAGAAGAGGATTTAGGGTTATCCATGGGCAAGAATCTAGCCCAAAGAAAAGGGAAGAGAAAGAGAATACGTAAAGAAAGGTGTACTTGTACCACCCCACCCCGACTTCGTTCCAAAGGGTCCATACGATTTTTAAAGAACTGATTTACAAACTATTGCACAAGATCAAGAAGGAAACTTCTTCAAATGCCTTGCCAAGAGGCAATGGGACCCTTCGACAAGGAATCAGAACTCTCGATGCTCTTACCACAGAGACATTGGGCACCTCACTGAGGATTACCAAGTCTACGCATCTTTCTTGGAGAAGCTCATGAAGAAAGGGCACCTTGGTAAGTTCATTGACCGAGACGCATCCAAATAAGATGACCAAGTAGGTGAGATAGAAGGAAATGCCACTACAGTAATAAACATGATTCATGTTTGCCCTTTGGATCGACCAACCACTAGCATACTCCAAGCAAACTTAAAAAGGGTGGCAATGACACAAAAAATTGAGGAGAAGAAGACAGAAGTATAACTAGCCAAAAAGGAATGAGGAGAGGCAACTGGTATTACTTTCTTGGACGTTGACCTGGCTGAGGTAGTGTTTGTACATGACGAAGCCCTGATTGTCATTTTGTAGATATCGAATTTCAACGTAATGCGCATCTTGATTGACTCTAGGAGCTCATTCGAGGTCTAGGAGCTCACTCGATCCCAAGGACCTCACCCTGGTGAAATCCCCACTCGTGGGCTTCAACAGGTCGTATACCTTTGCTCTTGGGAAAATCACCTTACCAATCAAAACTGAATCTATCAATCTCCTGACAGAGTTCGTGGTTATTGACTCTGACTCACCGTATGACCCAATTATGGGAAGGACTTGGCTGCATGCGCTCAAGGTTGTTCCCTCATCCTACCATCAGAAACTAAAATTTCCCTCCTTAGAGGGGATAATGGAAATTTATGGGGATCAAGCTTCATCTAAGAGTTGTTTCTACGCCACTATGGTAGGGGGTCATCTCAAAGGAAAAATAGCTTAACCTTGAGACTATCCTAAACAAATAGAAATCAAAATTTGGGCGATGGGGGATTGTCGAACCTAGGGTTGGGCCAGCAGACCATTCAATCGAAAACCTAAAGACAGTATATGTAGATCCGAATGACAATGAGAGGTTCTCTCTGATCATCTTTTTGATGACCCCGATGGAGCAAGAGGAGATGATAGCCTTTCTTCGAAGAAACATGGATGTGTTCACATGGATCCCTTCTAAGATGCAAGGTATAAGCCCCAAAGTTATAAGCCATTGATTACATATGGATCCGGGCTTCAAGCCAGTCAAGAAAAAACCACTTCGATCAGCCTCGCATCATGTCAATGCCGTAAATGAAGAGGTAGAGTGACTCCTGGAAGTCGACGTGATCCAAGAGGTGTATTTCCTAGAGTAGTTGTCAAATATGATGTGCGCAAAGAAGAAAAATGGAAAGTGGTGTGTTTGCATCGACTTCATTGTGTTGAATAAAGCTTGCCCAAAGAATGACTATCCACTTCCGAAGGTGGATCAACTAGTGCATCAAATAGTTGGATATTAGCGTATGCCATTCATGGATGCCCGAGCAGGATATCACTAGATTTCTCCGCATCCCTTGGATCAATAGAAAACAGCCTTCATAACCCCTTGGAGGGTTTACTGTTATAAGCTTATACCATTTGGACTCAAAAAACGTGGGAGCCACTTACCAACGTTGATGAACAAGATGTTACAAATGATAGATAGGGGCAACCATGTAGGTATATATCGATGACATGCTTATGAAAAACAGGAATTGAGGGGATCATTTGAAATAATTAGAGACAACATTCTCGATGCTTCAGGAGTATGGGTTGAAGCTAAATGCGACTAAATGTTCGTTCGGGATAAGCTCAGGAAAATTCTTAGGATATTTGGTCACTCATCGTGGCATAAAAGCAAGCTCGAACAAATACAAGCAATCATGAGTATTTAGAGGTTGAGGACAATGAATGACTTGTAGAAGCTAATGGTGATGTTGGTCACCCTAAATCGCTTCATATTCGGTTCCTCAGACAAATGCAAACCTTTCTTTGGTACCCTTAAGAAGGCATGGGGGGACTTGGGAGATTATGAATGTGATGAAGCTCTACAAGGGATAAAAGAATACGTCAAGTTTTCCCCCACCTTCTCGGTCCCAGAGAGTGGAGATATGTTTTTTCTTTATCTGTCGGCCTCAGAGTTCCCGATCAGCTGGGCCTTGGTTCGAGAGTTTGAATCTGAATAGAGACTCATATATTAAGTCAACAAGGCACTACTATATTCTGAAACAATATATCTCCCATTGGAGAAATTAGTGTTGGCAATGATCATTGCGGAGAGGAAACTAAGATATTACTTCCAAACCCACCCAAAAGTGGTCTTGACCAACAAGGCTGACCTGTCCGAGAGGATATCCAAATGAGCTATTGATTTAGGGAAGTATGACATTAATTATAGGCCAAGGACATCGAACAAAGACCAAATTTTGGCAGATTTCATCACCGAGTTCACTTCTGGAGAAAACTAGCCCCAAAGAGTCACCCCATTTCGGGTGTGTTACTCCCGAGCCATGGAAGCTATACATTGATGGGCCTTCAAATCAGAGGGGATCAGGAGTCAGAATGGTATTGATATCCCTATACAGGGTCATCATGGAGCAGGCAATCCACCTCAGATTTGGAGCCTCAAATAATGAGGTAGAATGCAAAGCTCTCATTTTAGGGCTTAAGTCAACTTGAGCAACAAGGATGAACAATCTCTTAATGTTTTATGACTCATAACTAGTTTTCAATCAAATGAATGGGGAATTTGATACATGGGATCCAAGAATGAAAGTGTACCATGTGAAAGTTATGGCAATCATCCATGTCACACCCCGGATTAGCCTAGACATGCGACAGGTTTTACCCTGACCCGTAAAAGCATGCCAAAATGTTAAAGAAATCTAGTGTAGCATAAGACCAACCCACATCATACAAACTAAAACATTTTGTATAAACATAGGTATACAACATGCATCATAGTCAAACTATTACACATATTGTTACATAACTTCTTGTTACATTACAATTCATTATGTACAAGTTTTCCCGCCTTTACACATCTGAAAAAGAGAAAGTAACGTAGGGTGATCATCAACTGCTCAATAGAGTAACTCAATTTTCAAGGAAACAAATTTGAAAATAATATAGTTTATCATGATTAAGAAAAATCAAACTAAGCATTTGATATACATATACAGGTAAAATATCATTTCATGTGAACAATATCCTTTAAGTAAAAATTGAACAGTAAAAATGAGTTTAGAAACATCCTGTACAATGTTACTCCGATAGGCAATCATCCTAGTAGACCATTCTGGGTCTATTCGAATATATGATCTAACCTTTTGGGGGACTTGCACCTCGAGGAAGATACGCTCCCTAGTCAAAGTTTAGTACCTAAGTCCAAAGATCAACAGGGCCACTCAAACACTTACGAACTCAATGAGTACCCTCTATGACCTCAAACTAGAATGTAAACACTTTTTCCACTCGACTTGTGTTCACTAAGATTTAGTTTAAAAATATTCTGGTATCTCATTTCACACAGTCAAACCAATCGTTTCAGACAGCTGTGCATTACCACACTTAAAATCCTAATCCAGATTCGTAATTTCAGTCAAATTTCAATAACCCAATCATAAGATTTAAAACATGATAGACATTCATAAATAATGTAAGGCATAAGCTAAGAGAAAGTTTGAAATGCTTCGTCTGATCCAGAATTAAGAAACGCTACCCATCTCGGTATTTTGATCTAAAAAAACTAAAAATTAAATAGTGTTATTTTTCAATGAAATTAAATCCACTTAATCCATTTAACTAATTATAAATGAATATAATTTTTTTTCGGAAAAAATCACCCCAAAACTAGGGCAGATTGGCTTCGGAGACCAAAACAATCATTTTACTACTCATTTTGATTTGACTGTCTGATTGACTTGAAAGTTTACCAAGACCTCCACATTGACATTACAAAACTTTTGGAACTGACCACATGTCCATCGGTAACCGGAAGTGCTCTCACTCGCCGTTGGGTTTCTAGTGGTCCGCTTCATTTTCTTCCTTAAGAAACCCTAGGTTCTCCACTTTCTATTTCAGGTACCCTACTTCTCATCTCTATTTCTCACTCCACAGTACACCTTTTATTCTGTTTTCAAAGCCCAATAACTTACTTCACACCCCTTTGTGGAACCCATTAGTTGAGACACCTCGAATTACCCTCTAACCTATCCAAATATAGAACCAAAGTTGGAGAAAAATAAGGTTTTCTAAACATGACCAGAATTGCAACTCAGATTTTAAACCCCTTAATGACCTACAAACCCAAAATTATGATGGAAATGGTTTCCTTGGGTCCATTTTAGTCTAGGATAATATCATTGCAACATCAAAACACAAAATTTAACAAGGTTTGATTTTCCAAAATCCTTGAAACCCTACATCAATTTCAAACTTCAAACCGCCACCATCGACCACGACCACCCTCCAAATCACCACCAAGCTTCACCTTTAACCCCCATCAACCAACCCTAAGTCTTAGATTAGGCCAAAGCTCCCTCAATCTTTGAACCCGTTTCAAACTCATTAAAAATGCGAAAGTTTAAAAATAAAATTCAAGCATAACCACTTAGCCAAACAAATCAAATTATAATAAAACCAATGAACTTCTAGCATCCTAATTGAGCTAGAAGTATACCTTTGATCGTTCGAATAGGCCTCCAAAGAAAGTCCAACAATTCAAGTGAGCTTTCTCTGTCTACACTTCTCTCTTCTCTCCCTCTCCTATCTACTAATTTTATCCTTTCCAAGCGATGCGGAAAAACTCAAGACCTTCCTAAAAGATGGAGGCTTGGAGAAGTGGGGAAGCCCCTGCTGCCGCCAAGCTGTAGCTAGGTTAAGGCTGCCATACAAGAGCAATTTCATAATTTTCCCCAAAATTTGAATATTAATTTTAAATATTTTTTTTTAAAAATCAAATATACATTAAAGTATGTCCTAGAAATTTTTTCCTCCTCCAATTCGTCCCCGAATCTCATTCCCGCACTCCTGACTCACTAGTATACATTAATCCTACTTCACCCATTTGTACTTTTTGGCTTATTTCCTCTTCACCAACTAGCTTTCAACACCTAACAGATTTCCTAACCATCTCCAGAACATCTACGCACCACTCTAAAGTCATCAGTTCACAATCCGACTTTCCAATATTCGAACCCCTGACCACACACACCTAAATCTTGATCCCTTTTTTAGTCTCCAAACATTGGGTAATTACAATCCAAGAGTTCTAGAAAGTAGTGATCGTCCAAATCCCTCGAGACAAAAAACTCCCATTCTGATATTCTGGGTTGCCTTGCCTCAACCCTCAAAACTAAAATAATAAGAAGGATAACCGTCGAGTATCTTCTAGCCTTGAGCATTTTAAGTAATGCAAAAAACCTTTTGGTCAGTGTCGAGGATATTGTTCTGAGTTTGATGAATCCCATCATTTGGTTCCTTATGACCGAGGAACTAAAAATGCAAGCAGGAAGCTCGCAAAATCAGGCACAAGGCACCAAGGTTCTGGGTGTCTCTTGATCAAAAGTCATTATTTGGGCCTTATTTGCTCTGCGTACTGGAGGATAAGGTCCAACCTTTGTTGTATGAGATTCACGTAGGCATATGTGGAGGGCATATTAGCGACAGGTCACTGACCCATCAGGCTATGTCATAAGGATACTAGTGGTCGCACATGTAGAAAGATTAGAGAGATACATGAGTATATGTTTGAAGATGTGATAAATGTCAAAGGTATCCACCCATCATCAGACAGCTCGTCGGGCATCTGAATCCGATGATGAGCCCTTGGTCGTTTGCCCGGTGGGGGATCAATATAGTGACAAGGTTTGGTGTACCCCGAGCCATATTCTCAAACAATGGGAATCCAGTTCAATAGTAAACCCTTTAAAGCATTATGTTAGAATTTGGCCCTAAAAAATTACTATTCCACCCCTGTTTACCTGCAGTGTAATAGACAAGCAGAAACGTCCAACAAGACAATAGTCGTAGGAATCAAGAAAAGACTGAAAAAATTGATGGGGAAGTGGACCGATGAGTTACTCAATATCTTGTGGGCGTATCAAGACAACTCCTCGGTCTGATGACTATAAGGACCCAAGCATTCAACATAGTGATGGATGATCAACAAATGAGCTGGGATCTCAACCTCACCGAGGAGAGAATGGAGCTGAAAGTTGTACGACTTGCAAGGTATCAAAGGAGATCATCATGTATCACATTAAGAAGGTTTATCCCTGGGACTTCCAAGTTGGTGACCTGGTACTCAGGAAGGTGGTTAGGAATACCCAAGTACCGACCAACGGCAAGTTCGGGTCCAATTGGGAAGGTCCACATCGGGTCATAGCAATCGACAGCTTTGGATGTTATATGTTGGAATATTTGGATGGAAATATTGTACCTAGACCCTAGAATGTAACGAACTCAAGAAATATTTCTTTGGGATTGATATTTCTTAACAAGGTTATGTAATAAATCCTGAACAATAATTCCAGGACATTGACTCTAGAATGAGGTTTCTTGAAATTGTCGAACTGACAGGAAATATTGTCCCTAAGAGGTTAGATCCTGAAGGAGGGAAAAAACGATAATGTAAATGTAAACATAGAAAAATGTAAAGTAATGCATATTGTTTGGAGGTATTTATGTCCCTCAAGCAAAACAAAAAGAAGGGGTGAAGAACCGTGAGCAAAAAAGGAAAAACTTCATCATCATCAAGCCACTGAGTCGTCCCCAAGAAGAGTGTTGATGTTGATTGAATGGTTGTCAACCTTAGGAGTATGGGGATTGGCCTGGGGAAGAGTAGGAGGATCCAAAAAATGATCATCCACCTTTTCCATCTCAGGTGAAGGATTGTATTTGTGTTAGTGGAAACAAAGGAGAGTTGGAGGTAACCACTGCAGCCTTGAGGGATGAGTCTCAACCTTCTTTGAAGGTTTTCCTTTTGAGCTCGTCAAAGGCTGACATTATATCATCTTCACATTCCTTGATGATCTCCTAATCCCTTTTGGACCTTCCCTCCTCTTCGGCCCTTAACTTCTCGACCTACTCAGTCAAACAAGTACAGTTTGTCTCGACCTTGGCAAGCTTAGCCTCAGTGGTAAAAACCTTGAGCTTAGCCTCAGACATTCTTTTTTCTATATGGTTAGCCTGTTCCTTGTTCTTGTCTGCTTGACCCGAAAGCTCCATACTCTCCTAGAGGATTTGGGTTATCTGTTGGGCCTGGGCAGCAAGGGTTTTGTCTGAGAGATGACCTCTTCCTTCAACTAGTTGCATTCTTTCTCGGCCTTCTTGTTTGCTAGTCGGTAGTCCTAGAACTGATTGATGATGATTGACATTTGCTGCGCCGACTAGAACAAAATAAAAAATAAAAAAATAACATACAAAAATAGATGAAAGAGAACAAGACACTCATCATCAGCGAGTTTGGAATCATGCTCTACATTAGCTCGTTGTCAAAGCGGTCTCGGTGTTGCTCTATGTCAGCATCGAAGAGCAAGACGCCGCTAATAGCATAAAAAATGTCCAAGGGGCCAAGAATAGAGTCAGAAGTCATCATTTTTTAACCTAATGCGTGATCCGCTGGGGATGCCATTCCCAAACCAATTGAGGTACGGAAGGCTGGTGGGTTGGAGGACAAACTTGAAGTTGAATTTGAGATTGAGGAAAAGTGATCCCAGTCGCCGAGTCATGACAACTCTTCACTCTCGTATCTTGTTAAACATCAACCCAACTGTGAATAATCCTCTGATCCCGAATTGAGGGCACAGGTGGAGTTAGGGTGAGTCTTGGAGGTAGCACCCTTTGTGGGGGCACCCTCAGAGTCCCGGATGGCGATTGATTTGATGAGTCGCTGGGATCCAAGAGTTAGCAGCCAAAACATCCTAAATACCACCTAGCAGAAAACATCGTTGGTGAGACATGGCTTCTTCTAGGGCGTCTGATTCTTCGAGAGTCTAGAGAATGTGAAAATTGGGTCACACGTCTTGATTAGAAGTGCTTGGTTCGAGATCAAGTTCGATGACTCCTCGAGGCCTCTGTATTTTTTCCTTGGTGGCTCGGTATCGACACCCCATTTCGTCGGTTAATTTTTTTGAGAATTTGACAGAATATCTTGTAGATGGGGGTATACCTCAATAGTACGTGTCTTGCTCGATCAAGACCGCCAGATCTTGAGAAGCCCTAGACCTTAAGGATGGCGTCAGAGTTAATATTACCGAGGTTGGCAACTTCAATTTCACCAATTTCTGCACAAAAATGAAGAGTGAGCCACGAAACATGCACAAGTATAAAGGCAAACTTGGTGACAATCATAAATTTAACACAGAGTTACCTATGGCTCTCCATTGTTTGGGACACCATAGACCAACATACTCAGGCTCATCTCCACACTCCCACAGTCCCCCTACTATCACTAAGTCTTGCAAATATCCTTTGGTGGAGTCAGACAGATAAGTGATGAGGTACATGGAAGGGTCCTGAGCCTTGAGGTAGTATTTCTTGGAGGGCACTTTGACAAGGGTATAGCCAAAAAATTACCTCATCTAAGTCGAGGTTGATTCCGAGTTGAACGTTCAGCGTTATGACTCCTATGATGATTCTAAAGGTGTTAAGACAACACTGTCTAGGAAATAACCATAAATGCATCAAGAAGTAGAGAAGAATAGAGTGAAGAGGGAATCTAATTCCCCTTTTTGTGATGGCCTTAGTATAGAAGGGCATTGATTTAACCAAGCTCATAGAAAAATTTTATAGGAGGGGGTTAAATTTTTCCATAGTAACACTGAAGGGGATCAAATAATTGACCTTGAATTTGGCTATTTGTTGAGCCCCTTTCACATGATATTTCCTCAGCCTAGATTCTCAAGGTCTATTGGCACCAGGGACGGTAGTTCTACAGATCCTAGCTATAAAGGGCTCTAATAGTGAAAGACACAGAAGGAAATGAAGAAAAAAAAAGGAGAACAAAAAGGGAAAATGCTTCAAATTGAAATATCGTGAGGAGAACTTATAGGTTCACTGGTGACGACTCATGGTCTATTCGAAGGTCTCAAAACACCAAAACATTGAACGATGAGGTATCTTTATGAGGGAGAAAAATGTATGGCTGTGCATGAGAACACATAGGGGCTTGAGGTCGTGAGTTTTGAAAGTTTGAGTAAAGAGAAACCATTAAGAGAGAGCCTCTTTATAAAGGGAAAAAGATATGATTATGCACAGAACACGAATAGGTGCCATTAAATGCTTAATTCAAAATCAATGATGGGAATATGACACAACGGTTCCCAAAAAAATTATCATAAGGGTGTCGTTCATTGGCATGACGCGTGCCCTCTTCCATATGAAAACCAAAGGCTAGGGGGCAGTTGATGAGATGTGGTCTATCAAACCAATCAGGGGCAAACACATGGCGTATTTTGTCGATAACCGTAGAAGTAATGGTAACTTAAGCCATGGCACAATGTGAGGCTCACTTGGCCTTTGAGGATGATATTGGGAGATGGAGTCTTCTCGGCGGCATGTGAAACCCAATGGGGGTTAGAAATTTTTCGGCGTTATCGTGAACACCGACATAGAATTTGTCTCATCTAAACCAAAGAACGTCGACGCCGAGAGGGCTAGGGCATCGGCACGAACGAGGCCAAGGGATTCATGAATAATTGACCATACACACCAACCATGTCAGTCAGCGCGACGAGAGATAGTTATCATCGAATACTGCCACATTGGAAGGAGTGCTCATTTGGAAGTAAATAAAGGAATGCCTTCTAAAGATCTGTGCATGGTCGTAAGTAGGCATGGGTCCACCATCCAAAGTGGTCAAACTAAATAGAATAGTACACTACAACCAATCATGAGAAGGGCCCTTGAAAACACCATAAATGCTCGTCATGAACATTAGAAAATGACTAAGAGACACTAAATGCTCAAGAGAGAGTGAGAGAGAATAATAAACTCTCAGCGTAAAACATTGTGCCGAGCATTAATTCATGCAGAGCAAGACGTCGAATGTTAGCCTCACAGTGAATGCTAGGTGTTAATTTTAATGATCGGCTCAAATTTGGATGCCGATGGGTTAATGCCATTGACGTGCATCAGATAAATGTGCATGTGAAAAATCAAGGATCGAAGTAAAGCAGACACTCTGTTCGATGCATGTCTACATGATCCTATCAAAGAAAAATTCCTGTTGTCCCATGTGTGGACCAATCATGGGTCCTGCCGTTAAAAGGGGCTAGCTGGATGTTCTCAATAGCAATGTTCACCTACCAAGAAAGTATAAATAGCGGTCTTATACAAGAGAGAGAAGTACGTTCTACAACCCTTACACTATGTCTTCTCCCATTCTCATAAGCTGACTTTAGCATTGAAGGGGAAAAACTGGAGACACCTCCGACTTCCTGCTTCAACTTCATAAGTGTAAACTCAAGCGCAGGTTGAGCAGAGTAATATATTCTCGGAAAGTCCGAGGTCGATCCCACGAGAAATTGCAACAAGGAAACAGTCACACAAATACTAACAGCAATTTAAAGGAAAAGATTGATTTGAGAATTGGTTGATTGAGAATAATTAATTTGAGTGATTTAAAATAGTAATAAAAATACTAGAGCATCAGGTACTCCTTCTTAACTTCACACAGTGATAATTAAAGACTCGAAGCTTGATTAGAAAAAGGAGTTAAATATCAGTTAACCTAATTAACAAATCAAGTAATAGATTCAAGGGTTATAATCAATAGACTACCAGGAACCTGAATAGCCAATCAATCATATTAT
>CM042193.1:17886159-17916431 GCA_023539305.1 Ilex asprella | reverse complement strand
TTTTTTTTTTACCACTTTCGTTTTAGGAAGTGAACTCTAATTTATCTATTTTGTTATATTTTTATGGAGTCTTTAAATAATGTCAATAACACTGACATGATGTGACCGTCTTATCTAATATTTATCCGATCATATATATCTTCTTCACCTAGACCCTGTAGCTTCTTTTTTAAGACTGCCCTACGCTCCCTTACACACACAGAAACGCTATTCTGATCTTTTTGTCAGTTGCACTTTAATGACCTATAATGGGGTGTTGTCAGAGAATGAATGGCTGAGAAGACCAAGCCAGTCTTCTTCTCTTGCACTTGTCTGTAAAAGTATCTCACTGTTCTTTAAATCCTTTGTTTATCTATATCATGTTGCTTATGCAACCTTCTTGCTCGACTGCTCATTCTTCCTACAGGCTGGGAGGTTTCTCTGCATAATGACTGCGTGTGGTAGTTGGCCCCCAAATTCTGCTTGATTTTTGAGGTATATTCAGTACCCATCTTATTAAATTTCACCCTCTTCAGATCCTTCTTATATTCAGTACCCATCTTTTTTAATTTCAGCCTTTTCACGACTAGTGGTTGAAAAAGAATAATATGATCGTTCATTGCAATGCATGTGTATTTGTGAATGGTGTTATTCATTGAGCCTTCTATTTCTTCCAGATAAATGATAAGTAAGACAAAACAAAGCTGTGACCAATTACTGTTACAACTGTGGTGTGGTGCTTCTCTCCATTATTGGACAAAATAAGGGTCACAACTTGTGACTTGCACATGATCTTGTGATAATTTGGTTTACAACTCATCAAAGATCTTACAAGTTTTGAATTCATATCTTGAAAGACTTAGCTAATCACTTACAGTTGTTTTTTTTTTTTGCCGATCACTTACAGTTGTTTACAAGACAATAAAATTGACCATTTGTTTTGGTTTTGGTTTTGGGTAATAATTTCAGAAGGTCCCCTGCTACATTAACTTAGAATTATTTTTTGGGGTGGGGTTTGTTTGTGGTGGTTATAGTGAAGCACACCTTTTTAAGCATTACTTAACTTTCGGTCTGGCCTTTTTTAAAAGGTAGGCCATTCATTCAAGGATCTAGCTCTCCATCCAGCAAGTACTTCAATATCTATGAGGAGAGAAGATATTTATTAGGAAAAAAAATATTCAGGAAGGAAAATTTTGGTCAGTCTGCATTTGGTTTGGAGCCAAGTCTGTGTTGCATTTCAGAATCTAAGTAGCCGATCAGTAGGGCAATAATTTTTCATGCTCTGTCTGGCAGATTTTTCTTGACGATTTCACAAAACTTCAATTTACGTAGGAATCTAAATTCTCTGTGATCAGACGCTAAGAAGCCCATTTCACTAGTGTTAAGTGATTGTTTTGTCCTTTATTCTTTTTTTATGACTGTTTTGTTGAACCAGGTATAAGAAAGGAAAAAACTTATGGAGAGATGACTAAGTGAATGAATATGAGAGGAACTTGATTGTAGCTTTTGTTGAAGTCACTTTTTCAGTACTAGCTGGATTGGAGAAAGAAGGTCCACTAAACACGGCTTTCATCCAAGTGTTGGGTCCTGTGGCATTAGAGTACGGAGAGTACAGGGGATTCATTAGTAGACTTAGATTTGGGCAGGTTGGGCGAATTGGGAGCTCATAGGATTAAGCATCTGAAGGTCTTGGTGATGGAGTCGTCATTTTCTGGATCATCGAAGAGGGCCAAGACACCGGTTAATGTTACCCAAGTTGTTCATTGCCTGGTTGATGGGTGCAACTCAGACCTCAGTCAGTGTCGCGAGTATCACAGACGGCATAAGGTATGCGAGATCCACTCGAAGACTCCAAAGGTCACAATTGGGGGTAGAGAGCAACGGTTTTGTCAACAGTGCAGCAGGTAAGTGTTGGACTGTTCTCAAATTGGGGATTCCATTGTGTTGTCTGTAATATATTTCTGTATTTCAGTTCATTTCTGTTTATCAGAATTATTTTGATTGGCCATTAGGACTTCATCATGGGAAATAATTAATCCCCTCATGTTTGACATTGCATTTGAAGTAACCAATGTTTTCTACAGCGTTCATTATAGTAAGAATGCAAAGGTCAAACGAACCAAATAAATATCGACTTCTTGTCACTGTTCCTGCTCCACCTTTGTAGCTGTCTGACATGCTTCAGTTGGATTCACATACTTTACAATGAATGACAACGTTGAGTGCAGCTGGCTGTAACTTTTAACCACAGTCCCTTATTTTTCCTGGTTTTGCGTTTGTTTATATGTTTATTTTCTTTTGTTTGTTTGTGTTTCTTTTCTTTTGTTTGAATAACGTATGAAGAGATTATACATATAAAGCTCAAATGGCATTTGTAACTCACATTATAACGTTGTGGTAAGTAAGAGGGAAATGTTTTTACTTCATCTCCATAGAGTTATGAGCTGCGAGGATGGAGTGGACTAAGGGAGGAGTGATGCTTATAGAGTTTCTAAGGATTCAATCGTGCTTAAATTCTGTTTTCTCTCCAGCACCTTGCTTAAAATCTGTTCTCTCTCTAGCAGTTGAATCTATTCAGTGTCCTTAACAATACTTTCACAGAGGGCGCATCTATGGTGACAAAACTTTTCTTGCTGCTTTAAATTTTATTTTTTCTTTCTTTAGGATAGTATTGCATCGGATTGGGAGAAAGGGAACCCAGTGATACAAGGTCCAATTTACACGTCTGGAACTCATACGCACCTAAAAGTTAAGCATAGTGAGTTCATTCAGTGTAGTATGCACTTTTACTCTTTTTTTTTCTATCTGATGTAGGACTTTCACACATATAATACCCAATAATCCTCTCCTCGTGTGTGAATTGCTTCGGGTTTAACTTCTTGAGTCTGACCCACCATTCTCCACAAGCAATATGTCCAATTACTCTTTACAAGAATCTGCACTTCTAAGAACTAAGTTTTTACCGTTCTTTATGAGTCACCGCATTCCCACTCTACTGAGAGCCATTGCACTCAAAGGTCCACACCCTGTTCTTTGTGCAGAGTTGCGTTTTCATAATTTGAATACCAAGACCCCATCATTTTTTTTAAGAGTCATTGATAATACTGGTGCGCTACACTTCTTTAGAATTCACCTAGGTTCATTAGCCATTGGTCTTGATTCCATTTGTTAAGAGAAAAGGAGCCCAGTGATACAAGGCTAAATATAAACATGTCTGGAACTCATACCAAACTAAAGATTAAGCTTATAGGCGGTGAGCTCATGAACAATATTAAGACACTTTTATTTATTTTTCTATCCGACGTGGAATTTCCACCCATATAATACCAACATATTGTAATTGCTCTGCTTCATACAAGTTTTGGCTAAAAGAAGTATTGTCTGAGTCTGTTTTGTTAAACTTTCCTTCTTTAAGATTTTTGTTTCCGCATATTTTTGTGGTGATAAATACCTTTTGTAGGTTTCATTCTTTGGTAGAGTTTGATGAGGGAAAACGAAGCTGCAGGAAACGTTTGGATGGCCACAACCGGAGGCGAAGGAAGCCTCAGCCAGAAACTCTATCCAGAAGTTCTGGAATGCCTCTTTCTAGTCAACAAGGTTTGGATTTCTTATCCAGGAATTCACATTTTTACTCTCCATTCTAATTAGTTGGAGTTTCAAATTAAAGGTGAAAGGGGCATGGGGGGTTCAACGTTTAGGTTGTGGGAATGGGGTGTTGGTTTTTGAGCCTCACCGTGGTTTCCACAAGGTAAATAATTATCTATTGCTGTCTTCAAGTGGGCAAATGATGAATTGCATACATGTTTCACTGCATTCTTCATCTTAGGTACAAGACTCTTGTCATTCAACAATCCACAAATATTTTCAACTGCTGTTGTGAGCTCCACCTGGGCTGGGCTTGTCAAAGCTGAGGATGAGACACTGCTTTACAACAGCCACCCAACCTTAAACTACGTTGACAGACACGACCAATTTCCTGAATCTTCCACTCTCAGCAGTTACAATGGAGTAAACCAGATTCAGTTCTTGCAAGACACCGACCATACTCTCCCTGAAGCCTCTGTCTGCCAACCACTTCTTGATCCCAATTCTGCATCAGGACATAGTAGCAGCAGCCAAATAATGTTTTCTGATGGGTTAAACCGAGTGGTTGACTCTGATCGTGCTCTCTCTCTTCTGTCACCTGCGCCATCTGTCCATAGGGAGATCGGTTTGAGCCATATGGTGCAGCCTGACCCCAACACCCAGGCACAATCTTTAATCTATAACCTGCAGTGTAGCAGTATGAGCCAATATGCATTCACACCAGAAATGCAAAGCAAGCCTGTAGTTTCTACTACTGACTCCGACAATAGCCACAATGCTGCCACCCTCCATTTCCAGGAAATTTTTCAGAATGGACCTGATGGGTCATCTGCAAGTGGGTCTCACCAAACGCTTACATTTAGGTGGGACTAGTTAATGCCAATTCCAGTTTGCCTCCTTTATCAAATCAACTTTTGTTAATGATGGACCTGTATTTTTCAAATAAATTCAGGATGAAACAGTGAATACCTTCCCAATGTCCAATGCTAGTACAAAGATGATGACTCTCCCACAAACTATTGCTTCCTGAAAGTGAATTTCTCACTAGTTATTATGTTCTGTCTCTCTCTTTCACTCTCCTTGTGTGTGGGTGCATGTGTGTTTTAGTGAAAATCTCTTATCCAGGGCTGGTGATTTTATGAAAATGGAGCTTATATGTGGTCAGAGTGAGCTGTCATACCTACTACAAGCAAAAACAAATTGCTGAACTGAGAAATGTTGTATCATTGTCTCTCTAAACCAGCTTCTAACATCGATAGGCGTGTGCTCAAATCAAGTTGCATGCTTAATAGACCAGAAAAGACTGAAGATAATGCATTCAGGGGGATACCAAAGTGGGAACAGCCTGATTACTTTTCACCCAGCTGGTGTCTCCATTCTTGACTCTTCAACTAAATCTGCTATTACTGTTACTCGGAATGAAATACAAAACCTCTAATTGATAATGTCGAATAGTAATATTGTACGCGAATGTACAGCACAGAATTTATCATCGTTTTAGTGCACTACTCACAAACTTGACAACTAGGCCCTATTAGTGATGAGAGCTCGTGTATCGACTTTCATGTATTCACCACCAAGGCATAATGATGAACTAAAATGTGAGATTTCTCTTGTTTACCTATATGTATTTTGAGCTTTGGCTCATCATTAGTGGCTAGTTGGATGACTTGCCAATAAACTTTTGCAAGCATCCACAATAATTAAATCACATGGGACATGGCCTGCCTTCAAAGTATGTGATTCATCCATGGCTCATGTCTTCTTTAGACAGCGCTGGCGAGTTCCTCCGTCCAGGCCCTTAAGGAGGGCTTCCCCAACACGTAAGGACTGCTATGGTCACGTTCTAATAGAGATTTATATCTAATTGCTCCTCATCTACTCCTTTTTCAACCGTAAAAAAAAAAAAAAAAACAGGTGACCATAGCAGTCGAAATGTTCTCATTAACCAACATATAAAATGTGGATTGTCAACCCAATTAGGGGGACTTAAACCCTTATTCATTAGATTAGGGGGTAGGAGGCCCCAAGAATAAATCCTTTCGGGGGTGAAGAGTAATTTAACTGAAAGCGTGAGAAACACTCCTTTTTGAATTTTGATACACTCTTCATGCATGTACTTGCTCTGGGAATTTAATAAGCTTATACATTGGGGTTTTGAGAAAAAAAAATGACTTTGACATTCTTGTGTTTTTTCTTATGGGCAGATTTTTTAGTCTAGTCAAACAATCCAAATAATGTGGTATGAATTTAGTCACAAAATCCTTCAAAACAGTTGATGTTACAGGCCTCAGGCGCTCCGTGCGCGAAGTCGTGCTTCAAAAATTATTGACTCATACATAAGATACATATCAAACAAGAATGATATTTGTAATATATAATTGTTATTTCAAGACTTTATAATCAATATATAATTAAAAATTAAATATTTTTTTACATAGATGTGCATAAAATTTTATTTTTTTTTATATATATTTTTATTAATTTTTATGGGTGAATGTTTGTCTTGATGCGTATGATATAATATGATGCTCTCAAATATTTTTGAATTTTGTTGTTTTTGCGCTCTCGCTGCCGCCTCCGCTCCGATTCTATGTGATGTAGGGTATAAATCTATTTTTTTTTCCACCCAAAGGCTGGTACAATTTGCGTCTCACAACTTGCGAGGTCTACAACTGATGGTTGTGCAAAAGTAGAGTTGGGCTTGACTCCCGTGACAGAACTGGCCTAGGGGATAGAATGGGCCTGCCAAGATAAATAAATATTTCAGTGATATCTTTTTCCCCAATTTCTTTTTTATTTTTTATTTTTTTTTGGCGGGATTCAGATCCTAACATGTTCTCTCTTTCTTAGTTCAACATAAAATCAACTTCATCTCCAGGTCAAATCAACACAAATAATTTCTTATTGATAATTTAATATCTCTTGAAAATGAGAATTGTCTCCTCATCTCTAATTTTCGCAGCAGAATGAATAAAACCTTACTATACATGATCTAGATGTTGTTTACCAAATCCTTTACAATGTTTTAAGTATCAGCTAGTAATTGAATGTTTAGTAAAAGTTAACAGGCCCCATCCAAACCAGACTCAAATCACAGATGCATGCTTAGTCCTAACTAAACCCAAATCACATATATGAACCTTACCCAAACTCGGCCCAAATCACAGATGCGGGCGAAAAGTGTCAAGCCCACTTTCTTGGGAGACCGAGTTTGTCACTAGCGTATGTAGAGATCTCCATCTTAGAAAGAGAATCATGGAGCGCAGTCATCGGGATACACACCACCAGCTTCTACCACCTTACCCGTTATGCCGGCATCACGGATTCACTTTGCTTCCCATTACGAGGGTGACGCTTCAATCAGGACTCCCCGTAATTGCGCCTCAATCAAGGCTCGCTTATAAATTCTAAGTTCCGCCTATAAAGTTGTACTCGCTTATAAATTGTAAGCTCTGCCTACATATATGAGCATCACACACATCTTAGCATACCATACCTTGAGTAATAAAACTCTTAGGCCACTGTCACCATTCCAAGTGGAGTAAGTCACCAGATCGAATCACATATTTTGTGTCTCATACTATATTAAACATCCCCATCACATACACCATCATATACACCTTTACGGCTCACCAACTTGAGCCAAGCAAGTTCCAAACAGATGTGGGTAGTGTTAACTGCACAACTAGTGATGCAGATCGGATGACGCCAATCCGAGCATATCTAAAAGAGGGCACGCTCTCAGATAACCAAAGGGAAGCCAAGAAGCTAAGACTAAGGCCATCGAAATACGTCATCTTACAATGCATCCTTTACAAGACGAGCTACTTACTGCCATTGCTTCGCTATTTCTCTCTAGAAGAATCCGCCTATGCCATGAGAGAGATTTATGAGAGAGTGTGTGCAGAAATCACATTGGAGGGCTCTCACTAGCCCACAAGGCGGTCAGACAAGGCTACTACTAACCTAAAACGATCAAGGACGCCCGCAACTTTGTGAAAAAATGCAATAAGAGCCAACATTTTGCCATTGTGCCAAGACAACCACCAAAAAAATTGACCAATATCATCAGTCCTTGTCCATTCTCCAAGTAGGCTATTGACATCCTAGGCCCTCTGCCCATAAGTCGCAGCTAGTGCAAATTTATTGTGGTAACCAACTTCACAAAATGGGTGAAAGCTGAGCCTTTGGCTAAGATAAACAGATAAGAAGGTAAATGACTTTATCTAGAAAACATGGTGTGCCGTTTTGGAGTGCCCCTGTGCTATAGTGAGTGACAATGCTAAGAAATTTAACAACAAGCTCCTCAATGATTTATGCAATGACTTCCAAATAGAGAACCCCACTCCAGTTGGGCACACCCCTAAGCAAACGGACAGGCTGAAGTCCCTGTCAGAACCATACTACATAATCTGAAGGCTAGAATGGAGAGTGACAAAGGACTATGATAGATGAACTTCTAGAAGTGTTGTGGCCATACCTCATAATGCCCAGGAACCCCATTGGTGACACTCCCTTTCCCCCTCGCCTTTGGCGCGAAAGGTGTTATACCTGTCGAAATTGATGTACACTCACTAAGGGTTCGACAACATGACCCGAACACCAATGAAGAAGGCCTATGCGTCAACCTCGACTTAGTAGAGAATAGGAGAAAGATGGCCACGATCAGAAATACGGAATACAAGCTTGCATGACCAAGTACTACAACTTAAGGGTGAAACCTCGCTCCTTCTTACTTGGAGACTTAGTCCCCAAAAAGGTGATATTGGCCACTAAAGACTCATGAGAAGGAAAGCTAGGATAAAATGAGGAAGGATCGTACACTGTGACCATGATTGTGAGGCCAGACACTTACATAATCCAGAATTCTAAAGGAAAAACCTTGCCCTGTCCATGGAATGCTGAACACCTGAAGAAGTACTTCCAGTAGTGCAAAATAGGGAAAAGGGTAATAAGTAGTAGGATTTGGTTTGTGTCAGCCCATTTTGTACTTTTTTGGGACCACTTACCAACTACTATTTATTAGAAGCAGTCATCAAATAAAGCTTTGCGGATTCATCACAAAAATTGTCTAGTTTTTCATTTCACCAAAAGTTTGGAA
This sequence comes from Ilex asprella, assembly GCA_023539305.1. Classification (NCBI taxonomy): domain Eukaryota; kingdom Viridiplantae; phylum Streptophyta; class Magnoliopsida; order Aquifoliales; family Aquifoliaceae; genus Ilex; species Ilex asprella. The sequence goes on along the minus strand of CM042193.1, from coordinate 17,907,763 downwards.
ACAAAAGTCATTCTTACAAAAGTCAAGGACACTACCTAAAAAAAAAGAGAGCATAAAGAAAAATATATCAAGCATCCTTAGCAATCTCGTTACCTTCACTATCATCGCCCTCCTCGATGCTACTTGACCCATTCTCATCAGAATCCTTGCGATCATCATCACCATCTACATCCAGATCCTCATTTGGGAAATATGTCGACAAGTCTATGTTGGGAAAAGCTGCTGAAGCTTTTCCCTTGAACTCCTCATAGCCATCAATAAAAGTGCTCACTGCATTATCCTACAAGTCATGGACAGTCTTCTCTATAGAATTTCTCTTCCTCTTCATCTCTTAAGAGTGAGCCTCTGCTTTGGTAGCCCTCTCATGAGCTACCTGAAGCTCCACCTCAGCTGCAATAACCCATTCATGAGCGACCCGTAGCTTTACCTCAACTCTATCATCCCTCTCATGAATTGCCCGTAGCTCTATCTTTGCTTTTGTGCAAGTAGTCTCAGTCTCAGCTTCTAACTTAATGTCTCGCTCATGAGTCACCAAAAGTTCAACCTCAAGAGATGCAGCTCTCTCGCGAACCACCTCAACTGTCCCTCAACAACTCGTCGTGTTTACCTCTCTCTTATTAGAGTCCTCGATATCTATTCATGCTAGTTGACCCCTCACAAAAAGGCATGGAGCGTCTGTGGACACCTACAAACATTCAAAAATAGGAAAATTTCAGTGTCATCAGAGGATACAAAGAATAAAATTCCACAAAAAAAGGAGTACAGGTGGTTACCCTAGCTAACCCCTCCATCATGGTATCAATAATGTCCTAGGTACTCTAAGAGTTGACCTCTTTAATCTCCAATGTTGACACGAACCTCGAGATGAACACTAAACCACTATTGGATGTTGGAGAAGTAAGCGGAACTCCGATTTGTACTTAAGAAGGAGTCCTTGCCTTTGAAGACGCTCACGAGCCTGTGAAGAGGAAAATGGAGTAGAAGCAACTCCTGAGGGGAAGCCTCCAACCTGGCTTTCTCCAGCCATGAGAATCGCATAATTCTTAATAGGGTCGACCTTCACAGCCTAAAGCCTCATTTCCTGATCTGCTAATAACTCTGGAAAATTTTAAAAAGGCACTAAATGCATGGTGAAGACGTAAAGGACATATCAACTAAATAAGACTAAGAAAAGGAAGATTTATATGCGTCCTCATGGGTGCACCCCATTTCACAGGAACCAGAAGACAATCCTCCTCAGTAGCCCATTCTCCTCCTAGAAATAAAAATTGAGTCTTCCAACTATAACAGTTGGAACTTAGTCCAGAAATCAGTTTTCCTGCCCCTAAGAAAAGTGGTACTAACCTCGATTGGGATTGGGGTTCTCCTATAACATATAAGTAGCAAATAATTCTTCACAAGAAGAAGAGGAACCCTCGCTATGAACTTGTCGTCACAGTGCAAGAAACGCTAATAGAACTATCCAATTATTTAGAGCCAGTCAACCTGGCATGAGAGACAACTGTTCCAAGACATGACACACAGGTGTAGGAATCAAAATTCTCAAACCTACCTCTATCACCTCTTCGTAGATGACAATGTCCCGAAAACAGTCGTCAAAAGCGGCTTCACCCATCTCAGCCCGACGATTTAACATAGTAGGGGAAAAACAAAAACTTAGAGACAATCCTAGTAATCTCAACATCAATATTGCATCGTAGTGGACGCTGGGTAACATTGGTTCTGCCACCATCATCTCTTGCTACTTTGCTACAAGTGCCTAGTGCATCTCTAGTGGCGTCTAGGTTACTAGCGCACACCAACACCTCACTTGTGCCAGTCGCGCCCTCGCCGCATCCCAGCACCTCGCCGGGCGCTGCACCTCAATGCTTGCTCCCACCATGTCAGCGCCCAACTGTGTGCGTGTCACCAATGCCTAGCTCGCTTGTACCCTGGAGTCTGATTCTAACATGCTAGCCCGTAGCTTTGCGCATGCCTAGCCCACTTATCGCCTGTGCCTCGGCGCCCGCTTCTACCACGCCAGCACCCAGTTCTAGGTGCACCTACCCTAGCCTAGCCCGCCTACAGCTTACGCTCTGGCGCCCGTGCCTGCTATGCTAGGGCCCACCTCAGCGCCTACCTCGCTAGTCGTCTCGCGCACATAGGCCATAATGCCCAATTCCTTGTTTAGCCCCTCGGTACCCTCTGATCCTCGCCTCCCGTGCTACACACTTTTCTCTCACTACCACTCGACATCTCGATTTTCTCTTTTGTTCCCAGATAAGTATGGGGAGCTATATTTAAAGCTAGCTGCTACTAAAAGAGAACCATGTAGGCTGCTAAAAGAGGACCCTTAGGTATCTGATGTTAAAAAGAGAACCCTGTCGAAAGAGGACTCTTAGACATCTATTGCTAAAAAGGATACTTGTAGCTAAAAGAGGATGCATTCTTACTAATGCCTTTTTTCCCCAAATTTCATTGGACTCCGAGCATGGAGGAAAATGACGGGCATACCTAGATTAGAGATATGGGTCTGGCCTACACTAGGCCCAAATTAGATGTAAGCTAACAAGAGTCAAACCTATCACCTTGAATGACCCAGTCTATCAGTAGTGGACATGGAGATCTCCATCTTAGGAAGAGAATCATAAAGCGCATACGTCGGAGTGCGCATCGCCAACTTCAATCACCTCGCCCGTTATGCCTGCATCATGGAAACACCACATTCCCCATTACGAGGGTGACGTCTCCATCAGGGCTCCCCCATAATGGGGCCTTAATCATGGCTCCCTTTGATGTGCTATGAAGTTCCACTTACCTATAAATTATAAGCTTCACCTATACATGGGGGACATCACACGCATCTTAGCACACCACACCTTGAGTAATAAAACTCTCTGGTTACCGTCGTCATTTCCAGTGGAGTAGCTCACCCAAACTGAACCACCTAATTTGTGTCTCTCACTATATTAAGCATCCCCATCACATACACCATCATATATACCATCACACTCTTGATTGATTTTGCATAAACCCATGTTGTGCATCATCATAAGTCATTGGGATTAATTAACCAAATCATTGACAATGAATTGGCAAAAAAAAAAAAAAAATAATACATTTTTTGTGGATCTCCATTACACCTTCCGTTCAATTTCCACCAATAGAGTACCCGATGTATGACACCTGTAAATTTTAATTTCAATAGATTGAATGTTTCTTTTTTAAAAAAAAAAAAAAAACGACTCCTTAACCTTGGTTAACCCCACTAACGGAAATTTGTCTAAATTTAAGCCGCTCAAACCTAAATCTTGTTTTTTGGCAAAAAAATCCTGTCAAAACTTCTTTATCTTTTTCATTCAGCTTATATTTACAATCTATATATATCAGACACACGAATATGTCAATATAACGTTGGCAAGCAAAGCATACAGGGAAAAAGATCTGGAAAAAATTAAATGATAAACACCAATTACACAATGCTAGAGAATTCAAGAAATTTTGGCATCTTTTCTCGATGGGAACTTTGCAATCCAATTTCGACAATACTAATCTCTCTCTTATTGATTTTTTTTTTTTTGTGTTTGGCTTCAGCTGCTTCGTCAAAATCCCGCCGGTTTCACAGGCGGTGCTCACATGGGGGATGAAGGGGGTACAACAGATTACACAGAAAGAGGTGGGTTTAATGGTGGCGACTTTGATTGGTTTGAAGCACTTGACACAATCTGCGTTCGCTTCTTTTCGATCACTACGGATTTCCTCTGGTTGTTCAGTAGTTTTGCTCCCGTTTTATTTGTTGTTAGTGTGGTGTTAACCAGGGTTAAGGAGTCTTTTAAAGAAGAACCATCTAGTACATTGAAATTAAAATTTACACTGTGCCATTCGTCGTGTACTCTATTGGTGAACATTGAAAGGAAAGGATAATAGAAGAGATTTGAATCCATTTTTTGGTAAGCATAATCTTATTGTACATACTATATTAAAAAATGGAGCAACGGATGAAGCTCTTTCTTCATATTTCAGTCAATATTCTTTAAAATTACCACGACAAACGATTTGTCAATTCCACTATTGTAGTGTAGGGTTTAACTGTGTTCTTGAAAAATAATTTTTTGTTATCATATCTCTACTTTTTTTCCAATAAAAAGTTAACATGTGCAAAATTTTATATTCTATTATTTTACTTACTTCAAAACTTTTTATATTCAATTCAACGACTACAGGTGCATCAAGCAGAGATTTACGATTTGAGGTATCATATACTTATACAGCAGTATATGGGGTTCTTCCTCCTTTCTTTTACCCGTCTGGTAAATTTTCAGATACTTGAGAGTATGATTGGCCACGCTTTAGTCACAGGTGCCAATTGTACTATTTCATATAAGTTCTGATCTGTCTTCATTTCCTTCCCAACCAGCTCAATCAATCACGAGAACATGGATGACACAGACAAGTCAATCAAATTCCTCGTGTGTTTTATATTGTTAATTCCTATATTTTTTCTTGCAGGGATCATGATGTTTAGCCTTAAAAGAGCTTGAGCATTGAAAATATCTGCTCATTCATAAGTACTTAACTATATAAATCTCAGTCCTAAAGAACTGCTACAATCAAATTTGATCAGACACTTTTGTAATAAGGATTATGGGTCACTGAAACCATATTAAGAAGGTTTTATATATAATGCTTGATTTTTGTCCCTTTTTTTTAAAAAAAAATTTAGGATAAATTACACTGACACGTCATGACATTTGATTTTATTACAAAGTCACCCCTCACATTTTAAAAATAACACCAAACTCCCTTGATATTTAATACTTGTAACAACCATACCCCCTCTAACTAACAGACGTTAGAGTTATTCTCAGTCAAGATGATGTCATCAACAATGATTCCTAGAATACATGTTTAATCTCCTAATCTATTACATTAATAAGTTAATTTTTAATATTTTTTTGTTTATTAAATAATATTTGGGATTATTAGTACATTTTAAAAATTAATCAATTTTTTAAAATCTTAATAATTACCTATCCAATTATACCATATTAATTTTATTTTTATTTACTATTTATCTAATTACATAAATTATTACTCCTACCACCCATCACCACCGGTTCCACCACCTAAACCCACCCATCACCACCGGTTTCACCACTTAAACCTACCAAAACTTTCAAGCCCTACCAGACCCACCATCACTACTAGCATAGAGAGAGAGAGAGAAAAACCACAACCCACTAAAACCACCTCTGTCTGCACCACCACTTAGATCAAACTCATCATTAACTAACACCACTACATCGAAGGGGTTAGGGTTTCAAAATCCACATGCAACCACCACCTTTGCACTACCTCTCCCTCATTCATGCGCCAATCAGATATCAAATCTTATGAGTGGCGATAATGTTGATGGATCTGTTTGTCTCCGGTGGGATGCCGACTGGTGAAAGTAGGTGGTTATGGTTGTGCCGCTTGGTGTTGGCGTCGGTTGTTAGAGGGGTTTGATACGTCTTGAGAGAGAGAGAGAGATAGAGAAATGATAGGGACTTTGACTCGTCATGAGAGAGAAAGAGAGTATGTGGGGGGGGGGAGGTTTGCTTTCAGAGGAGGGAAGAAAGGGACTTGGGTCTTGATGAGTAGTTAATGCGAGGGTAAAATAGTCTTTTTGTTTGGGCCGTTAATGACGTTCATTTTGTGGGGTGTCAGTGTAATTTTGAAAACGTGAGGAGGTGTCCATGTAATAAAATCAAATATTAGGGAGTGTCGGTATAATTTACCAAAAAAATTATTATGTAGGGTCATGTAGGGGGTGTTCACCCTACCCTATAAGTAGGAATTATAGTATTTCATCTTCCTACCTGATACTTTGCGTACTAATTTTTTCTTGCCCTACCCAATCCGATCAAGTTTACTATTGCTTCCTGAATTCCGTTCAAAACAATAGGGTAGGAAGTCGGATAGAAAATTGGGAGAACACATACTTTTTACTTATTAGTTTTTGAATCATTTTAACAATTTAATTAAGTAATTTGCATCAATTAACTAACATAATAAACTAATAACACTAAAGAAAATATAATATTTTCGATAATCCATAAACAATTACAATAAAACACAACAAGAAAATCATAAACGTCAATAAAACATTTAGATTTCTAGATTTTTAAATTTTAATTTTTTGGAATTAACACACACACGCACACACACATAGGGTAGGGTAGGAATACAAAAATTTTGTATGTATTTTACATTTTTACAAGATTCTTTTTGCGGAATACCAAAAGATATTTCGTAGGCCTACTCGATTCTTTCTGGTAGACGATCAGTAAAGTCAGATAAGGGAAGGTAAAATCGGAATTTGTGAATAATCGAAAATTTAAACACCCCTAGGACCAGACTGGACTACTAAGTGAGAATTCCTAAGTAGTAATTAATTGGATTTGGTAATTTGTTTTCTCGATTGATTAGCTAATATTGATTACTGAATTTGGGTTGAATTAAACTGAGAATAGAACATAAAATATTTTGAAAAAACAAAAGAAATGGAATTTCACATGGATCATTCAATTATAGTGTTTTACAGTGGTTTATATATGGAGAATAGATGGAAAAGGCTTTTCCCATTTGTGGAAGTTAAAAAAATTTATGCACAAAATACAAATTTGTGAGGAATATGAGTGAACCACCAAGAAAAAAAAATCACATCATATGAATGAACCCACTTTTTTATTTCACTTTCTAGAATCCATATCAAAATTTTAAATCTCATCAATTGTTAGATTAATAGTTTAATAAATAGCATTGAAATCAATATTGATTTAACAAATTGCATTGGTCTCAACTATCCTCCATAACTTTACCTCAATGCACAGTGAAAACTAACACAGTTTAATCCTCGCTGATCAGAGTGTGAGACTGCCAAACTGAATACAGATTGTACCGCTAATGTTTTGTGCTCAACATAATAATTCGGATGTTCGGAAACTTCAACTTCAAGAGTAATTTAAGTAATAATAAAGACAAGTTATAAACTTAGACTTCTTGAGTTTGAATTTTAGTAACTTACTGGGATGAGGAGATAAAAAATTTATTCCTCATAAATATCTTAATCTCAATATAGATGATTTGCTTTTTACCGGACCAAAGAATGAATTAATCGAGGTGTGCGTAAGCTAACCCAGACACCCCTAACTATTGAATCAAAAACAATTTTTTGAAAATTTTAAAATTATGAAATCGAATTTTCATCACCAGGGTGTTTGATTTGCATTTGTATGACTCATGCTGATTATTATTTATCGGGCTTCTTTGGAGATAACTTAAATATGTAGTTTTTAAAGATTTTGGAGTAAAATAAGTCATGTCCCTTTGGACCTTGGTTTTTTACCAGTCTATGCAACAATTTTTTAGAATCAATCGACTTATTTAGACTGATTCAAGAAATTAATTTTATAAATTTTTTTTTCAATTTTTTGGAGTTTATCACAAGTCTTACATAATTTTTTAGTTTATTATATTCATAAAATATTATTAGTGACTTAAAAATTTTAAAATTCATATTTTGAAAACTATTATGCATAATCTATACATACATGTAATTATTTATTATTTTGACACAAAAAACTGGAAAGTTTAGAAAATCACTTCAAACAGACTTTTTCAACTTTTAAAAAAATATTTCAAACGATTTTTAAGAATTTTTTTAATTTTGATCTTTTTTTTTTTGTAAAGTTTTTTAAACCGTAATTTTTTACCTAAAAAAATCAATTTCAAACATGTCCATTGCGTAATCACGGGTCACTAAGAGATGAAGAATTGGGTAAGACGTAATTTTGGTATGGTATCTCCATCAATCTCACTCATTAATTTTAAATTAAATAATTTACAAGGAATTAATTAAACGCATTTGAGTTTCTACCAACCCCACTCCCAGGCCACTCAACCAGTGAGTTACTGATTCGGACAAAAGAGAGAGTGACGTCTCGGAAAGACAACTAGGCATTGATAGAGTTGGGTGTGATAGGACTTATAGGAGGGGCTCCAGAATAGACATACCCCAATGGCGTGACTTACGTTAAAGTAATACTTCCCAAAATGGGGTATGAGGTACACGTGTCGTGATGGGTGATTTTGATGTTGTCGAACCGTTTAAGGTTAAATATCTGACAGTATATGTACCTTTGGGCCCACAGCATTCAACACTAACCATCCGAACTCTATCAACCGTCTTTGGTCCCCCACCAATCAAGTGCAGTACTATTTCCATTTAATCAACGAACACTTTGATCCAATACCATTTAATCTCCCAGTTCAAATCTGTGAGGGATGAAGAGCGAAGAACAATTCCGTCTTAATATGGTTTCCTCTTTGTGAATCCAACTCGATGTTGTGTTGATTTATACCCTCCTCAATATTTCAGTTTTGGTATAGACAATTTATTTTTAATCAAATTAAAAAAAAATTAATCAAAATACGTATAAAATGATTCGAATATTCCTAATTATTGAATCAAAGAAACAAAAATAATATACACGGGCGGAAGAAGGGTGGGAGCAATTGCCCCCACTGAGATTTTGAAAAGTTTTAGGGTTAGTTTAAAATTATAAAAAAATTACAATTTTTTAATATTTGCCCCCGCTAATTTTTTTTAAAGTTCATGAGACTCAATCTCACAATTATTTCATTACTCTCTAGTTATTTCTCGTCTTTCTACAATGATACACTAAGTTACCACACTCATCGTTCTCTAAATTCGATTATCTAAATATGAATTAATATGTTTAATTGATTATCCAAATTCGAATATGCTATTATATTTTAAGAATTTAGATTTAAATATACTGAAATTTGAAGTAAGTGTGAATCATAAACATTTCACAAAAACACATGCACACGTGTTTGTATATAAGATTTAGTTTTCGATCAAATTTTTAATATTTAATGGATATAGATATTGATATGAATTGCAAAGACAAAATTTGGTCAGATCATATTGAAAATGGAGTTTTCAAATCAAACTTGAATTCGAATTACTTAAAATTTGATGATTCACATGTCTATTTATAGAATGATTTGTCAAAATAATATTTTTTTATGAAAATTATTCTAATACTATTACTTTTTATAAAATTAAATTCATATAATATTTCTTAATTACATTCTATTTTTTATGTATAAGTTATGCGTGAAAAATTTTAAAACAACAAAATGAAAAATTACTTTATAAATATTGTAAATGACAAAACACTCATATTTTTACGAGACATATTAAATTTTAATAATTGTTCTTCAACCGATTCTCTCAACTTAATAATTGCTTCCACCGAAAATAGATTACGACTCAAAGTTGACCTCTCAACCTATCTTTGTTTTTGACTCCACCGAGATTGCACCGCTATTATCAGCCAAAAGTATGTCTCCTCGGTTTTCTTGAACATATTTTTTTACAGACATCACCATGGTAACTTTTATCAATTGTTTACTGACTCAGGTGTACATACATTTCTGTGAGAAAACACATGACAAGAGATGCTTACGAACTGTATGACATCAAACCTTCCTCTTCCATTACAATCACATCGTTTTTTGACCAAAATAAAAAGCAAATACAAGCAGCCTAGTCGACGTATTTGGCTTAGCGACTTGAAGCGATACACCATGGGGCATAGCTGTTTTGAAGGGTCCTAAATCACGAAGGTGAGAAAATCAAGTTCTGTAAGCCAAGCAGTGAAGGAAATCTGGTCCAAAACCGATGAACGTATAGAATTATCAAAAAATTACGTGACAAAACCAGCAGGCTTTTCTTCTTCGTCTTTTTTTTTTCACAATCTTGCTATTCTGATCACCAATTCTACTAGTGTCTGAACAAGAGTAATATTTGATCATAATTAATTTATTTTTTAATACAAATGAACTTCAACCAGTCAAAATCAAACCAAGCCCTGTATAATTCACTGCATAAAAGATAGACTTGTACTAGACCCCGTTTCACAAGGAAACTGAAGCTTAGTAGGGAAAAACAAACTTTCAAATCTTTCAAGGTGGGGTAGAAAGAGCAACTAGAGAACCCTTAGGAGTAATCTAGTGGTCAAGTTTGCCATCTTGCAAATAAAAAATCTCAGGTTCAGTATTTCTTACACCTCTTAAGGGTCGGTCATGATCCTTATTCATCAGGGATCATGTCCTTAAACTAGTTTAAACTACGATGGTCGGTTTCAGAGTTGAAAGAGTAGTTGACACAAGCATTGACACCCTATAACAAAAAAGAAAAAAGAAAAAGAAAAAGGAAGAGCAATTAGATCTATGTTCTTATGTTTATCCTTCAGTGTATCGAGCAATGTTATAGGGATCTCTAATTAGGAGACCTAATCAAAAATTTAGTTTAACACAATCATTAAATTAATTATAAGTTTTAATATTAGATTGAATCCAACAATTATATTTAATTGGGTCCCATATCATTCTTCGTATCAACTCATATGATCCACACTACTAAATTTGGTTGGATATTATTCTTTGTTTACTGCCTCTTTACAATTTCTAGAGAAGACAGTGTAAATCTGTCTCTTGCAAGGTCCCACCTGGTAAGCCCGTAACAATGGACCACATCACAGTCCTGAGCTTAACTTTTTATGGAGAACCCATGTGGTTTTGAACTGTGTGTCCCAACACACTTGATGTGGTATCTTTGGTCCTCAACAATTGAAACTCTTTATGTTTTTTTTTGGGTAAGTAATTGAACTCTTTATGTTGTTTAGTTAATTCATGAAGGAATGCATCAACTAGAACAATGCCAACATAAAGAGATATATCTATATATATATGACCACATGACCTGTATATATATTTAGTGTCATGGAACAAAACAAGTATAGATCCATCACTAGTGCTTTGGAGATGGCACAATCCAAATCAGTTGCTTTCTCTCTCCATCAAGAAATCAAGTCAAGAAGATGACTCGTACAACAGAAAATTTTGAGCCATACCTTTCAGTTGCAGATTTACCCACTAACCTAATACGAAATCGATATGAAGTTAACTAATATGTAGTCTGCTCAAACAATTCGTTGGGTAAATGGGTCAATGAGAATTCGAGTATATATCATTATAAATGATTTGAGTAAAGATTGAACATATGCTGATACGATACGACCTAAATATAACACAAATTTGACACAAAACAACTCATTGCCAGCCTTAACCTCAGACACGAGTCCTTTCAGTGGAATAAGATTGCACAAATCTAAGGATCCAATGCCCCCAAGATCTGTAATGCCTCATTTGGTTAGGGCTGATTCTTGTCACTCTTTTGTCCCCAATGACATCAAAATGTTAAGAATGCCCGGTTAGCCTTGTATACACTGATTCTAATTTCTACACATATTCTATGTGAGTATGAGTTGTTCAAGTGGTGCATCCATCCATTTCATCTCTATCATACTAGAAACTGGACGAATTGCTTGAACACACCGTATTTATCTTGAGGTTTGTTAATGCAAAAATTTCTAGAATTTTTCGGAGGATGGTACCTAGGCCTTATAGGATTCTAAAAAAAACCCAATCGCCATTTTGCTTTTGAATTAAGTCCCTATTAAAAAGTCAAAGTAATGGTCATAACTAATGTCCTTTGAAATTGGAAAAAATAACTACAATGTCATCACATAATTAAAACATCTATTGTAAAAACCTATGTCATCATAATGTACATTTTTCTCCAAAAACTCAGATCTTCAAATAGATACACTAAAATAGATGACATTTTTTGTTATTAACATATCCATTTACTGGTGGTTCACAGGTGAGGATGCACAAAGTTGACTATGCACGATCAAATTAGTCGACTGTGTGGTGTAAAGTAATTAATAAAGCTATTAACAATAAGAAATAAAGATTGGGTGGTTGGGTCTAGGTTATCTAACCAATGGAGACTGTAATGATGGAGGAAGAACTCTATTAATAAAAGAGTATAAAGTAGTAGGGGATAGAGAGAGAGAGAGAGCAAGAGCAAGAGCAGGCTCAAGGTAAAGTGTGTGAGATCTACCCCCATGTATAGGAAGGTTTATAATTTATAGACACAAAGTCCTAACTGTAGTGGTGAAATGAAGGTCAAACAACTAATTTATTGGGGAGGATAACTACAATTGAGGATAAACACTATCTTAAAGTAATGACTATCCCGTTGATTGTTCTCCCACGTGCGTTGACTTTTTCTAAACTATCGAGCTTTAGATTGGACTGAGGCCATGAGCTAAGTCTGACCTGCCTTTTTAATGATTTGGGCTTAATCTATGGACTAGGCTAGAGCTTGGTCTAGATTTGGGCTCATCAACAGGTACATTAAGTTACAGTTACTAACAACGGCTGCATTTAGTGTATCTTTTCAACAAATACATGGTGATAAGACTGTTGTCCAAATTTAGTATTGACAATTTACGTGTAAGTATACACGATCAACAAGTAATAAAGTGATAAGTAGAGTATTGTTTCCACTGAGAATTATTACTAATAAAGTCCAATTACTAACTTTATATCAATATGATTTTATTTAAACAATTAAAATTAATTAAGAATTCACTAACTTATAGTTAAATCTAAATTTAATAATCAAGGATTGAATTTAATAGTTAAAAGAATTTAAGATTACAACTTTTTCTAATGCTTGTATAAATCTTTCCACTCTTTTTCCAATTAATTGATCAAAATAAGTTGTTAACTAATATTTCAAAATTATTTATCAAACTTCTTTCGAAAGTAAGATAAACATATCTCTCCCAATTAAATTACTACACTCCTATGCAAAATAAGTTGGAATAGATTCATTAAGTTTATACTTTCATAAAAGTTACACACGACATATAGATATATTTCTATCCTATACACAAATCCAACTATTCAATCCTAAGAAGAATCAACTAGACATATGTCATCATATTTAGATGCAAACCTAGAATTCATCTGTCAATTTTATCTAGGTTATCATATTAATTGATGGCCAAACAATCATATAATAAGTACAAAATATGATAAACAACTCATATATGACCAACAAGAACTAGAAACGAGAACAGATTAATTTAACTAAACATCAGGTTCTGTTGCAATCTTAATAAAAATTTAGTTCATAATGTAATTGAAAAACATCATTCTAAAATTAAACAGCATCTCAGAAAATCAAGAAGTAAAAGTAAGAGAAAAGAATGAAAACTTAGTTGCAATCTTTAATCTCTCTTTAGCCTTCAATCCCGATTTTCTTCGTGATGCTTCATTCGATTCTTATCTTCAATTTTCTATCAATCTTTGGTCTTTTTTTTGTTAGCAGTCCCAAAATCCATATCGTTTTTATCCTAACTCAAACCCTAGCATATATGCCTCATTAGAGTCCAATTTCAAGTCAAAAACAAGTCAGAATTCGCGTCAAGAACAAACACACGTGCAACAACGCTCAAAATCAGCGTAGGGGCACTGAGTTACTATTTTTTTTATGCGCTGGTTTCCTTTCAAGCCTAAAATTTTCCTTCTTGCTTAGCTTTCAAAAATCCAACACCTAGGCTCTAAATTGACCTTGTTTCATTCTAAATGTTCTTGTTTCCTTCCAAATGGTGATCCCTACAAAATAACATCAAAACACACAAAACAAATAAAAAGAAACATAAAATATTTAAAAACTTGCAATTTCATCAAGCAAAAAATACTCAATTTGTAAGTATAAAATCCACTCATCAAAGATGTCTTGACAGACATTACTTCAATTAACTACACAATTAAGACTATAATGAACACATATTCAAAACTCTTCATCCACTAATGGAAAATACCTCTATAAATAGCTTATCTATACCTTAAGGCAACAAAGAACACATACTATAACATCCAAATGCTTATAGGTTTCCTAGACAATGCCCACGCAAAACAAGATCACATGCAAGCTGATATCGACTGTCTTGAACCCGAACTTTACATGTCCAAAAAATAAAGAGACGAGTGGAAGAAATAACAAAGTCCTTCAAAAAAAATTTACAAAAGGAGATAAAAAGGCAAAAAAGCTTGAGGTTAAGTTAAAGAACATCAAAAATAATTTTCTTTTGCATTTTTTAAATATAAATCAAATGAACAACATATGTAATCTCCTTCTCTCAATGAAATATAATATTTTACTTTTTAATGTGTGTACCTATGCTAACTTAATTTTGTGTACTTAACACGTGTAAAGACATGTCTTAATATGCATATGTACAGTTGTTGAGACACGATACGTTCATCAGAAGTGGTGTTTAAAACCCACACCATTTGAAATTCAAAAAATAGGTGCGTAAATGAAAGAATTTTCATTCAAAATCATAATTCATTAATATTAAAAAAATGAAAAACGCCAAAAAAACCTCTCTCACCCTTTTGTCTCATTCAACACTAAAGATATTGACTACACTTGAAAACCCCTCATTCGTAGAGGAATAGTCTCCAAAACCCTATTGCATATCGATACATTTTGTGAATGTACTCACGAATTACCATAATCCATTATGTGTTCCAGCCAATCTTTTGTGAGTTGAAGTTAGAGTTTAATGCAATAAAATTCAATCCATACCTAGTGCAAAAATCTTTTTTGGCGTTAGATTTTGTAATTACATGTTATACTAATATTTGTAAATAAATTCCCCTTTTGTGAACTAATGTTACTCCTATGTATTTGGAGCTTAAATTTATTGTACATATGCTATGTACCTGAATGACAACTAGGATTAGAAACTTTTTTTTTTAATTTAAACTAGGGTTTCATTGCAATATGACGATGCCTCGGAAATAGTGAACCCCAAGTCCAGTAGCCGAATGGGGGGGTAATGAGCATGGGTTTCTCAAGATTATGAGAACGAATGGATATTCCAATAGATAGAAAAGACACGACAGTTAAGTGGTTCAACCTAGCCAATGGACTGTGGCTACATCCACTATAATGAAGTCTCTAGCTCCTCGAGGTTATATATTGATTCTCATTTGGATACAGTTGGATTGCGGGCGCCGGACCCTTACAAGATGTTACCCTTTCCTAGCCGTATTGCAGAGAATGCCCAAGGAGAGGTAGAGGACAAAGATCAAGAAGATGCCCCATGGGTAAGGTAACACTGTTCTATTTATATGAGTCGTCCTCTCTAGGGTTTCTATCAGTTCCTCTTATTCGCTTGCTGATTTTGTGGGGACCTCCCATCCTTGCTTTGCAAGAGAACCCTGTTAGCCGGCATTACTGTACCCACTATTCCTAGGTCGATATGCATCACCACTCCCAGTAGGTGGGCGTGACTGTCATGGGTTTCAGAAATGGTCCCCTGCCCTTTGGGACACGTGGCACCGTGGGAAGTGTCTTGGGTTAGGGTTTGATTTCCCCTTCCTGACTGCTTTTGGTTTGGGCCAGAGTACTGGCCTATTTGGCCTTGCCCCTTTTCTTCCCGATATGGGCTAACAAGGGACACCTCCCTTGGACTGATAGGCAAATCAAGGTTGTTGGGCTCCAGGGTCATGGCGGCCCGTATTGGCAATTTTGTCCTCATCAATTGCCCCCAGCCCCTGGTCACGAGAATGGCGTCATCTTTGACCTGGGGTTCAAAAAATACCTTTTTTGATTTTGACTTTAGTCCTTTATGGGGCTGGGTTGCCTGGTTTGGGTTGAGTTGGTGCTTGCTGGTTATGGCAAAATGGCCTGCACACGTGTCGCCAGCGGGTGACCTCGATATTGTGGTTTCCTTGGTGTGACCTGTCCAGCGGTATCATCATTACTTAAATGCTGCATGTAAAGAAGGGGGTGGAATTTCCTCGCCTTCTAGTGTTTCATGCCTTTTGAGAGTCTCTTTCGCATCTTATTTTCTCCTTTCGACTTGTGAGACGTCTCATTCCAAGCTTTTTGGTGACTCAGAGCTTCTTCGTCGCTGATTCTCTTATGCTTCTAGCACTTCACTAGGTACGTCCTCTCTCCCTTTTTTTTTTGGCTTCGATCTGGATCCATTCAACCCTCCTTGGTGGGGCTTCGAATTTCATTTTTTGATCTGGAGGTTTAGCTACTTTAGGAACTACTCTGACGACCTCTTCTCCCTTTCGCGATTTGTAGATCACTCCTCTGTGTTAAGGATACTTTTGTTTAAAGCTTGGCGTCTCAAACCTTCATTTTTAATGGATTGCGTCTTGCATTTACCTCCTCTTCATTCTGGCTTGCGATATGAGCTTTTGATGGGGAAATTCGTCGTTTCTTCTGAGTTAAAATTTGCTGATGAGGAGATCGAGGGGGCCTCGACGGCTTCCTCTAGTGGTCGTTCCTCTTCTGCTAACGAAGAGGCTTTGGGGTTTGTCCTAAGAGTTTCATCCTCGATGCCTCTTGTAGATGTCAGGCCTCTCTTCACTTTGTCCTTCCTTTGTTCGGGAGGTCCTTCACTTCTTCAACTTTTACCTTGCGATGCTCCTCTCAATAGCTTGGGTGGTCTTGTTGGCTTTTACGGCGAAGTGGGGAAAGTTAATACCCTAGTCTAGGGCCACTGTGTCGGAGTTTTTTCAATTTTTTTGCTCCGAAGAGGTATCCAAATTTTATCACTTTGTTCCTAGGCAGGGCGGAGAAATCCTCATTCGGGACCGTCCCTCAGAGCCTAAAGGGTGGAGGATGAGGCACCTCTTTATTTTTGGAGTTGGTTGGGAATATGGGGCCCATTTTCTAGCTTCATTAAGGGCTTCCACAAAGTGGGCGCAGCGCAAAAACTTAGGTGAGTTCGTGTTTCTGATGGGTCTTGGTCAACTTTTTCCATTCTGTATCCAGTAATCTTAATGTTTGTTCGTGCTGGAGTAGGTGAGCTCCTGCCTTTATCTGATAGGGAGATAGCTCGAGTTAACCAGGCCCGAGCTCGCTTGCCTTTTTTCTTTCATGAGTTGATGCATCTCGAGCAAGCTTTAAGTCTGAGCAGTTATGAGTTTTTAACATCCTGCTTCTGTTTATTTTTTCGTAACTTGTTCAGGAACTTATCTTTTTTTGGATTTCGTCTGTGTAGTCCCTTCGTATTTGGTCACTCAACGCGACATGATCATGAAACGAGTGATTGAGAGGAGGCGGGCCAGGAGCTCGGAGCCTCCGGCGAAGAGGGCTAGGTTAAGGGAGAGTGGTTCTGACCAGGCCTTAGGTCTGAGCACTGAGGCTGAGACTTGTGCTGCTGTTGGCAAGGTTCCTGCCTCTGCTGTTGAGGTCCCCAGCCCTCAGCCAGGATCTGGAGTTGGGGAGGCCACCGTGGGCACGATCGTAATTGATCCGATGAGAAGGGTTGTTTGGCGGGGTTCACCCTCTGTCGGGGCAATTAGTTCCAGCTCGGCCTGCACTTTTTCAGCCCCAGTTGTTGATCCTTAGGTGATCTTACTTCGAGACATGAGCCTGAACAGTAGCGCCTTGATCGGGTTGATCCCGCGAGCTGATTTGTGACATTCCGTCGAGCTTCCTTTCCAAGTTTGGAGTCGTGACGCGTTTCATGTACTCCTTGATGTATATCTTGCTTTTTTCTTTGCTTTTTACTTTTTAGCGTCTCAGACCTTCTCTTTATTTTCAATCCGTGACTCATGTCTTCGCACTTGGGAGAGAGATTCACATCTTGAGGGATGACATCTAGAAGAGGCTAGCTGAACTCCGAGAAGCTCGCCAATGGGGTTCTGAACTTCTGACCTGGGGTCTGGAAATCGAGAAGGAGTTGGAGCAAGTTCTTTAGCAGCGGGCTCAAACCTTTAAACAACTGGTTGCCAGCACTTCTGCCAAGGTTTCTCTGAGAGAGGAATTAGCTCGCATAAAGGAAGATCATGATGCCCAGACTGTGGATCTGTTGAGCTCCTTTGTTGCCCGATTTTTACTGGCGAACCAGCTGAAAGAATCATAAAATCTTATTGCTGAACTTTCCTATTCTTTGGCTGCAGAGTGCCAGTTGGTTGAGGACCAGCAGAAGGAGATCGAGAAAGATAGGTTGGAGGCAGCCAAGGCCTTTGTGGATGGGTTCTTCGATTTTGCTAATCAGGCGATTGAGAGGTTCCTTGGCTTGGATTTTGAGCAGTTTCAGCTGTAGTTTGATGTTCAAGTTGGTGATGGTGCTCCTGATGCTGTTCCTCCATCTGACCAGACCTAAAGTTCGGCCCATTTGACTTTTTATTTTGTTGTTGTTGTCTTTGTCTTGCCCTTTTTGTAATACTTGTAAATACTTCTTTTTGCAATGGAACTTTTCTTTCTTCGCGAGGTGAAGTGTTTCCTTTGTGATGGTGTTACACTCCTCTACCCCTTACTCCAGGAGGCCTTGTCCTGCTTGGAGTGATGTTGCATTTTGGGCTTCCAATTCGCCTTACCACGAGTAATAGCGTTGTTAGGGATGATTGGGCGATCCTTGGTACTCTATTTTCTTCTTCCCGTCTCAGCTTACAGCTGCCAATGTGGAGGGGATAGCAAGGCGTTATGACTTCCCGGACGGCCTCGCTGCTAGGGCTCCCTCCGTGGATGAGCCTTGCAATATCTCATCCCGTCAGGAGGTTTCTTTCTTCGAAGGTTCGTTTGAAATGGGGCTCTGTTTCCCGGTACATTAGGATTTTGCTTGGGTGCTTTCCCAGTATGGGTTATGCCCTTTTCACCTTTTGCCTGGGGGATGGGCTGTCATGGTAAGCTTCTTCATTTTTGGCGCCTTCAGGCTTCGATGACTTTCCTACCGTACCTCAGTTCATGTATTTCTTCGAGCTTTTCCTTGATTTTCCTCCTATCTTTTATACTTTCACTTGGAGGCGTACTCGTGGTCCACTATTGATCACGGGTCTCCCAAGCTCTCTTGATGGGTGGTCACGGTGCTGTTTCTTTGTCTTTGGGGATTCATGGGAATCCACTTTGCGGGAAAATTATCACATCAAGGTTCCCCGCACTTAGAGGAGTTTTCGTGATGATGGTACGCGTGTGGATGACTTACTTGTCCCCAAACAGCTGTTTCTACTCTGCTGACTTTGATTTTGTGTTGTACAGGTGTCCCTAGTTTTATCCCTAAAGATGAATTTGAATTCAAGATGGTGGAACAGGTGGCACCGGTCCCCTTTTCCAATCTCGTCATTTTCGAGAACCTGGTTTTGTTCAATATATGAGGTAATTCGAGCCGGATTAGGTTCGCGCATTCCTCCTTTCTTGAGTCCACTACTTCGTCCTCCTAGTCGAAAGAAGCCATCCCTAGTAGGAAAAGGTGAAGAAGTAACTCGGAGTCCCAGTGGTTGCCTACCCGTGATGCTGTGGTGGAGATCCTTATGAAGTAGCTTATTGAGGTTGAGGCTGAGAGGGATGTCTTGAAGGAAGAGAACTCATGCCTTTTAGCGATCAGCGGTGAGCTGGAGAAAGGAAATTTTAAGTTGAAAAGGGTCGTTGGTGGTGGAGCCACTGGCAAGAGCCTGTGATATTTTTCTGTCGGATATGTTCTTTTTTTTTTTACCGCTCTATTTAGTGCTGACTTTTAGTTCCTGATGCTGTAACTTCTGCGTTCCGAAGTGAACTCTTTTGTTCTAAATATGATGGAATCTCTTGGCCATGAACTCTGGGCCTCTGGGTTAGTTTGATGCAAACTTTCTCATTTTGGTATGCTTACGAGCTTTCTTAGGCTAAAAAACCTGCATACTGAGCTTATAAGCTCTCTTAGGCTGAAGAGCCTGGATACCGAGCTTATGAGCTCTCTTGGGCTGAAAAACCCAGATGCCGAGCTTATGAGCTCTCTTGAGCTGAAAAACCTGGATACCGAACTTACGAGCTCTCTTGAGCTGAAAAGCCCGGATACCGAGCTTACGAGCTCTCTTAGGCTGAAAAGACTGGATACCGAGCTTACGAGCTCTCTTGGGTTGAAAAACTCAGATACCGAGCTTACGAGCTCTCTTGGGCTAAAAAATCCGGATACCGAGCTTATAAGCTCTATTGAACTGAAAGGCCCGGATACCGAGCTTACGAGCTCTTTTGGGTTAAAAAATTCGGATTCCGAGTTTACGAACTCTCTTGGGTTGAAAAACCCAGATACCGAGCTTACGAGCTCTCTTGGGCTGAAAAGTCCGGATACCGTGCTTACGAGCTCTCTTGGGCTAAAAAACCCCAATACTGAGCTTACGAGCTCTCTTGGGATGAAAAATCCGGATACCAGATTTGTTGTAGTCTCTTCCTTTTATGAGCACTCCAAAAAATGTTTCATTGATTTTCCTTAAAAGGGGGCTTTACATATGCTCTTCTTGCTACTACAACATCTCTCTAGGAAGGTCATTGATAGAACCGTTTTAGGTGATCTGCATTCCATGAATATGGAAGGTCTCTTCCTTCTTCTGTTTGTAACACATAATTCCATGGTCGAACAACCTTTTTATCGATACAGGGTCCTTCCCAGTTAGGCCCGAGTTTACCATGGGTTGGATCTTTTTCCGGGCTGGGAGTCGCCTGGTTTGAAACTTCTTCTCCTCACCCGCCTGTTATAGAACCTTGTCATGCTCCTTTGGGAGAATATTCGCTGCAGGGCCTCATCGCTCTTCTCGACGAGGAGATCAAGGTTTATCAGCAGGGATCTCTTATTTTTCTCGGGGTCGAAAAGCTTGGATCTCACAGAGGACACTCCTACCTTGACGAGGGCCATTGCCTCGGTACCGTAAGACAGATTGAAAGGGGTTTCGCCTGTTGCGATACGAACAGTTGTCCGATACGCACACAGTACTGCTGGGAGGTGGTTCACCCATTGAGACTTAGATGCCTCCAACCTAGTTTTGAGAGCTAGTTTGATGGTTCTGATGGTTACTTCAGCCTGTCCAATAGACTGTAGGTGGGCAGGAGCAGAGAAATAGTTTTTGATTCCCAGCTTGACACAAAAACCAATGAACGTAGGGTTGTCAAATTGTTTTCCGTTATTTGAGACTAATGCCCTGGATATACCAAAACGACAGATTATAGATGATTCAGACCTAATATTTACAATTATTAGAGGAAAGATTGATCATTTTGATACGAAAGTGTGATGATAATGTTAATTTATTAAAAGATTAATGTTATGAGAATTAAAGTGGAGTTGTGCTGTTCTGCAGGCTTATAGCGCAAAATTGGAACTAAGTGATGAGAAGAAATAAAGCATGACTTAAAGGGAGATCACACTAGAACACGCGTCCGGACGGAGGAAGATAGCGCGTCCGGACGCGATTGGCAGAAAGTTGATAAAATAAAGAAGGACCAGTCTGGATAACGCGTCCGGACGGTTGAAGGAGGTGCGTCCGAACGCGTGTCAAATGCCTGCTGCCGAAGTTGGAACCCTAATGAGATTCAATTTCCCTCTAATGAAAAATATAAATAGGAACCTAGGACTTGGTAGAGGGGGACTTCTTCTGCTTACGAATTCCATCTTTTTATTTCTGCATTCTTTCTATTATGTCCGGCTAGAAAGCTCCGCTAGGGCTAGGGGAAAATCTCTCAATAGAGTACGGTATTTTTATCGACTTTTGTACTTAATGATTTATGTTATTGTGTTAATTTAATTCCTAATATTTTAGCAAAGTGTTTATGCTGTAAAAACTCCTGAGTTGTTGTGCCACGTACATCGATTGCTTGAGTTTCCCTGCGTATAAATCACTGGTTATTCCA
>CM042193.1:17845791-17876159 GCA_023539305.1 Ilex asprella | reverse complement strand
CTCACATAATAAATTAAAAATAATTTTTAAAAAAATAATACAAAAAAGTACCTCATTTAGTTTTTCCCCTTTAAGCCTCAAATTGCCTTGAGCCACTCCCAAATTTATGTCAAACATGTAAAGATGACAAACGCTCATTGATTCAGTTGGTGTTTATATATGATAATGGTCCATTTAAGTTTGGGCACTTTTGGGCCCAAGACCCTCCGAGTCCACAGATAGTGGCCCAAGAAGCCCATCCAGGCAATACCCCTTGGGCGCGAACTAAGCCACACCGCAGAGCCAGGATGTGACCAAGGGATATATGTATATGCCTGACACATATAAGCTCGGGATACAGTAACTTGGACCAAGGTCAACCTAAAAACCTGCAAAGGGATACGTATCCAGGGGATAAGGGAACACAGTCACATGGCTCTGATAAATAGTAACCCACAAGTAGTGGAGACAGATCAAGGATAACAGTCTTTAGATAATAGAATCATAAATGTTTGGGATGACATTGCCAGGGTAGAAACAGATATAGAGGGGACTACTGAATCAGCTAACAATGGTGGATGTGAAACCCTAGTTATCTGTAGTATAAATAGTTAGGAGTGCTATAGTGCACATAGATGAAGATGTCAGTATATAAGCAAGAGAGAATCGAGTGATATCTTGTAATGGCTTCAAGACTCACTCTATGTAACAGTCACCATCTTCCTCAAGTAATACAATCCCCCCAAGGAGCAAAAGTATCCCTTATAGTGGATGTAACTTTAGTCATTCGACTAAGGTAAACCGCTTAAATTCTATCTTCTCCTCATTATTCATTTACAATATACACTCATACACGCACCCACTTAAGCATACACAAGGACATTGGGCCACACCCGATTTTGTTCTGTGACCTATGTATGCTAGTTTTGAGCACAAAGCAGAACGCGTTCAAGGGAAGACAATGGAGACTGACGAAAAAGAAGTACAACTTTTAAAGTGAATTTTGGTGATACAAATCCGCTCAAAAATTGCAATGAGTACCCTTCTATTGCATTAAATGTGTCTGCCACGTGGCACAAAAATGTGGGGATTGGGCGCTACTTTTGAGGAAGCATTTCATCATCATGGGCACGTCCCTGCAACCAAAGAAAACTGCCAAATCCTAGGTATATGATAGGACAGGTTAAAAGGTTCAAAATGACCCTGATGAGCCTAGCCAATTAAGCACGGATACCCAACTCCGGTCTCCGACGACAAGCTCTTCAACTCTTTCGTGAGACAAACTCTTCAAATAATAAAGCTTCTTAGCTCATGTGGATAAGCTCTTCAACCCATTCCCCCCAAGGGAAACTTCTCAGTTCCCACAACTTGTTCATACACGCTTGATGACCTCATCAACTCGGTCATGGGAAGCTATTCCGCCCATGAAGCACATTAACTCATGGGGTTGGGCTCTTCAGTTCATTCTTCCCTGTTAACATCTAAAGACACATGTAGCTCAAACATGGTAGAAAAGTCTTGAGTAAGTTGACTAGGTCAAGGCAAGACACACATGCTGAGCAGCTCGGCCCTGTCCAAATTATCTTAACCAACTCAAGTAAACTTGGCCCAGTCAAGCCATATCACAATTTAATAAGCTATGCAGCTCACGCTTGAAAAAAATTCCTCGATTTAAAAGGCTCTTCAACTCATGCGAAGGGTATACATCCCAATACATTCAGCTCGAGAAAGTCCCCATGTCAAGTAATAGATCTCTCTACCCTAAACCCACCACCAAAATCACTAAGTCTAAGGGTGCCACCAAAGCATTAGACTTAGTGCCTTTCCAAAAATGACAAACAGACAGCTTGCCTTTGCAAACGAATATCAAAAAATGATCCAGACGACCAGTGTTTATTCCTCTTGCTCCTCCAAGCTCTAAAGTCATTGAAGCAACAAAAGAGGGCTAGGGAAGGATAAACAAATAGGCAAGCACACAGAACCATCCAAAATAAAAAATAATACAAATTGTGAAAAAACACAACAAGACTATAGAAGTAAAGGATAGAATAACGCAAGAACACAAGTTTTCGAACCCCAGATGTCAAGCTACCAACTTCAAAAGCCTATGGATGAGAGCTATGCAATATGCTCAGGATTGTCCTTAAAGACAGGCCCCACTTCTTTCACATACTCAGCTCCCGATCCCTCCGCTAGTTCCTTAGGCTTTAACGCTTCAAAGTCTAACTCGAACGAGTCTATACCTAGTTCGAGGTACTCTTTCTCGACATCTCTCGGAAGTTTATGAACCCGCACAGAAAGACGAAGGCGTTCTCGCTGAGAAGCTCCGCGATCTTTTCATCCTTGGCTTTTGACTCCTCTTTTTTGGTTTCAGATCATCATTCTTCCTATTGGTAGAGTCTTTGGTGTCCAAGAGATGCGTTCCCAGCTCGATATTTTCCCTCTTTGCCTCCTCCAACTCAGTGTTGTGGACTACAATCTTCTCCGCAGCTAACTTCTTCTTAGCCCTAGCTACATCAGCAACATCCAGAACTTGGCCCAGCTCACGGCCTTTGGCAGTGAGTTCCCTCTTCAGATTCTGTTCAGCAAGCTGATCCTTCTCAAGCTTTAAGTGAAGATGAGTTTTCTCAGAGGACTGGCCTACTAACATCCTCGATAAGTACTGATCGTGAGATTCCATCCCCTTGATGCAAGGCAAAGGCTAGCGGCCAAAATTAACACAATAAACAACCAAGAACAACTCAAGAGCATGAAGTTAGTTCAAAAAAAAGAGAATAACATGATACCTCAGGCAAGCCCTGAACGGCGTAGTGAACCTTTCACTCAAAGCTGGTCTTCATGGCCTTTTTAGGGTCCATAGCAAGGACTAGACCAGTAAGTGTAGCCACAACTGCCTTAGGGTCGTGAAGGAAGTCGTTCTCCCTCATAGACATACTGTGAGACTCCTCTACAATCTCAACTGTTAAAGAAGGCGACATTGAAGAAGGGGCCAAAATGGTCTCATCCGACTCAGCTCCAGTAGTTTTGAGCCCTTCCTTGGAGCCTAGCTCGGGTCCTATAAGAAGGGCTAAAATAGTGTCAGAAGAGGGAAAGTCAACCCCATCAGATCCTGATGGGTTAGACATCGACCTCACCCTCTTGGAAGAAGGAAGCTCAGAGGTCTTCACCAACCTCTTCTTTTCCTCTGCAAATATCTCCATCACAAGTCTTTGGTTGAGAGCCATTTGGTCTGTAGCCTGAATAAGGAGCTCGGGCTCTAGTGCAGCAGTCCGAACGGGCACAACCTCAGCAGTAGGTCCAAGCCCATACACAACAAGTTTTTCCTTGGTTACAAGAATGGAAAAAGACATGAATCCATAAACTCTAGCTAAAGCTACTCTCTTAGTCTCTACATCTTCCAAAAAGGGATAAAAATCTGCAAGCAAGACAAGAAGCAAGTTAGAACCACAATGCATGGAAGGTTGCCAAAAGATCTTGACAATTCCCAAGTATCACCTCGGACAAAGACAAATTTTGGTTTCCACTCCTTGTTGGACTAAGGGAGCCCAAAAATCAAACTCTTCACCTTAACCCACTTAGCAAAGTAGAAAAAACCCAAAGCAGGGGAGGATTTAAATTGGAAAAGGTGGGTGAATTCATGGATGGTAGGAGGAGAAGTGTCTTCACTTTTTCGGCAAGGGACAAGAAAGTCAACCAACATTATAAAAAGTAAGGACATCCCAGAAGAAGGGTGGATATGGAACCTAAGGCTAGCTTTGAATGCTGAGGTGAAAAAATAGGTCATTCCAAGAATATGAGTTGTACCTCTCATTCTCCTTTGGAGGATGAAGTAAAATAGAGGGAGGGAATGAGTACTCTTCCCTTAAAGCCTCAAGGTCATCCTCATCAATACGACTTGGGGTTGACTCGAAATAAGGTCAGACAAATCTCGACAAACCTTTTTCTTTTTGGGACCAGAGGAAGATAAGGAACCCTTAGACTGCATTTTCTTAACACGACTCGAGGTGGCAGGGGCAGAGCCAGTTGGGGGCTAGTTAGAACGTCCTAAGGTAGAAACCATGAGAATCGACTCGAGATGGGGGACCAAATCTAAAACCCTAGGCTAAAACTTGAACCTTTTTGGTAAGGCTAATGAAAACTGGTCACTGTTCACCCCCAACAGGCAAAATATCCTTGGTAAGGGGCTCCTCTCTACCATGGGGAGATAAAACCTCCTTGATATTCTCACTACCTTCCCCTTTCCATGACAAAGACTTGGAAGAAGTGTTAGACACGACTCTCCCCATTAGAACTTTGGATCTCATCCTAGAATGCACAGAGGACAGATTCAAAGCATAGTCCGTTAAAATTTTGGAACTAAGCACCAAGATCTAACGAAGGTCAGTCTCAGCATAAGAAGGTAGTCAACAAACCGAGAAAGAAAGGCAAAACTGTCGGAATGTCGCCTGAGAAACTAAACCTCCAAAGAATGAAACAGAACCCAAGGCACCACCAACTGGGGTTAAGGGGATCTAGAGTGAGGAAAAAGGAACGAAGACATACCTAATGGGAGACTAGGACCAAGTGGCGTAGGACGAAGACACAAAAGTTCTAAAAAATGCCGAAGGAACAAGGAAATCGCATTTGGAGCTAGAGAAGGCGAAAGAGTGCGAAGAGTCACAAATTTGAAATTATGATGAAAAATTGGGGTGCACCCTTTTGGTTTTTGACCAAGCATAGGGGAGAACCGTACCAGGGAAGCCATCATCGCATGACGTGGGTACTCCCTTGACACGGTTATCAAATCGAAGTAAGTATGGGGGGATGAATTTACTGTTAAAGTGACACTAGTAATCATGAAAATCGTCGTCTCCAAAATAATCATTATGCCGAATAGGTTGGGCTTAACCCT
This sequence comes from Ilex asprella, assembly GCA_023539305.1. Lineage (NCBI taxonomy): Eukaryota > Viridiplantae > Streptophyta > Magnoliopsida > Aquifoliales > Aquifoliaceae > Ilex > Ilex asprella. The sequence goes on along the minus strand of CM042193.1, from coordinate 17,871,289 downwards.
ACGTAGGAGCTAGAAGGTCATTCTCCTGTCCTAGGGCTGAGGGCAACTGATAATGGTCAGTTTATGTCTGGACCCTTTTGAGCCCAAGACCCTCCGAGCCCACAGATAGTGGCTCAAGAAGCCCATCCAGGCAATACCCCCTGGGCTCGAACTGGACCACACTGCGAAGTCAAGACGCGACCAAGGGAAACTCGGGATTAATGGGCTTGGCAAGGTCAATCTAAAAAGCTACAAAGGGACACGCGTCTAGGGGAGAAGGGAACATAGTCAAGCAGCTCTGATGAAAAGTAACCCAAAAGTAGTGAAGACGGATCAAGGAACAGTCTTCTATAGTGGAAATCAGAAATGTTTTGGACCATAATGTGAAGGTAGAAATGGATATAGAGGGGACCACTAGATCAACCAAGAAGGACGAATGTAAAACCCTAACTATCGGTAGTATAAATAGTTGGGAGTACTACAATGCACGTAGACGAAAATACCACTAAGCAACTAAGAGAGAATCAAGTGATATCTTGTAACAGCTTCAAGCCTCACTAGTCTCTGTAATAGTCACCATCTTCCTCAAGTAATACTATCACTCTACTGAGCAATAGTTTTCCTTATTGTGGATATAACCTAAATTCATCAGCTAAGATGAACCATTTAAGTTTTGTCTTCTTTTCATTGTTTATTTATGGTATCAATAATGTTGTACTGACCAAATTTAGAGCCCAAATGACATGGCAGTTGACTTGAGTTTTTTTTGTCCCATGTGATTTGGGCCTAATGAAGGCTCCAAATAATATGATGTCAGGTTATTTGGACTCCAAATTTAGTCCCAAAATTTGGTCAATGTAGCATTACTCTTATGGTATACACTTTTACATGCACCCACTTAAGCATACACACGTACTTTAGGCCCCAACCCATTCTTTTCTGCCCGTTGGATACCCTTAATAGGTTTCGGGAGATATTATGAACAGTAATTCCGATAAAAAAGTATTTCCACTTGTACTGAAAAAGAAGATTGTTCTAAGATTTGTTTGATTTAAACTTCACAAGTTGTTTTCATCATGTGGAAGTGGATTGCACGCAAGTGCGTAGACATCAAAATCAAGAAAAAAGCACATTTTTTCTGTAGTCAAGGTCAAGAAAAGCAGAAAACTGAAAGTCTTTCACGCGTTTGGCATTAGACACAAAAGATGCAGTTGATCAGCCCGGAATACACCACTGTCGCACTACTTCTGTCATTAAACATAATTAGTCAACTCAAGCATAATTACAATTTAATTGAGAATATTTTTCTAGTCTACTTACGAAAATTTACATGTCCTACGAAATTTGGAATAGTGGTTAAGTTCTCAACAATCCGTATTAGAGAAAACACTATACACCACAAGATCGAGTTAAGAAATGAGTAATATTTTTTTTTTGACAGAAGTTTAACCTAATTGGGAATGAGTAACATTTAGTTTAATTAAAATGCCTTAGCGTGAGCTACGGTCAGCAACATGATAGAATATTACGAGCTTCACCGACACCCACTTCCATCAGTTTTGGGAAGAACCAGTAAATTCTTAAGACTTTGCTTATTTTTCCCCTTGGTTTTTTTGTTAGTTGTGTTTGTTATTAGATTCTTTTTTCACTAAGAGCTGGAACAAGAATGATAGAAAATGGTGATTCTTTTGAAACCTTGTTTTGGCTCCTTTGGGGTTTACGAATGTACGTGTCATTGGATTAAGTAGTGTTCAATGTTCATTCACATTCTAGCAGTTTTCTTTTATACGCAGTGGCGTGAGACATCAAGTACGAGTTGGATCAGTTTGTACTCAGCTGCCACTCCTTATTAAGAAAGGCTTGCTTAAATTATCGTCCACACAAACTAATCCATCTCACCCTTTGGAGATAGCTCTTCTTATCTAATCACATCTCTTTTTTCTTATAGTGAGCATAACATTTCTCCTACCAAAAGGAAATCTTGTTTTGCTTCCAAAAAACATTGACCTTCACTTAGCCAAATGAAGCACAGATGAGTCAATTTACTAAGTTTAAGTTGTTATAAGCTTTCAAAAGAATCTCAACTTTCTTGATTTGAAAATATATCTAGACAAAATTTCAAGGAGTAATTCAAGTGTTAAAAATGAAGAGTTTTAAACTTAGACGTACTAAGTTTGAATTTTAATAACTTTTTGGAGTCAAGTTTAAAAGATTTATTCTTCATGAATACCATAGTCTCGGCGTGAATGACTTGTTTTTAAACGAAAAAGGTAAAAAATTAATCGAGGTGCGAGTAAGTAGACCCAGACATCTGACTATTGAACCCAATATATATATATATATATATATATATATATCTCTCTCTCTCTCTAAAGAAAGTCCCATATATTGTTATGTACCATGTAGTATTTAACGTTTGGAATATTAATTCACTATCATATATCTCTAATTGCAAGAAAATGTAACATTATTATTATTGTTTTCTCCTTTTTCGGTTGTTGAGTCAGTAACCCGTTGAGTTTATGATTCTATGTAAAATACTAGTTCTTGGAGGAAACCAATGGAAAGAACAAGAAAATCGCCTCAAGTGTTTACAGTATTATTACATGCTCTACTATGAATAAGACATCAACAAAACCACCATTTATATTTGATTCTACATCTCTTATACGCACATAGATTTCAGCGCATCCTAAATTATCACGCTGAGGTGAAAAATTTATCTAACTTAAAAAGAGAAACTATATACAACTACACATTACGTTTCATATAATCAATAATCACGATAATAGAATAAATTGACGGAATTGTTTTACCAAGATTTTTCAAAACTTAATTACTTATACAAGCATGCCATGTGATCACAGGTCTGCATTTAAAGTTGAGAGTTATGGGACGGTAATTCAAACCTGAATTTTTTTTACTACTTTTTCCAAAAAAAACCACAATTAGGTAAAGCAAGGTGGAGGGCATTACTGTAAATTTACGAAAAAACACTGAAAGCATCCAAATCCCCAAACAGCCCCTGGATTTTTTTTTTCAGGCGTTCTGACGCAGATGATGACTTCGTATTCTGACACGTGTAGTCCGGCATTGATTTACCTCAATACAGTTTTTAAGGTTTCACCCCTATTTCTCTCTCATCTCTCTAGTTTCAGTTTTCCACCCCGTACCCCACTTGTTTGATTTCACCATTCTTATATTGTGTTCGTCTACCTCAATGTTTGACCGTCCGATTACCTTTATTCATAATCACAACCATTAAGCATAAAGTTGGCCCAGCCAAGACATACACCTCTTATACACTATATCATTTCTTAATTACATTTGTTTATGAGAGCCTTGTCATGTTTAGTGTCTTAAAAATCCTCAAAAAATAATCTCAGAAGAGAGAGAGAGTGTGTATAGATTCATAGGGTAATAGCATATATTTCAGAGTTGGAGTGTGTTGTTCATATATATGAAGTGATACAAGGTAGGAAAAGCTAAAAAAGAGATATAGAGAGGAAAATTGTGTTTTTGTGAGGTTCTGTGATAATAGAGAGAGAGAGAGAGAGAGAATGGGGAGAGGTAGGGTTGAGCTGAAGAGAATAGAGAACAAGATCAACAGGCAAGTGACCTTCGCTAAACGAAGGAATGGTCTTTTGAAGAAAGCTTATGAGCTTTCTGTCCTGTGCGATGCTGAAGTCGCTCTGATCATCTTCTCCAATAGAGGAAAGCTCTTCGAGTTTTGTAGCAGCCCAAGGTATAACCTAAAAAACAAACTTTTTGTTTCTAGACATTTTTATGTACAGTCATGTATGCATAAGCATTGCTTTTTTTTTTTGCTTTCACTCTCATGTTTTCTCTCTCTAGATTCTATTTTTCTCTTTTGTATTTGGCGTTTTAGATCTAAATAGTTTGTAGAGAGATTTTTTGCAGTTTCAAGTGTTTGTTGAGCTTGTGAAAGAAGGAAAATAGTCAAAAGGAAATGCGACTTTGTTTTCTCTCTCTCTCTCTTGGTGCTGAGTTTTTGCCCTTTCTGTGAATGTCTCGGTGTTTATAGAACTTTGTGCTTGAGATGTTGTTAGATCTGGAAGTGGAAACCATGAAAAGAAGATCACTGCAATGAATGTTGTGTTTTGGTTGAATGATCTGTGTTTTTTGCTTCCTAGTCTCTTGACTTTTTGCTTCTTTCTGATTTGAGACTCAAAAGCTTTTGGATTTCTTGATGTTTAGTACTGTTTTTGTTAAATTTTGAGCTGCAAATTAGTCTGATCTATTTATTTCTTTTAAACATCTGCTGCTACTGGATGAAGCTGCCTAATTAGGAAATTTGTTTTCCAATGAAGTATTGAAATACCAATCTAGATTGTATCTTTTTACTCATCTCATTTTTTGTACTTTCCCCTTAAATTATTCTGCCATTGATCTATATGAATTTTGATGTTTACTGGATCCCGTTAGAAATACAAATATGGGTCATTTCATTTGTGATTTCCAAGTGTTTAGGGTTTTGGGTTTCAACTTTCTTAGTTATTTGTATTTTCTGGTCTTTGTACATCTTTCATGGCCCTTCTTTCTCTGCCTTTTTTTGTTCCATAATCTTCTGATTGGTGTTTCTACCTGAGCTAAATTCCTTTTTGTGTTTTGAGTGCAAATTCAGAACAAGAACTTTTCCATTACTTTCTTTTCTCTTCACCAGACGCAAGTGGAGACATTAATGAGTGTATTGCCAATTGGTCCACCTGAGATCCAATCAGTCTGATCTGACCCTAGGGTTTGGTTTTCATTCCCCCTATCAACTCCTCCTCATGTCTTCCAAATCATGTCAATGTCTTCCAATTTATGAGTGTGATTTTTCAAAAGAACAGTCTTATATCCAGTTACCTACTTACTTGGTCTTAGCGTTCCTCCCGTTATTCGATCAAACAGAAATATTTTAAAATTTTCCCTAGCTTTATAAGTCTATTACACACACAGCTAGAGTTTATCCTTTTTCTTCGAAAAAAATAAAATAAAATTGGAAAGTAATTTTTGGAATATGTAATATAGTGAAAGCATGACTTACTGTTTGTGTCTATGGGGTATTACATATGATCAAGTGTTTTGATTCCTCGATATGTGGAAGAAATTACATAGTTAGTTAACATCACGAGGATCACTCTTGACAAGACACTGTTTTACATGTACTATATTAGGCTCTTCACATGTTTAAGCTAATAGGACATTGATATGCAAAGGATAAAAGTCAGCTTTTCATTTTCTTAGGGAGTGTCAACTTTGGTTCGGATAATAGATTGTGTTTGGTGCTTGAGGTGATGAAGTCAATAAATAATCCAAGTTCATCAGTCAGTCACTCTTTCATTGAAACAGTATTATAAGTACTCATGGATTTGAACTAGATCTAATTTAAGTATCAACTGTGTACTGTAATTTCAGTATTGTTATTTGCGGTTTTTTTTATCATCGTACTTTTTTTTAAGAGTCAATTGTTGTTACATTAAATTCAATAATCTTAATAATAAAACCTTTGCAAGTTCCAATCATAAAGACTGTTTGTTCCAGTCAATAAACATTGTTTCTCGAAAAAAATATATATTTCTACTTGATAGATCACAAAGATTGTTGGCTTTACGAATATGCACCAATTTCCTTCATGTTGTATTGTTTGCCCTTTTTTCCCTTCCTTTTATTTTTGGGTTAAGGGTGCAGTTATGAATGATGCCTAGGTAAACATCTCATAACAATTTCATAGGGTGATTTTTCCTGACTGCAATATGCCTCTTCTTTTTTGTCGAAAAGTAAACAAAATTTATTCATCTTCTGTAATATATACCATGATGTACAAAGAGGAATCATCCCTTACATAGCAAAATAAGGCTTATTAGAAGCAAAAACCATGATTCTTGCCAGTTTAGACTTTTAAAATTATAAAATTTTCAAATTCCAAAATTTTTTTGTGCCCCAGAGCCAAAGAAGAAACTTATATAACCTCATTGTTTCATAATTTATAGGGTAAATTATAATTTTCACCCTTAAAGTATACATCTAATTCCTAATTGGTTCTTAAAGTTTCAATTGTGACAACTCAATTCTTAGAATTTTATTTGTCTTTCAATTTAGTCATTACATTGAAACTCACCAATATATTATGACGGAATGATATTTCATGACTAACACATGACTTCGGCTCAATGATATGTTTGTTTGTAAAAAATATTTTATGTATGAGCTTGAAAACCTTATTTTATTTCATCTGATTTAGAGAAAAAAAGGATAACAAACTTGAAAAAAAATATAATATTGAGACAAAGAGAGAAATAGCAATGTATTTGAGAGAGATATTTATTGCTAGACAAATATACTCTTAGGAACAAATTCTGTAACGTCTTTTTGTCAGAACAAATTGATAGATCAGGATGAAATAACTGAATTGAAACCCGGTTAAAATTGTAAGAGTGTAATTATTTAATTTAAAACTTTAGGGATCAAATAACAATTATGTGCATATTTAAATATTATAAATTATAAATGACCCTACTTTATATGCTCAGCACTAGAGTGAAAATGATTTAAGGTAATCCGCAATAGAGTTTGTCTTCTCTTTATGCATTCTTTTGGGCTGGAAGTCTCCTTATCTTGCAAGATCCTATATATCTTCCCTTTTTGCTTTAACAACTTTGCTCTTCATTTCCAGTTCAGTCATATTCCAAAGATAATTGAAGAGTGGAGATCTAATTTTGTAATTATCGATCCAGTTTGGATGATATGATCCTTAACATGTACAGAATTTAGTGAAAACTCATTTTTTTTTTTATGATGCTTTATATTTCTTTGCATACTAACAAATTGTAAATTGTATTTCGATCTCTTTTCATTTTTTCCAGTGTTTCTATCATCTTTTACTTGGTACATATGTTAATTATCCAATGCAGTATGCTCAAAACACTAGAGAGGTATCAAAAGTGCAACTATGGAGCACCGGAAACGAATGTATCCACGAGGGAGGCCCTGGTAAATATGTTATTTTCCATGAAAGCTTTAATGTCAATCTTGGAAAAAAATATAAACATTACTATATGGACATTAATGATCTAATCATAATGTGGTAGCAACCAAAGGTGTGTGCCCCTTTCCCGGATTCGTAGAATTATTTACCTCCTGTTAAAAGACATTAGGAAACCTGGGTTTTTATATATGCGCAAGTCTCATGACTTCTTAATGGAGTCTCAATAAATCACGATGTAGAAAAAGATGAAAATTAGCAGAAATTGAAGCATTTAGGAAATATACAAAACGGGTATTGCAATGCAACAACATGCTATGCCAAAAGCATAGCCTTGGTATGGACAACTGAAAAAGACTGCTAGGAATTTAGACTCTAGACGCACTGGAGCACTCATGCCTGCCGTCACACATTGATATAGAAAGAGGTTCAAGGGTCTTCAGTGTAAGGTCTGTGCAGTACTAACAATCCCGCGCAAGCAATTCCTCACACATAATTAAAGGAGCCGTTAAATGGTGACTAAAGCACCAAAAATGAGGAATACCCGAATTAATAATAGAAACAATAACACTTTTCGGCTAAATCTCGTTAATTGGTCATAACAATATTGTGGAAATGCTACACGGATCCATACAAAAGAAGAAGAAATCATTTAAACCTATTAAACCTTAATCTTAAACATAACAAACACGTAAAACATGTTATCTCTTTCCTTTCTTCCATTTATGTTTGATTATATGCGCAAAGCAAAAACTTTCTGTGAGAGCTTCATATCATATTACGTTGTGTTCTGGACTGGACCTGGTATAACCTTTTACATGGTTTACACCTTGAACTTGATTATTGTGGTTGCAGGAAATAAGCAGTCAGCAGGAGTATTTAAAACTTAAAGCGCGTTATGAAACGCTACAACGAACCCAAAGGTAAGAAATATAAACTGAACAGATTCTCATACATTAGAAAACAAAAACCAGGAAAATGTATCTATCACTTGAACCTTTGACTGCAATGCCACTAGGAATCTTCTCGGAGAGGAACTTGGCCCTTTAAACAGCAAGGAGCTTGAGTCGCTGGAGAAGCAGCTCGACATTTCACTGAAGCATATCAGATCAACGCGGGTACTTGGCTTATCATTTCAAATAATTGAATACATTCACCTAGCTAGTTTGAAATGAGCACTTTGGCAGGCATTTAAGTGGTGTGTGTCGTCTAATATAAAAGTGATGCATTTATCAAATCTTTACCTCACCATTCATCATTTTACAGACTCAATGCATGCTGGATCAGCTCTCAGATCTTCAAAGAAAGGTATGAAACTACTATAAAACTTCCTTTACATACTATATATACTCCTTCTATCCGGTTAACTGTAACATTGTTAATTCCTATATATATAGGAACAAGCACTTACTGAAGCAAACAGTACACTGAGACAAAGGGTGAGTAACATTCTGAACCATGTAGATACCTTTATATATTGAGGGTGAACTATCTGTACCTTATTTTATCAGTCTGAAAGCTGTTTACATTAGATTCAAAGTTTGTTACATAACTAAATCAGGGATTACTGTCATGAAGTCTCCCACCACATCATATACATTTGTCAATATCCATACAGTTTGAAATCATAATGTATCATTATGTGTTGTGAAGGTGCAATATGGTGAACAATCAAAAAAATCAAGAACATAAGAAAACAAGATTTATGTGGTTCGGTAGACATCCTACCTAAATCCACTAGAAGGGGTTTTCTTTATTACTGTTATTAACGTCCAAAAAGGTTATAACGTATTTATAAGCGCTTGTTAATAACCCTAATCTTAGTCCAACTAGCAAATCTAATACATTAATTTCTGGTAAACTTTTTAACTCATCAAATCTTGGTAAAAATCTTCTACCAAAGGTACATTGGAAATCCCCAAAATATTCCTTTCCAATCGTGAGGTATTCATCGTACCTCATACTTATTATTCAACCCGATACCAAACGGTATTAGTGCTGGACTATCCATTGACTTTTGGTAGGGAACACATCTCTATCTAAAAGTAAAACCGAATGAATATTATCCACATTAAAATTAACAAGACCTAATTAATATCAGCTACTCACTATTTCCAACATTGTGGCACCACTAACTTGGCTTATAGTTAACTGTTTGAGTTGCTTGACCAACAATGATGAACAAAAGTTCTTGGATACCTTATTTGTCTCTCCAGGAAGTTGAATATCTCCAGAAAAGACTTTCAGTTCAATTCCATCCTATTAAATATGTAACTTTTTCATTGACGCATTGCAGCTGATGGAAGGAAACCAATTAAGTTCGTTTCAGTGGAATCCGAATGCACAAGATGCGGGGTATGGCCGACAGCTAGCTCCACCCCAGGGTGATGCCTTCTTTCATCAATTGGAGAGTGAACCGACACTACAAATTGGGTAAGACCTCCTGAATTTTGAAGCAGCAAAAGCGTTAATCTTTTTCTTCAATGCTGTGCCCAGTCGTTCGTTATAACTAGACCACAGGATGGATTCAAAGAATAATATATCACACTAACCCAGCCAAGGTAAGAGAAAAATAAGGATATTTGAATTTCTTTATAATTACAATGTTAATTTTCAGATTCCAGCATGATCCAATAACAGTTGCAGCAGCAGCAGGCCCCAGTGTGAATAATTACATGCCAGGATGGTTGCCATGAAACAAAACAGCAAAACAAGCCATGGTATGCTTCTTCCCATAAGAATCAGCAAATCCAATGTTTTGTGTGAGTTGTTGAAGATAAAGACATGTAATGATATTATTCCTATACGACAATCCTATTATAACTCCATAAGTAATGCTGGATGCATGCTCTAGCACTGGATTTCTTTCTGCTTCCTTTACTCTGCTGCACATCTGCTTGTAAAGAAAACTTACTTCACAAGGACTCACAACATTTGTATCCTTGTGTTGCTTGTTTCAAAGCTTCTCGTGACAAATAAATCGAGGTGTTCATCTATAGTTTTGGGTCAGTTCGATTTAAAATAAGTTTTTTTTCTTTTTTTTTAGTCAGTTAGTAGACGGATAGAGATTGGGCTCGATTTCAAAATGAATTCAGTAAACAACAGGAGTCCAACAATGACTTGTTAGTTTGTTAGACTCGTGAACATTTCTATATAAATATATCATATTAATATAATATATATTAGATAAACGAGTCAAACTTGAATAAGATGTTTGAAAATTATCTAGATTCCAAGTAAATGCGATAATTCTTTGAAAACAAATAAGCCAAGCTTGAACATTCTACTGCCTGGCTTGGTTCAATTTCTTTGCATGGCCATCTTTGGGGAAGAATGCAGGAAGTAAAGGTTTGCCAAATGTTATTATCCCCTTTTTTTTTTGGGTAGAAATCAAGACTATCTAATATTGGAAGTCCCGTTTAAGGGTCTTTCTTGACTCCCATAAGGTTGTCAAGCAGGGTTCGATCCACAGGGTCCCCTGTCTTGTTCACTAGTGCTCCTGTGGTGGTGTGGTGACGAGCTACTCCAAAGGAGTCTATAACTATGACAAACCGAATATTCCACGTCGAGGGAGGCTCTCTTAGTCATGCCCAAGGGGATCACTACCTGCTGGTCGCCCCTCTCTCCCATCTTCTTATTCAAAAACAATAAATAAATATTGGAAGTCATAATTAATTCAATGACTATCTTGAATTAAATTCTTATAACATTGCTTGTATATATATATATATGTGTGTGTGTGTGTGTGTGTGTGTGTGTGTGTGTGTGTGATGTTGCTGCAAAATTGAGCCACGAGTTTATAACCTCTCAACTAGAACTCAAGCTAATACACTGCCATGGGCATGTCAAAGCTCCATCGGGCAACTTGACAAACCTCAACAGGAAAAAAAGAACATGACATAGAAAAAAAAAATAGAGAGACATGTTCTTCTCAGGTTTTAATCTGGAAGCCGAAGAGTTTAAAGCCTTTCTTCTCCAGATTGGCTGCTGGACCCGATCCAACTACCAGTTTCTGATTCTCCATCTTTTCTCTGTCTTCCTTCGCCAGCCCAAAATTACCATTTTGTCCTGATCCCAGACACAGATCCACCTCCTCCCCCACCTCCACCGCGCCACCATTGCTTGCGCCACCTTTGTAACCAACGTCAATAATCCAACCCTTTGATCCTCCTCTGCTCTTGTACAAGTAGAAAGCAACAGTATCATTTGCTTTTAAATCTTTTTCCTTCACGAATCGATTCCAACCCCTTGTGAAGACATAACTTTGGCTACTCTTCCAAGAACAATAACGAAACTTCCACAACCTCATCTCCCTATCATGGAAACCTAGCTGCACATCATCTACATTCCCACAATTCTCATTTTCTTCTGTACCTTCAACAATTTCGGGGAAGTACTTAACAGCATATTTCTTCGGTATCACAAGTCTATTAAGCTTACCCACGTCACTTGGAGTCAATTCCTTCTCAAAAAGTAGTCGGCAAGAAAACCCTCCATTGCCATGCACCAGATTAATACCTATTTCCTTTTCAAACCTTTGATTCCTCAGAAATTCATCAAATTTTGATGGATACGATCCATCCTTGATCATATTCAAAATTGCTTCCGTACTGAAATGGCTTTGAAATATCGGCTCTTGGACGGTGTGTTTGGTCCAAGGAAAGTTCCGGTGGGAGTCTCCACTCCGGAGCTTGATGGCCGCACTGTCATAGGCCATGGCGGCTTCCTTATCCGACTTGAAGGTTCCTAGCCATACCCGCTGGTGGTTTGCGTAGATCTGCGCACCCCAGTGGCCATTATGCTGTGGAACCACCCCTTTGAATTTAGTCCAAGAAGCATTATGGCCGTCAGACCTTGAACGCTTGCATGCAAGAGTTAAATAACTAGTGGTATTAGAATCTGAAGATTCTTCAATTAAGTTCACTCTAATTGCATTTGAAACAATGCTTTCAATCTCCTCATCCATTGGAATCTGAGGAAAAGCACATTAAAACAATGCCCACAAAACATAAACAACACTAAAAACAATTATTAATTCAACAACTTAAGATAAGCAGAGAAACAATCAAGAAAGAGACGAAATATATATTAAGCTAATTAATAACTGTTAATAAATAACATGAACTGACCCTTGTTAGAGAGAGAGAGAGAGATACAAGGAGATACAAACATACCTGGCAGGAGCGTTGAAGACGATGCGGCTGGGCGGCTGATGGCTGTCGTTAGAGGCACTGAGAGAGAAGAGATAGCAGGGATGGACTGAGAGAGAGATGGGGCTGTTGAAGGCCGAAGATAGTGCATAGAGATATTAGGGCAAGAGGGGGGAGAGGATTCCATTTATGTTGGGGGTGAGAGATTGTCGGCTGAGAGAGATTATTGGAAGAGAGGGAGAAGATTTGTGAGACATGGACAGAGGGGAAGATTAGTGATTTATGGTAGCAAGATGGAAAGTTTAAGATTAGTGATTTATAGTAGCAAAATGGAAAGTTTGTGTTGGGACATGGGACTTGGGAGTGAGAAAAATCACATTCATGGGAGAGAGGGAAACAATCCGTGAGACATGGACATGGTGGAAGAATAGCCGCTTGATTTAGTGTATACAAATGAAAAGTGCCAATAAATTTGAGATGAATTGAATCCTATTACTCTTTATATTGAGATTAGGTTGTCCGATATGCCTTTCTTTTGTCTTGAATTGTTTTTTAATCTCAAAATTGTATTTACTTTATTATATAGACTTTCAACATTCTCTCTTTAAATTCTTTTGAAAACTTTCTTAACAATATCTGACGAGCTCAAATTTAACTGGGCTAGATCCAATGAACTGAGAAAAGGCCCAAACATCTAGGACTCACGAAAGAGCCCAAGTCGCCAAGACTGATGGAGCTGGGTCCACCCGTCAAAGGGAGTTGAATAGTGAAATCAGATGTGAATAGTAAAATCAGAGGTGAATAGTAGAAGGGAGTACAAGGAGATCAAGTGGCCAACGCTCAAGCTCCTCCAAGAAGGCACCGCCAAAGCCTCCAAGTGGGGTGTCGCCCATGCCTCCTAAAAGCCAAGTGGGCGCCGCCCATATGGCTCCAAGTGGGCGTGCCTTGCCCCCTTGGTCCTCTCCTCCTTGCTCTTTCATACTCCAATCCAAGTCCAAGTCACACTAGCTCAAGATGAGGATCAAGCTTGGCTCAGCTCAGAGTCCTCCGACGGAATAGAGACACGAGGGAGAAAATATTGGGATACGAAGATCTATTCCTACCTTAACTATGCTTACCAAAGAGGTCTACTCCTACAAAAATTGTACTTACTAAAATAGTGGAAGACCCCTTCCTCACGTCACCGCCTCACCGCATTGGTGAGTATATATAATGTAAGTCCGTTTCCACATGGAGGGAGAGAGGACCTTGGCACCACATTCAGAGCTTTACACCTTGAAACTCCTACACACACTACACCTCCCTACACACATTGATCTCCCTCTCTCTAAACGCTGTAAACTCTCCAGAGTACCTTAATAAATAAAGATCGCTGGCCACCGCTGCCATTCAAAAAAGTGGACGTAGGTCACCCAGACCGAACCACTATAAATCTTGGTGTCGACTCTAAATTTACCGTTTTACCATTGATTGTCATTGATTGCCTATTTACTGCTTTTTAATTATACATTATCATTCTCTTGACTGTTGATCTTGTACGAAGACGATTTTGTGCATCATCAATATCGGTACATCAATTTCTTTAACATTCTAGTTTAATAATAATAAAAAAAAAACATTCTCGTTTATTCAACGTGACTCGACACGATTTATTCATTAAATTGATTATATAAGCCATGTTGTGTAATTTGTTGAACAAATGAATCATATATTTTATTACAGTTTTGATTATTTTAATATTTGAGTTGAAATAATTTTGATACATGTTTAAAACACATATAAATTTGTTTTATATAACACGATTGTTAGACCTATTATTACAGACTTTATTCTTTGATTTTTTAAAATTTATTCTGATGATTTGGAGTTGGATGTGAGAACTATTATTTTTTTTACACAATTAATATCAATAGACAATTTTTTTTCAATTAATATCAATATGTTATGATCAAGTTGCAAGAGAGATTGACTTCTCTTATTGGTTATTTATTGCAAGAAAAATCATTAGCTGTAATCACTTTAATAACCTTAAAGGAGGTTGTTAATTTTATTGTAATCTTATCATTATGGTTCACTAAAGCAACTATATTAAATAATGTAATTCTAATATACAGGAGAAAAGATTGTTGGTCATTGTGGATAATTCACTTGTATTTTTCCATCCTGGCTATGATTTTAATGTGTTTACCTGCAAAAATAATTATAGATATATAATATTTTAATGAGGCATAAAACCAAAATTGAAATAAAACAACAAAAATTATAGTCAAACTATTTCAAAAAAATTTATATCCGTAACGGTGGATGTTATTACAATAAATTTAAATAAATCACTATAAAAAATTAAACAAGTTAATGATATAATGAAGTAAAAAAGAGGGTGTTCCAGCTCAAATTCAATTAACTTATCCATATATAAGAAGAAGAAAAGCTAATTTTCAAACTCGATTTGTTTATTAAACGAGTTTATTAAAAAAATTAAATTTAATTCATTTATTAAATAGATAAATTTTGAATTATTTTTTATAGGAGTCGATTTCGAGTTGTTCATGAATAATCTAGTTCAGTTGATTGGTTTTCTTTCTGTTTGACAAAAATCGAACACATTTTTTTTGTGTGTGTTGGCTCCTTTAGAAATGTTTTATTATCAATGTCAACATAGATCTAAAACTTTTTAAAAAAACCTAAAAAATAATAATATTTTCTAGAAAGAGCTAAAAAATAGTAACATTTTTTTTCGGAAAGTAAAACATATTGAAACAGGACAAAAAATATACAAGAACCAAAGGATGGAACTTTACAAGAAAGGGATCCTCTCAAAATCAAAAAATGAAACAAAAATCCATCTTAAGAAAGGAATTCTGAGGGAAGAAAAGGCCTTGAGCCAGCACTTCCCCAAGAATCCCTTACCAGGGTGGGTGGAGGCTAAACCTTGTAGGCTTCAATTCATTGATGCAGTAAGCTTCATAACTAGCGTTAATTGAGACATGTATCAGTTGTAATAGGTTACCGACCCGAATCTACTATTTAACAGTTATAATAATAATAATATTAAAAAAAAGATTGAACTGCTGCTAAATAGATTACTCGGCCAAGTTATTTGAGTTGAAGAATTTAACAAAAGATAGAAACAGTGCTAAGTTTTTTCAAGTTGAAGTGTTGAAGTCTTTAACAAAACAATAGAAACAGTGCTAGGGTTTTAAACATGAGGAAGAGAGAAATATAAGAGCAGAATAGAGATGATGATACATATATATTGGAAGAAATTTTGGGAGAAAATATTTCAATTAGAAATTTTCTTTCTTTCTTTGTGCATGAAAAAGTAGGTTTTCATTTGGGAGGAAGAAGATTGACAAATTAGTTATTCTTGACAAAAAAGATAATACCAAAAATCACTGAACTTGTCTTAAATTAGGCAATGTGTTAGTAGAATTTTAAATTTAAACAACTATGTATGCATTACTGATTTCTCAGGCCTTTTTTCATTCCATTTTTAATTAATAATCTTATTATATGCATGTATGCTAATAACGTCTGAAATTTTAATAAATTATTTTATTGAGTGCATTTGGGGCTGCATTATAAATTATTTCATGGTTGATGTCATGCATCTCTATAATAATTATTTTGAAAATAATAATGTTATATTAATTTAATTATTAATATAATTTACTAACATAATCTAAAACAATTATTGAATTAGTTGTGGGTCCTAACAAATACTAAAACTCACTGTTAATCCAACAGTTATAAGTGATAACAAATTAAATGAATAAATTATATTTAAATAATATTACTATTTTGAAAAATCTGATTCTTTGTTTGACCAAATGACAGGCCATTCATGGTTAATTTATTTCTGTCTAGGTGAGGCTATTCCTACTCCAAAAATATATATTCCCCCCCTCCTCCATTTAATTTTTTATTATCAAATTATTAAGTTCACCCTTTTTATACTCACCCTAGTAATTAAATCCATCACATGCTATAATATAAGCACCCCTTTAATAAGTAAAAAAATAAAACAAGAAAAAAAAAATCTATCAAAAATCAAAAGAAAACAAGAAAGAAAAATCAATGACGAAATTAAGAAAACAAATGAAAAATTTGTTGCCAAAAAAATAAAAAACGAAACAATTTGTAATTCACAAAAGCTATACAAAGATAATTCATAAACGATATAAGCTTATATGGCGTATAAATCTTAAATAAAAAATTATTAAACTTAACAAAAATATCAAAATAGAAAAAAAAATGGAAATAACATATAATTAAATTAAGAAATAATAGTAACTTGTATCTCATTAGAGAAATCTATATTGAAAAAATGTTTTGTGAATATATGAGATGTGATAACGAATGAAACCCTAATTTTGAGAAGATATAAGGTGAACTTATTTATTAAAAGAGTGTATATAACATGCGGTGATCTTAGTTATTAATGTGATGAGTATAAAAAGGGACAAAGGGCAGACTTTATAATTTGATAATAAAAAATTAAATGGGGATGAGAGTGGATATTTGTGGGATAGGAATAACCCCACCCAAATAAATTTCCTTGCACCTTCCAAACACTTTCTTAATTAAACGCCTAAATGTAAATTCTAGAATTGCAACTTTTGGTGATGTAAGATAAAATTTACAACAAGCTTGTTAAGTCAAGGTAAAATATAATTTGGACATAATTTAGGATATAATCTAAGAATTTAATATTGGACTGAAATTGGCTCTCATCCAACCTTAATTCCCTTCGAAACAGGCAGTTGGGTGCTAAAAACTAAATTGTTTTTTGGGGTTTTTGGAAGCCAATACAATGTCTTGAACTTTTAGGAGGAAACATCCAAGGAGATACTTTTAGGATTTGAAGGACATATATTTATACAAAAACCGAAATACCCAAATCTATTTTAAAACACAATTCAAATTTCAAACAAAATCAAATGCACAATTAAAAATCAAACAAAATCAATTACACAATTCAAAAATCAAACAAAATCAAATCTCCTTAGTTTTAGATCTTTCACAATTAATTATCCATATAAAATTCACATTTACAAATTTTTAATAAATTTAAATCTCCTTTATTTATATACACACACAAGCACACACACACACAAAAATAAAACATATGTATATGTAAATCTATATAATAAAGTGGAGCTGAGTTTGAATTCTAGAGACAAATAGGGATTCAGATCGTTTTGAGACAAAATATAAACACATCCAACGGACAACGTAATCCCAACATAAAAGACAATTCAAATCATCTCAAAAATTTTGATTTAACGGTCTACAATGAGTACTGAATTGTTTTCCCGCCCAACAACGTTTCCTTTTTTAATTATCAGATCGTTTCAAACTCTATCTCTCATTTAAATCTTTCCCCTTATCTCATACTGACTGATACAAAGACTCTTATGTCTCATCTAACTTTATCTTTCTATCTTATACTATAATTCTTTCTCTCTATCACCCGATACAATCCCTCTCCTCTCTTCCATTTTTAAAAGCAAACTAAGCCTCCCGCCTTATCTCACCTACCAACTCAACAGCTCTCTTTCTTTTTCCTTTGTCTATTAGTCACGCCTCTTCCTCTCTCTCTCTCTACATGCAAAAAACACACATGTGTTGCCCTATTCTCTCATACCACTCTCTTTTCTCTTCTCTCTTCTCTTTCTGCAAGTTGGAGCTACTAAAGACTAGCCACCAGATAACCACCAGAGCCACCACCGAGGTATTCTTCGTATCCCTCCCCCTCTCTTACCTTCCCTCACCTCTCTGTTTACCCTCTCCCTTCCTTCCTTCCTTCCTCCCTCTTCCTGTTTCTTGGCCCCCACACACCTCCACGACAACCACCTCACATCGAGACGCCTAACCCCCTGCACTGCTCAGGTACGTATTTTTTCTCTCTCTCTCTCACTCTCTCTTTCTCACACACACACATACATACACGCGTGCGTAGTTTCGCTATCCAATCATTTTGATTTCACTTTTAACTTTATAAAAGAAGAAAAAATTAGTTGTAACTTTTTTTAATAGTTCTTAATTTTTTTAAATTATGTTTGTTAGTTTTTACATACTATATCATTTATCTTTTGATAACTTGCATAGTCTTCACTTTTTTGACCTTTTTTTTTTCTTCCCATGGATGTAGCCACAACACAGGAATAAGGTTTATCATTCCTCTCTTTGTCTTTTTTTTTTGGGGTGTGTTTGTACATTTTTCATGTATTGAATTTTTCCCAGTTTGTTTGATTTATATTCTACATGTTCATAGCCTATGTTATGTTAAAGCTTTAATGTTTACTGAATTTTTATTGCTTTATTATTAGATTAAATGTGTGTATGTTGGTTGTCATTGGGCTTGCTTGGTTTCCTAATCATGGAGAGGTTATGCAATTTAAGCACTACCATTCATCATAAAGATATTGTGCTCACATATGTTTATAACCAATAATCATTCAGTTTACACATTCTTTAATTTATATTTTTTTTTATCTTTTTTGTTATTTTCAAACTTTTTATTACTGTTGATGTTTTTATTTGATCGACCCTGTGACTCAATGTTCTGTTCTCTATTATTTTTCCCTTTTTTGATATTGTCCCAGTGTTCTCTTTTAGTAAAAGTTCAGTTGAGAAGGCTAGCAGAGAAAGCTTAGTAACCTATTATTGCAACGTGATTCTTGAAATATGAAGGTAATTACCAATTACATATGATAGTGGAAAATTTTATATAATTGTGATAGTGTTGTACCATTATAGAAATTTTGTACTTTTGAATGAATTTGAATTAGGATGATATGTTTGTCTTTAATATGATTTATGATTGTTGGTTGTGTTTTAATTTAAGTATTTGTTTATAATTCGTTAGTTTGTGTAATTTGTCTCAGTTAATGATTGAGTAAAATATAACTTCGTTTGGTTTTATTTGGTGATTAAGTAAAACTATTTTGATTTTGTTCATTATCTTATATCTAAGTTTTGTATTCAATATGGATTTATAGGTTTAAACGCCACTATTCCATGAAAGAAATGAGTCTAAGTCATTGGGGCTGAAAGAGGTTGAGTTGCATTATTTTGTTTTGGTATTCGTTTACTGTTTAAATTTTTGGTCTCTAATTTAGTGTAGGCCTTTGTTGTTAGATTCTTTGGGTCTTATTCTTGAAGAAAATTCTGCTCAAAGGTTTTTGTTTGTCAAGTCTAGCAACTTATTCGATCTCTTAAAAGGACTATATGCATTACTTTTCTCTTGTTGATGGTCATTTTTTTAAAATTATTAATTTTTATTTTATTACACAGTGTTTTCAAGCACAGGCATTAGTTATGCGTTTCTTTGGTGTATGGTTGGTGGTTTGATTATTTATGTCAGGCTATGTGATAAAATTGAGGTATTGTGATTTTTTGATTTGTTATCTTGGTTGATCATAATTTTTCTCGAATTTGTTGTTTACTTTAGTCTCCTAATTTGTCAATTTTTCATATAAATGTGTATAGATCGGAGTTATAGTCTTTTGGTGGAAAACTTGATTATTTTTGTATTGATATTGCGAGATTTGAACATGTTTTTTATTGTGTAATGTCTTCAGGCACGGGTAATAACTAGTCTATATAATAAAGGATAAAGAGTTTTGAATTTTAGATACAAGTAGAGGTCCAAATCATTTCAAGACAAAACTAAGAGACATCCAAGAGAAAACATGACCCAGCATAAAAGACAGCTCAAATTATTTCATAATTTTTTATCTAACAAACTAAAATAACTCTTGAAATATTTGTTCCCACCTAAAGCTTTCCATTTTTCACTTCTACATTTCTTTCTGAATTTTATGTGTGCAACCCTATCTCTCCTCCCCATCCATGGCATATGCCCCGCCCCCCTCTAATTTTTCTCCTCTCCCCCTCAAAGCTCCCTCACCCATTGACTAACTCCCTTTGTCTCTTTGTCCCCATAAACTCCTTCCCCTTTTTATTTCCGCTTTTTCATGAAAAGCTATTTCCTCATTCTCTCTCTTCTTCTCTCGCTTTGGCCAAGCTACTATCGAAGCCAAGCCAGCAACCATAGATACCAGCACCACCTATGCCACGGACGCTAGCCATGCCCTATTCTCCAGGTACTCCATTTTTCTCTCCTACCGTTATCTTCTCTCTACCCACTAAGAGCAACTCCAACCCTACTCAGCAAAATAGCTACTAAAATATATTTAAATATTAAATTCTCTACTTTAGCTAGCCATTTTTTAAAATTCGCTCTAATCACACTCTTTATTTTAACTAACTACTTCAACTAACTTTAACTAACTTTCAATAATATAATCCAAAAATGTCACATGGCGTAACACGTAAGCGCGATAATGATGACGAAGCATGATGATGTGTCATGCCACATCACCAAAGTTTCAAATTTTAAACTTTCAACGATCATTTTTTTAAAAATGTATAAATAGGACATCCCCCCTTCTCATTGTCATATATTTCAAATTTATTTTACTGGTATTGTACTCATATTTCTTTGTTATGGCTCGTGATGGTAAATAGAAGATGATTCTTAATAATTCTGACTCCGATGATGAGTTAGAGATGTTAGCAGTTGCTACTATGACAATGGAGAAACTCAATACTGAGAATAGCTCTACAATACGTCATGGATCTATTCAAGGTCATTTTGTTATTTTTCGCAATCTAGTTGAAGGGCATGAGAGACTTTATCGCGATTATTTTGTTGAATCGCCTACCCATCCCCCAAATTTATTTCGGATGAGGTTTCGAATGAATCAATCTCTTTTCATTTGTATTCTATCCATGGTGGAAGCTTATGATTCATACTTTATCCAAAAAAGGGGATGCTCTTGGGAATATTGATTTGTCTTCCCATCAAAAGATGATTGCCGCTATAAGAATGCTTGTCTATGAAGTTACAATAGATGATGTTGATGATTATGTGAGGATCATCGAAAGCACCACAATAGAAAGTCTGCAAAGATTTGTATCAGCCATAGTAGTAATTTATTCTGATGAGTATCTCAGGTCACCAAACAGCGCATACATTGCTTGATTATTAACAATCGGTGAGAGATGTGGGTGTCCTAGGATGCTAGGTAGCATTGACTGCATGCATTGGGGATGGAAGAATTGTCCAACAATATGGAAAGGTATGTACTCTGGTCATGTCCATGAACCAACAATTATTTTAGAGACGGTGGCTTCAAATGATCTATGAATTTGACATACCTTTTTTGGGTTACCTAGATCCCACAATGATATAAATGTGCTAGAACACTCTTTTGTTTTTACTCTTCTTTCAAAAAGTAGGGCTCTTTCGATCAATTACTCTGTCAATGAAAACGATTATACTATGGGATATTATCTTGCTGATGATATACATCCAAAGTGGGCCAAGTTTGTCAAAACAATTTCATCCCCAAGAGGCACAAAACAAATACATTTTGTACAAGCTCAAGAGTCAGCAAAAAAGTATGTTGAGAGAGCTTTTAGAGTGTTCCAAGCACAATTTGCTATAATTCGTGGACTTGCACATTTATGAAAACTTGAACTGCTTAAGGATATTATGAAGGCATGCATAATAATTGCATAACATGATTGTTGAGGATGAGAGGGACGATAATGAAATGGACTTTAGTTATGATGCAATGGATGAACTTCCTACACCTACATTGATATCCGAATAGAGTTATGAAGTGCTCCAATTTATTCATACTCAACATTGCGTTCGAGACAGGGACACTCATTCGAGACTCCAAACTGATCTAGTTAAGCACATGTGGATTATGCATGGAATGTTTTAGGCAGTAATATGCTACGAATTTTCTACAAATATTTAAACATGCATAATATTATTGTACTTGTTTGTTGTAGTACTACTCAAAATTTCTCTATGAATAAGAAAGAATTACATTTTCTTTCCCATGATTTCCATCTGGCGGCACTTAAAATATTTAGATTGAATCAGAGGCATGACACTCGTGTCCATCAACATTATTCTCTCTTCCTCCTTTAATTGCTTGATTTGTATCTTCTCTTTATCATGAGCTAGTCTCTCTTGTTCTTGAAGATATGATTTTTCTATGAATTTGACTTTCTTCTCCGTCAACATATTTTTCTCCTCCTTCAATTCTTCAAATAGTTTCACGAAATAGGTTGAACTTGAATTATCATCTTCAGAGGGTTTGCTCTTTGACTTTCTTGCTCGCTCTTTCGCAGTCTTCCTTTCAGTTGGCCTTTCCAAGCCCCCATTGTCGTCTCCTTTTTTTACCGATTCTAGTGTTGAAGGATTAGAGCTACAAGGAGTTGCACCACCTTTTATTTTTTGCTTCTTAGACTGAGAATCCTCAATTCTTTTTGGTTTATATTGTAACTCATTTCAATAATGTTCAAATGAAAAAGAACATTTATGCAATTCCTTGTACACCTCCTTTGCATCACGGACTTGAAAATTGTACAATAATATTATGTATCATAAAAGAAAAATGCCCTATTTTCACACTTGTAATTAAAATGCATTCTTACCTTTTCTTTTTCAGTCAGACTACTTTGATTCAACATTTCAATTTGGTCAAAGCAACCACAAAAATTATTGGTGGCTAGTGGAATTGTCGACCAACAATTCGTCAAAGAAACTTGATTGCGATTATAATCTAACTGGAGTTTGTATTCATTGAAGTAGTCCCAAACCCTTCGTTAATACTTTTTAGATTTTTGTTTATTTTCATGCACGACATTCATGCTAATATTAAGTCAATCCGAGAATAAAATTAAGTCCTTCTCAATTGTAAAGTTGCCGCATCGAACCTTTTGGTGGTGAATTCTATTTGAGGTGATATTGGTGAAGAATGACTTATTTGGTCTACTGATTGAGTGTTAAACTCATCTAAATTTCTTCCGTCGTTCAAGAGATTGGTGAAGTAATATCCATGTTTAAATGGTTCCATATGTAATGCCTAGAATTCAACCAAAAACATACATTATTCATGTAATTCAACCCAAAGCATACTATAACACTAATTCTAATCAAATTTCAAATAGAATCCAACCCAAAGCATAAAAAATCATTGATGTCAAGTTTCTAGCAACAAAATAAGGAACAAAATAGCAGGGAGGGGGAGAGGTTTTTTGTAGCAAACAAGGAGCCAATTAGTGGGGAGGAAGAGGGTTTTTTGGCAGTAAAACAATGTATTGGGTACTAGGTATGTGCCCAAAAAGTTTCAAGTTTAAAACATTGTGGAGTTATTGTGCGAGAAACATAAGCATCAAAAGACTCTACTTTGTGATTAGAGTTGTCATTGGTTTTTAGCCCCGAGTTATGGAAATGTATTGCGTATGTGCCCGAAAAGTTCAATTTTCAATATAGATTAAAGAGTCCAACAATGTCATGATTCAAGAGCAACAAGAAATAGCATAGCAGCAAAGTATACCAACAAATCGCTAATGGCAAACTAGCAACTAAAAGGAGAATCCCAACATAGAAAGCAAGTGGTAGCAGCAAGAGAAGAACAGATTATTGACCCACCCAGCAACCTAAACCAATCACCAACAAGCCATCAACCTGAAAGTAGGAGTTGTGATTTTTTGATACATTTTATCAAACACGTGTTGGGCATTTTCTTCTCCAAATAATAGAAACATATTTATTAGAATGGAATCATCTAATTTTTGTGCAGCAGTCATCACAAAGTCTTTCTATTTATTTTATATAAAATAAATATGTTTTTGATGAGATGATTTAAAAAGTCTCATATGAATTCACAGCAAAACGTACCAGCAGCCGAACTTATGAATTCTCAATAAAACATACTAGCAGCCAACAACAACAAGGAGCAGTAAGAAGAGGGGGAGATGAATACCTGGTTCACAATTGAAGAACTTTTATACGCAGTAGTGATGAGCACATAATATTTCACATTTCATGGCCTCATTACATTCATTATAACTCAAATTTTGCATTTAATTACTTAGTGTTAGCCTATTTTATGAATAATGTTGAATTCTCGATGTTGCATGTTTTGATAGCTTAAATGTTGGATTTTAGGACCTTGAAACTATGTTGGATGTGTGGTAATGGCATGGACACAATACATGAAGAATTGGAGGCTTAAAAGTGAAGAAATCAAGGAGGTATTGGTGTTTTGGAACAAAGACACCAGCTGCCACATCACTAGAAAGCACTGCCTCGGTTGTCCTCCATTTTGACCATGATCTACTCAGAATCTGGAAAATTTAAAAACATAAAAGTTGTAGATCTGGATGTCTTTTGTATTATGTCAAAATTTCAGCTCAATCCGACGGTTAGATCAAGAGTTATGTCATTTCTACTAAAGGTGGTCCAGTGCAGAAAAATAGTACCGGTACTACGAACCTTCTGGCCGAAAAAACAGCCTGTAACTCAACTTTGAGGCTTGGGCGTCCCACCTACACTTCCCCCACTTGCCCCCCAACATTTTCTTACACAAGAGCAGGCATCCCTTACACATTGGAAAGACTTTTGAGGCTTGGCATTTAATGAGGAGGTGAGAGAAGTGGGCAACATGTGAGTTGCAGGCTAGCTATGTCCTAGCCTGTGCAACCCATCTATTCAGCCCCCTATTGATGGATGACCTTTTACACAGATCCTAGGGACCCTCATGGACGAAAATTGAAGACACACACTCCATATATACAACATTATTCAGCATTTTCAGTGTGGTGGCTACCTAAGCTTAGGAGTAGATATAGAAAGCTCCAAGGAGGAAGACAATAAATAGTGTAATGTAAATTTTATTTTTGTTTGTTCTTCACCATTTTCATTGTTGTAAGACTTGTGTAAGCTTCCTTATTTACTTTCAATGTCATTTAATTTCATTGCTTTGCAAGTTTAATTTAGTTTCTTAGCTTTCACCATTTATGTTTTCAAGTTTTCTTCAATTCTTAGTTTAAAATGGGTATTGAATATTTTTCTTCTTAGTTTATGTTTTCTTGCATTTAGTTAAGTTTCATGCTTCATTTCTTCATTATGTCCATTTATATTATGCTTGTCTTTCATTTTATCATGAGTAGCTAGATTTTAAGTTGGTTAATCCAAGGGAAGACCTCCTATTGGGGATTCCATTTCAAGTCTTCTTCATTCCTCTCTTTTGAGTCAAATGGTTCGGTTTGACGGGGTTGAGAGTGGATGAGTTGGTGAGCCTTTGATATCCCGTAGGCCTAGTCACGAGTTATGCTTAGATACTCATCAATCTCGTCCCTAGCTTTCTCCGAATCAATCGTTCATTCATGCTCAATCGGATGAAGGCTTTAAGTTGATTTGGTATTCCTATTGGAATGAATCCTTTGGATTAGCCAACACTTGTTTTCTTGCATTTTCATTTACAAATCAAACACAAAACTCAAA
>CM042193.1:17805356-17820791 GCA_023539305.1 Ilex asprella | reverse complement strand
ACACCCCTTGTTGTTAAATCGTTATTTCTTACAAAAAGAAATCATCTGAAATACTAAAATTATCTTTACATAAATCCCCAAAAATATTTCTACATAAAATTCGAGCAGGTTAAAATTTGTTTTTCTACATGTTAAAATTTGAGCTGATTAAAATTTATTTTTTTATATATTAAAAATCGATTCAAGTTGATTAAATTTTATTTTTTTACTTATTAAAATTTGAGCCTATTAAAAAAATTACGTATTAAAATTCAAGCCAATTTGAGTTCTACCTGAGTTGTTTGCGTCGATTAAAATTTGCTTCGAGTCAATTTAAATTTTGTTAAAATTTTGTGTCAATTAAAATTTGATTCAAGTTGATTAAAATTTATTTTTTATGTATTAAAATTTGAGTTGGTTAAAATTTATATTTTTTTAGGTATCAAAATTAGGATTGATTAAAATTGAATGTGAGTTTATTAAAAAAAATTAATTAGCTTAAATAGAATTTTAATCGGCTCAAATTTTAATATGTAAAAAAATATAATTTTTAATCGAAACGAATTTTAATACGTAAAAAATAAATTTTAATTAACTGGAATCGAGTGTTAATCGACCTGAATTTGAATATGTTAAAAAATTTTAAAAATAGAAGGGATCTCATTAAAAATATATCTATTTAGAGGAGGTATGGATGAAATTTTTTCCAAAATATATTATAGATAATTTAGTAAAATTTTGTTCTAATTAATAATTTTAATATGATAGGAGTGTTAATGAAAATTCAAAAAATAGAAAGAATATTTTTAAAAATATAATAAAATAAAGGATAAATTATACTCACACCCCTGACTTTTGGGTTTATTACACGGACATTTCCTCACATTTGAAAATTTGCACTGAGACCCTAATAGTAAGACGGAGTTAATTGCCTTGATAAAAAGACTATTTTGCCCTTCCCTATAACACAAACTCAAACCCTAAACCCAGTACCAAATGTCTTCATCGTCTTCTCCACCTTGACTGTCTCTCTCTCTCTCTTTCTCATACCCTCAAGGCGAAGAATCAGGTCGCTGGTCTCTCGCTCACTCTCTCTCTCTCACTTCCTCTCGCCAATCTTGTCTTTGTTTTTCTGAAGATACGGTGCAACGTAAGTGAGAAATAATGAATTTCGAAGGGAAGGAGAAATTAAATGTGAATGGTTTTGAGAGGAATATTTGTGACCGTTAGATGAATCGATTTGAGACTCTCGAATAAAGTTATCAAAATCTACATTATTTTTCCGGAAATGCTTTGTTTGATAAAATTACATCATCTAATATTAACACCCACAAAATTTAGTTACTATTATAAACAACTCCACACATATCATAGGCTCTTTTGCAATGATAATGAAATAAACTGATACCAATAGAAACAAATTCACCTCTATGAAAATTATATCAAATTTTCTTTCGTACATCAAATTCTAGTGAATTGCACGACATTCTCTATGTTTCTCAACCTCTATATGTCAACTTCCTTTATCTCACCTCCCCCCCCCCCAAAAAAAAAAAAAGAAAAAAGAAGCAACATATCCAATCCAGACACAAACGAATATACCCAAATCTAATACCAAAGAATAATCTAAGCCACGATAAAATAGTTTTTATTGGTTTTAGCACAAAAGTCTACTACATTTACAAAAAAAGAACAAATAAATCAAGAGTCCACCACACAAAGAAATACAAGGACATTGTTATGATGCATAATAATTAAGACCCTTTCACAATTCAAAAAGGATCCAAATATGTTTCTCAATATCTTAACGTCCAGTACACTTAAAAAGATAACAACCTTTCTTGTTCAGATTTACATTTTTAATGAAGATATACCTTTACAACTTGATCGAATGGCCTAGTGAAAAGAGTTGGTCCCAAAACATAATCTAGATTTAGTTTGTTTTCAATAAATTCAATAAACACTTTTTTTTAAAAGAAAAAAGAAAATTTTATTCCATGAATCAATGAATTATAAGAAGCAAAGGAATTCAAACAATTCTAATTACAAAGAGTTGGCTTAATCCTTCAAAATGACTAAAACCATATAACTACCAATCACAACCCAGTTGCCTAGCCATCAGAATGCAAAAACAGTCCATGCTCTTAGACAGACCATAGGCTGCTCGCAGAATGTAATTAAAACTGAACCAGCTGCTGGTAGAACTCCTGCATCATTCTAACTTCAATACATCAGGCATCAGCTTCAACACTCCAGTATAGGATCAACACATCAGACTGTTTAATATAGCAAAACCCAATTACACCACAGTATTGCAACCAATGCAATACAACATTTCAACACAGCAGAGCAGCATTGCAGGCAATCAGAATAGTGCATTACACATGCAGTACCTCACCGCACCAGCTAAGCATTTAACCTTCTCTATCCAATACCAGTATCTTCCCAATAAATTCCATACACAAACACAATCATTAAAGCTAAATTCAATAAACAAACACAATAATTATAGTTATTTTGTTTTCAAGTACAAAACCAAAGAATTATAACAACCTTCATTTTTTTTTTTGGTCAGAGACAACCTTCCATTAACTTGTTTTCAAACCAATGCTTTGAAAAACTTTTATTTTTCAGCTGAGTGACAAACTTTCCATAACTTATTTTTCATTTTTCAGAATGTTGCTTTATTGTTATCATTGTTGTCATTGTTCTCATAAATCGGTCTCAATCCTTTGTTAGTGAAATTTCTGAGGAAAACAAAAGGGTAAGAGCAATGGATGAAGCTCATAAATATATGAATAATCTAAAAAGTAATGCAAAACATCATTGCGATTCCAGTTCAATTCCTAACAGGCTAACACATTTTTTTGGTAAAGCAAGCCAAATGAAGTAATTAAAAAATACAACTAAAAGGTGAAATTCAATAAATCCATCACTAAGCTTGACTGAAAATTTAAGCAAATCCCATGCAAGCAATGAATCAAACTGAAAATTAGTGAACTATTAAAATTCTAGTATAAAGGCATGACAACCGTTTTTAGCACAAATTAATTATGAAACTCTGAATTCAAGGACAAATCAATATACGATCAACACATAATTTATCAATAAAAAACAAATTCAATGGGATGCAACAAACCCCTTAGCTAGGCATGAGCACACATTTTTCCCTATGAACCATTAAGCCTCCAAGGCATGGAACACTTTTGGAAATGGCAAAATGAACATTGGTTTTGATTGAAGCCTAGAAAACCCCAATTCAAAACCACTAAACAGTCAAGAGAGAAACATGGAGATATGAGTCACCCATAAACAAATCAACCAAAATTCAAGCATGAGCGAGAGGAAACACTCATTTTACTTAGCCCAATAAATTCCCCATTCATAAAAAAGGAAAATCCATTTTACTTACCTATTTTGCTCACCAATGTTGAAGACACAACATCTATAATATAAAACAGGACAGCTTCAACGTCCAACGGTCATAAACATCTCTCAAAACTATTCATTTAAACGATCCAAATTTCATTTAATTTGATCCAACGTCTCATATTCCTCACAACAACAAAAATTATCATGCCTAAAATTTAAATCACGTCTCCCAAAATGTGTTAGACGCCCACCAGCCTTTCTCTCTCTCTTTCTCTCCACACTCCTACGACTTCTCTCTTTCTCCCAGTCTTTCTCTCTCTCTCCTATGGCTCAGCGACCACCGGTGAACCCACCAGCAAAGACGAAACACCAGGGTAGCTCCTTTCTCGGTCTCCAGTCGCGTTCTCTCTCTATGTTACCTATTTTTCTTCATCTCACGCACACAGCACACAAATCTCACATCTATTTTTTCATCTCTCTCACCAATCAGGCACACACACAAACCCACAACACACGCACATAAATCACACACTCACACAACACACCCAGCAACACACAAACACACGCACACAGATCACACA
Source organism: Ilex asprella (assembly GCA_023539305.1). Classification (NCBI taxonomy): domain Eukaryota; kingdom Viridiplantae; phylum Streptophyta; class Magnoliopsida; order Aquifoliales; family Aquifoliaceae; genus Ilex; species Ilex asprella. The sequence goes on along the minus strand of CM042193.1, from coordinate 17,816,859 downwards.
CTCACACTCACAACACACACGCACACACAAGAACAGAGCAAACATACACACACACAGACGAACACATTGCCATGGCTCAGCCACCACCAGTGAACCCACCAGCGAAGACGAAATACCTAGATTAGCTTCTTTCTCTATGTGTCTAGTCGTATTGTCTCTCTGTCTCACCTCTTTTTCTTCATCTCACGCACACAACACACCTAGATCTCACATCTCTTTCTTCATCTCTCTCACCAATCAAGAACACACACAAACCCACAACACACACACTGATCACACACGTACACACACACACACCCCACAACAGCACACACACAAACACACAATCAACCCAATTGGATGTTTAATTTAGGACATAATAATTGGGTGTTAATTTGGGTTTTTGATTCTTAGGGTTTTCAAATTGGGTGTTACATAGGATTTGTGAAATTTTAAAATGATTTTTTTTTTTTTAGGAAATATATGCCCTTTTTTGGATTTTATCTTTGACGAAATTTCAAATTGGATTTTTTATTTATCAAATTGGTTACTCAGACAGCCGCTCACTTGTTGGTACAATTCACTCCCTTCAATCAACACCTCTCTCTGGGTTTGTTTGGTTTTGCTCTTCATTTCCGTATGTTTTTCTGCCTACCTCTATTAGTTTGGTTTTGCTCTTTGTTTAAATGCACAATGGCCACAAGTTGTTTGATCAAATGCCCTCTGACATACATTCTCTGTCAAAGGCACCTCTGAATCACACACCTGTTAAAAAAAAAAAAACACCGCCACACGCACACATCAGTTGAACTTTTTTTGTGAGACTATTTCACCCATTACCTCATTAAATTAGGGTATTAAGTCTGATATTTAAACTCTAATAATGTGATTGATTTATATTGTTGGACTGAGCATGATAGAGGCTCAGGTCTATTTTTGAAAGCCCCAATGGTTTAATGCATGTTTTAAGTATGTCTGAAGCATTCAACTAAAGTCTGGCTTATTGAAGCCTAGATTTTTCTCTACTATAGAATTTTCTCTAGATTTAGTTTATTTGATTTCCCCTAAGATCATGAGATCTAGAGAGCCCCAATGGGTACATACAATGAGTACATACATCTAAATCTAAGCAAAACTGAAACAAATCAAAATAATTGGTTCAATTGATCTTGTGTTTGTGCATAAAGATGCTGAGTAACCAAAAAAAAATCAACAATTAGCAATAAATTCATTGGACAAAAATTTAAATCGTCCATATATTTTTAAAAAAATTGGCCAAAGTTTCCCCAATGGGACATTAGAAAATTTTTAACTTGTACACACAATTTATTATCATACCCAAAAAGGTTACTAAATGTCTAACTATCACGCCACAATTTTGCCTAAGACAACCATTTACCAACTAACACAACCACGTAAATGAAGTCCATAACATCATAAAAATATTCATGTTGCATGCACCCAAGAGTACTCAATGCTTAAATCCAAAGATTTCAATCAACAACATTTATGCAATACTTTATGCACCAATCTATTGAAAAAAATAGAAAATTAATCCATGATTCTGAGAGAATGAAAGAAATGAAAAAAAAAAAGGATTACTGTAAGCCTAATGGGGATCAAAGGCTTGAATGTTATCTACATATAACTTCATTGGAAAACAACCATAAGCATGCTTCCATATATACCTAAAAACAATATAAGGAACAAAAATCAGTTTCAATTTTCTGAAACAAAAATTAATTATATACAACCCCCAGCATACTTCCACGCACGCGCGAGTGTTGCATGGTCTTGTGTGTGAGTATGTATAAGTGCTACTATTCAGCGAGATGCAGAGTTGATGTGTGCGAATATTGTGTCTGCAAGAGAGTGATCAGAAAGAAATTTTGTACAGTAAATAAGTTTGGAGTGTAGCACTCTTCCAAAATTTAGAATTGGTAATACCTTGATATGCACAATTGCCCCATAAATCCTATAACAATTGCCCCATGATTCCTCTAAAAATAGAATCCCATAAAAATTTCAACCGGTATGCACAATTTATATATTTTATTATTCTAAAAGGCTACTAATCGACCCATAGATTTTTGAAGTCACAATTAAGAACAAATCTAAATGCAACATAACTATAACCTCCATGAACAAACCACTGCTATGAAAATGAAACAAAATTAATAAAACAAAATCTTAACAAAGGAAAATAAGAAGAACAAAAATGCAAAGACGGCATAGAGGTCTAGTAGCAACCAATATTTCAAACAAACTAGATTCAACCACCAAAAAAATTAATTTCAAAACCCACATTGACAAACCATATCAAAGAGTAAGAATATATTACCTCTATAGAAAGTGTAGCCGAGTTTCACCAAAATCCAATCCAACTTCATGAAATCTCCTTTATTTTTTGTCCAATTGTCTTGTGGACTCAACACATAAAGGAAACCAAAAATAATAAATAATAAATATTTAATATGTTGGAACAAATTCAGGATTTGATGTGTTAGAATTAGTAGTGATTAATAAGATACAATACCAGTAACACCTTACAATGCAGCCTTTATTACAGATCAAGCAGCTAATTAATAGATTTCATGAGTACTTTTATTGGGTCCAAAGGCTGGCTGTCTTTATGCGAGCAAAGAAAAAAAAATCAAATTCTAAATTCTAAAGAGAGAGTTGAAAATAATATTTTTCTTCTTATTGTGTTATACCTGTAAATGCTCTTGACATGAGCTAGAGTGAGATTTTTTGTATTCATGAGCTCAAAAACTTACTTTTGAGTAGGACCTAGAGAACAACCAAAACTAATTTGAAAATTTTGGATTACACAAACACATTCTAGACTAAAAAAACAGAAAGTAGACTGGATATATGCAAAATGAAATTAAAGAGTTGAGCAATTAGTAAAAAATCAAACAAATAGACAACTTCATCTCATTGAAAGAATACTACAAACACCTGGAATTCGAATCAACTCAAATTCGCAATTCGAATAACAATCCAAATTAAAATATCATTGAACCCAAAGCTAAATCAAAATCCACGCACAAATATTATACTCAATTTCAAGAAAATTCAAGAAAAATTCTACTTTTAACTGCTAATTGCTCAATTAAATATTCCAAAATTCCAATCACATTACCCACAAAGCAATCTATCCAATACAAAATTGAACTTCTCAAGTAGTAATAAACATCAATATAAAATTGACCTAAATAGCACTAAACATCAATATAAATACAACCAGGCAACTTGTTAATAGAATGCTCACCACCATCACCCAATTGAAAGACCAAGTCCACAATGCCTCACCGGAAACCCCACCCTATGATAAACTGCAAGAAAAATTCGTAGATTAAACTAAACCAAGGAAAATTATGAACTTCACACTAAAGGTCAAATTTGTTACTAACCATCATTATGCTCATGTACGGCAATAGCATTTATCAATTCTTAATGTACACACGTAGAATATAGTGCCCCACCAAACCTCCAATTCCAAAGTATTCTCTTGCTTGAAATTAAAAAGTCTTTCTTGATCATCTATTCGAATCTAAACCACAAACTAAACAAAAAGAATGCAACTGTTCCACTAATATATTGAATAGACCAATTAACCATGAACAATGTATATAATGGGGAAAAAATAATGAACAATTTACATACTAGGAAAAAAAAAACAACAAACAATGTATTATTCTCTAAAGTACTCTCTTTATCAAAGTCTTTTTCCCTCCCAAAAAAAAAATCAATTTTATCACTTTCTACAACAAAAAATACTAACAAAAAAAATTTAAAACTAACTGAAAAGAAATGGTGAAGTATGCAATATTTATTTTAGGCATTCCAACAAATACTTGATGTCCATTATGCTTAACAACAAATCAACACCTAACTAATAACTTGTGTGTGTGTGTGTGCGCGCGAGTTGTGTGGGTGTGTGCTGTGGGTGGGTGGGTGTGGGTGTGCACTTTCTGTAATTTGTGAAAAACAGGGGTATAAGAAGGAATTTTGTGTGTGTCTGTGTGTGTCTCGTGTCTGTGTTGGGTGATGAAGACAGTGAAAGGGATATGATAGAGCTAAATTAGTTTCAATTCAACAAACATTTTTTAAAGATAGTTTGAAAAGATTCAAAAGAGCTAAGGTGATTGAGTGATTGTATCAAGCCTTCTGCTGAGCTGCAAAAAACCTGGTATGGCAAACTTAGGATGAAGTAACAGTGATTCCTCTAAATGTAAACTTATATGTTCTACTCTAGTGCAATTCACTTTTTTGCAATAAGATGGACTGCCTATTCCCTGGCACAAAGAATAAACACTACAAACTGCAATCCTTATTGATTATAGAGACAGGAGAGAGAAAATGGTAGAGGTAGAAAGATTGTAATCTCGACAAGAGCTTGTTAAAGATCATAGGCAAAATAGTATTTTTGTTTTTCTATTCGGGTCAGTCAAAAATTTTGAAAACCTTGTGCTGAATTAGTGACATGTAACAAAATAACTCAAAGATCCAAGAAAATAATTTAGGAACTATGAGTTTCATGAAGACGGAGGAGAGACCTAACCTGGTTGATTGCAGCAAACCAGAGGCATAAGTGTTCCTCAAGATCCATTAGCTGGTTCCTGTTCACATGCAACACGTTTCAAACACATGTTATGCACTTTTGGAGACATTTCATCAAACACATGTTAGGCTATAAATTGTATCAAAATAAAATAATTGAATACAAAAATCCAACCATTCACTTGGTTGCTATTCGATCAAAATCCAACTATAGAAATTCAAAATTTGAAGCACTCACATAACCACTATGGAAATTCATAATTTGAAGCACTCACATAGACCCAAAAGCTTTAGGCAATTTTCGATCAACAACCCTCAATCCAAACAACTCATGATACCTATCCACACCCAAATTTTTAGACCAGTAAAAAAAAAACCTTAGTTAAATCCACAATTCTAATATAGAATGTGAAGCCTTTTCAAAAGGCAAACTTCATATAAAGCATGTTCACCGATTGATATGTGGAGGGTCGCTAGTTGCGTGAGAGAGAGAGGGATACCTTTGGGGGAGAGACGGATAGAGAAGAGGGATACCTGGGAGTGGCGTGACTGTGGCGATGAGAGGAAAGTACCTGTGCAACCTTTCATGGTTGAGCCATGGCAGAGCAAGAGGTGAGACAGTGAGAGAGAGTAGAGAAGGCGCTGGTCTTGTAGAGAGAGAGAGAAAAGGAGTTTAGCTTGGCTTGGGTGTTGTGTGAGTGTAGGTATAGTCATGCCTAGGAGCCGTTTGAGAGTGTAGGGATTTGGATTTTGTGAGATGAATTGTGAGCCATTAGATATAATTGGATGAATGTTGATGAAATCTGAACCATTTAATTTGAATTGGAGTGTTAGTGGTCGTTGGAAGTTGAAGCCACCCTGTTTTATTCCATATATGCATTACCACTGATGTGTACATGAATTGATGCTTATTGACAACTAATAAATATTTTCTTGACATTAAGGACACAAAAGCATCTTGTGTAAAGTCAGCCATGAATATATAGCAGCTAAACAAAATTTTATTTTTTGTTCTGAAAAACATTATTTATCTAACATACTCTTCTTTAGCATCTTGGTGTGAGAGATAGGGTTTTGTTCACAACCAAATTGAGAGATCAACCACCGATGCATCTAAGTGAGAGGTAGGGTCTTGTTCACAACCAAATTGACATCAATCACTTCTGTCATTTTTTCGAACGTCCAAGGTAGAGCTCTTTAATTCTAACATGTTAATATCTCTATGCCCATGTTCCTCACCTTTTACATCTAATTCTCTCTACATTCACACGTCTAAATTGGGAAAAGAAGAAAAAGTAATTCCTTCCCCCAACTTCTCGTATCTGAATCTGTGTGCCACCCCTAACTTCTCGTGTGTATTTCATCCGAATCCATACATTATATATCATGGAACTCAACGCCTGATTTGGAAACGGATGAAATATTCAGAACTTCAATACACAATCAAGTTCATCAAAATTTATGAAGACATTATAACAACATAATATTAAGACAAAATCAGGCATAAATTTTAGGCACAATAAATAACCTGTAACAGCATAATATTAAGACAAAATCAAGCACAATTTCAAGCACAATAAATTTCTATTGTGCATATATTTCAAGCACAATAAAGTAAACCTTCAGGCATAATAAATAACATTTTAACTAACTAAAATGAATCAAAACATAAATTTAATTCCTCTCGTCACAATTTTAAAGAACAATCAACACACATGTAGAGAACCGTCAAATTCAAACAAATGGAAAACGAACTAAAATCAAACAAATAGCAAAACCACCTATGGTCAAAATGTAATCGAAGTCAATGTGCAATACAAAAGAAATACAACAGAGAATTCTTTTACATCCAATTTTACATTTGTCAAATCCTTCACAAATACCCAAGCAAATTTATAATGTCATTGGGACCTAAGAAGGGAAAACCAAAGAAAGAGAGTAGAACCTTAAGGGGGAAACCAATTTGATAAATAAAAAATCCAATTTGAAATTTCATCAAAGAAAAAAATCCAAAAAGGGGTTTCCCAATTATGTAATCCGTGTGATTTACTTAGAAAGCATTTTTACCAATTTCTTAACACGCTCAAGATGGTCGCAGATGAATATGTTCAAGTGGATTGCACATCTTCCATCGGAACCATTGTCTAGTGGTCATAAAAGTGTCAAACTCAAATCTCAAAGGCAACCACTTTGTACAACTAATGCAAAGGGTAGATGTATCTAGTCCACACCTCCCACCACTCCCAAAATCATGACACGTTGAACGTCTTCCATCTCATGGGCAAGGGGTTCAAACTTTGCTTTGGTTCACAAGATTTTATTTTCAAAATTTGAAAAAACAGAATAAGCAAGAATAGCTCGTGTTCATACAAGTTAGAAAACAACCTTAAGTAAGATACCTGAACAACTGGACATTCTCCTTAGTGTTATTATTATTTATAGTAATACAAGAGTTCGTTTCCTATCAAAAAAAAAACATTCTCCTTAGTGAAACCCAACTAAATCTCAATCCTTTTAGGTATAAACTGAAGGAAATTGATAATTGAATAGATAGCATACCTTTCAAAATGACTATTAAACTCATAGCCCATCGTTCATAAACAGTTCAAAATCCAGGGTCTAAATGGTTTATAGTACAGATAATAAAAGGATTAGCTTAGATCAGTATTGCAAACACCTTAAGTTGCTGACAGGTAACATTTAGCTACATTTCACATCACGAGAAGGATAGCAGAGGCCCATATCATAATGACTTTCACATTAGATGAGTCGGTAGAAACCCAATTGATCAGTTCCAATTCCTCATAGCGTCAACGCAATGTGCAAACAGTGGCCCAAAAAAAATAGCTAACTATTCACACAAAATGCAGAATTTAATGAACAATGTGTAGAAATTGACATACCCAGATGGAAATTCACTTTGGGTGTCTATTTCATACAGTTCTTGGGTAGCTTCTGTGATTTGAAGACCAATTCTTGAAACATTCCACCACTGCCTTAGTAACTTTGCGACTGGGAGTATTGGCTATATTTCTATAGTGAGAATGAGCTTCATGGTGAATAGATATAGGTGAGAGAGAGCAGAGTCAGTGGATCAGTTCCATAATAAAACATTAATGTTACTATCAATGGATGTAGATAGGTGCAGTGTCAAAAATATGCATGATGTTACTATCAAGTTTATATAATTTATGTTTCTAAGCATGATAACTTTTCATGAACTGCACTTGCGTAATTGATCTTCCATGAATTCAGATTCCATTACTCCCTTAAGAATGATGCACAACACAGATCAAAGCTAAACAAAACTTATCAATAAAAACAAACAAACAAATGTCCTTTAAGAATGATGCACATCACAGATCAAAGCTCTCAATCTCTAAATTGGGCCTCAATCAAAGACGTTCTCCATCTGTTACATCGTGATTTTCGTTTTCTCAATCTCAAGCTCCACTAAAATAGTCATTAATATGGTTTTTTGTTCCATAAATATTAAAATCCACAACCCAAATGCCAAATTTAATACATAAGAAAAATGAAAAAAAATATGAAATCATTAGAGAGAATGAGATCCAAAACAATCTGCATATAAGCGATGAAACACGGTGTAGTAAAAACAAAAAATTGAAGAACAAAGAGAAACAAAGCTCTCTTAGAACTTTCATCAAACAATTGGTGAGTATGTCTGGTGGAGTAAAGGGAGGTTTGTGTGTGTGCGCATAGATGAAAATAGAGAGGAAAAGACACAACCTTATTAACTATAAATTAACAACATCAATTTACTCTAATTAACAGCCCTAATTTTGAAATTATTTGTGTGTGTGCGGGGGGCGATGAGTTTATGTGTGAATGTGTGGTTGATGGGTGTGTTAGCATGTGTATGCATTGTGTGTGTGTGTGTGTGTGAAAGTAGAGGAGAGAGAGAAACAGAGGGTTGGGGCGGAGAGAAGCAGAGAAAAGGGATATCTGAGAGGGGTGTGGTGATGGTTGTGTCGCTGGCGATTGCAATGGCGGTGGCGGTGTCGCTGGCGATGTGGTGGTGATGTTCCTGGTGGCATCGCTGGAGTATAACAAAGAGAGAGAGAGAGAGAGAGAGAGAGAAGGCATGGCTTGTCTGAGAGAAGGGATGGCCTGGTGTCACCGGAGAGTCTCTGACAAATGAGGTGACTGAGAGGGTCAAAATTTTAAAAAATATTGTGAGTGAAAGAAAATGATTTTTTTTGGGGGGGGGATGATGATCTTGTGGATGATTGTAGCAGTTGGATGTTGAAGCCTGAATTGATTTGAGACCATTGTATGTTAAAGTCGTCGTGTTTTATATTATAGATATATATATATATATATGTATATATATATACACACAATAGATCTAGGATCATATCCCAGATCTAATTCCTTGCTTGAGCAATAGTCAAAAATTTGAAGTTTTCAGATCTAGGGCTGGTGGTGAGTTGTGAATCTAATCTTAGAAGGGATGGTTAAAGGATTGGCTAGGGATCTGGGTATTGGGTTACGATTGCGTTAAAGGGCAGACTTAGTCTAAGTCAGAGAGAGAGAGCTGGTTTGGTGGTGGTGGTTGGCATCTGGGTATTGGGTTGGATTTACGCAATGGTGGTTGGTGTTTCTCATTGAAGATATGCTTATCTAGAGGGGGTCTCATTGAAGATATATATTTAGAGGGGGTGTGGTTGAAATTTATCCTCAAATGATAAGGGGTGTCATTGAAGATTCATAAACTAAAGGGGGTGTCTTTGAAGATATGACAAACTAGAGGGGGTGTGATTGAAGTTTTTCCAAATTAAAACATTAACATGCAGTCAACTCTATCCGAGTAAATATTGAATACAACGGTGATACCATGTCACAATTGATGACATGGTATCACCAACCAATTATAAAACCCTAAATGGGAAAGGTGAACCCCACTTGGAATTACATGGCAAGAGAGTGGAAAGTTATTTGCTTACATGGCAAGTTAGTTATTGATTTTTGTGGGGTCTATGTGCTTATTTGTTATAGTATTATTAGTTGGTGATACCACATCATCTTGTCACGTGGTATCACCGTTGTAATGAATATTTTTTTCCGAAGTAGATAAGCTCCCACCTTATCTGGGCCCCACATATGTCATCCTATCCGTGTAACACACGCGCTCATAAGACGTGTAAAGCCTATCGTCGCCGAATAGCCATTCTCTATCCTCTTTATAAATTATGCCTCTGTGTATTGCGTTTTCCTACGAGATAACGCCACTCCACTGTGTTCCTCAATAATTTTCCATCAAACCAAACATTATTTTGTAGAAAAGTAGTTATGAATTATTAATAGAGAGCATGTACAGTCTTGTCAGATCTCCGCTCGGAACAGTGCACCCGCGTTTTCGTCTCTCTCTCTCAACGTTTTCTCGAGAAACAAACAAAAATTTTTCCTCTCATAACTGTCCACATGTAACTAGAGCTAAAAGCTTATCAAATCTAGTCAAATCTTTATCCTTTTGCCTCGAAATTAGCAATTTCGAGATTTTGTTCTGATTTACTTGTCTTTCTGACTCTCGACCTCCGATTTTCATTCTTATTCCTGATAGAAAATCAAGAGATGATGAGAAGACAACAAGATCAACAATCTGGGGCTTTGTACGAGCTCTCTGCTTTGATTATGAATATTCTCCGATCTCCTCCGTCTTCTTTTGACTTTTCGGATCGGTCTCCGGTGATGCAGCATCAGCCGGGGGAAGTGAGTTCATCTCGGAGGGCTTCGGCTACGGCGATGCCTCAGATAACGCCGGTGGGTTTCGCGTCGTTACTGTTGGGGATTTCGCTGGCTTTGATGCTATGTGGATCGGTGACGTTCTTCATTGGATTCATATTGATGCCTTGGGTGCTTGGATTGGTCATGGTTTTCTATTTTGTTGGGATTGTTTCGAGCTTGTCGATGCTTGGAAGGGCGATTCTTTGTTACACCACTTCACCGCCCACGCCGCCTAAGGATGTCCCTGGTGAGGTTTCTTATTGTTCGGTTTTCGTGAGTTAGTTTCATAATTATTCTTTTGTTAGAATTTTTTTTTTTTTTTTTGAATAGATTGTTCTGCTGATTGTATATGGATTTTGATGTGGTGTGAGCTATAAGGATTAGAGATTCTTACAATTCAGATGATTCTAGGACTAGAGAAATATGGCTTTTGGTTTAAAGCCGATTTTAATTGGAAGGCTGTATTTTAGGCTCCTGAAAAAGTTGAGTTGGAATTCCTTGGGGATTGTTGATTGGTGGCTGCTGAGCTAACTGTAGTGCAAAGTCTCATATTTTTTGCCGACAATAATATGTTGTTTGGTTGCGGAAGGGAATGGAATTCCTTCTGGGAATCTCTGTTTACTCCTCTTATGTGTGTGGCATTTTCAGCATAAGCATAAAAAAGTGGCATATTTGCATGCTATTTCATCTTCTTCGGTGATGTATTTTGAATTTTAAAAGATTCTTTCATAGTCCTAGTATATTGTTTGTTGGACTCTTCCCAGGGTCGTTTCTTTGCAGCCGATGCCTAGGTATGGCTAGCAAATTCTTTGAATATCCCTGCTTGGATAGTGTAGTGCCTCGTCTTTTGGCTACTTATGGAGAACCAAAACATGGTTTTTAGAATTGTACCGTATAACTTTGCTTCACAGTTATCTGCTCAGTAGACAAGGTTTTGGCTAGTGTGGTGATGTACAGTTTCGTGTAATAGAAATGAAATTAGTTTCCTGAAGGTATACATGAACTTGAATATATCATGAGCTTGGAATTTTTTAGGTTAATTCTTTTCAAAGCCTGCTTTAATATGTTAATTTTCCTCAATATGATGGCGTTCAATAAATTGCTTCCTAGAGCTTTAGTGATCATCTGCAGCAGTTGGATTGTCCTTTTGTGTCATACTTTTCTGGATCACTGAATTCCCCTAAGGGCTAAGGATAAACGAACAAGTTTC
>CM042193.1:17764259-17795034 GCA_023539305.1 Ilex asprella | reverse complement strand
CAATGGTAGGTGATAGCCATGGACGATGGTAATTTCAATCGATGGTAGCTGGTGGGCGGTGATGGTGATGGTGATGGTGATGGTGGTGGTGGTGGTGGCGGCAGGGGGCAACAGGGGTGGGGTGATGGCGGTGACGGTGGTGGTGGTGGTAGGAATAATGGTAGGATAGTGTCGTTGGTGGTAGGGTGGCAGCAACAGTGGTGGTGGGGCAGCGGTGATGATGGGGGTGATGGTGGTGGTAGTAATGGAATGATGGTGACGACAATTGTTGTGGCGAAGACGGTGGTGGTGATAGTGATGATGGTGGTAGGGGGTGGGGGTGGGGGCGACGTCAATTGTTGTGGTAAATGTGGTGGTGGTAGTGATGATAGTGGTGGAGGTGGAGGTGGAGGTGGAGGTGGAGGTGGTGGTGGTAGTTGCGGTGTTGGGGTGGCGTCGATGGTGGTAGTGGTGATGATGGGACAGTTCCAAACACTATTTTTTTTAAAAGTACTTATGAGAAGTTATAAGTTTTAAAAGCATTTTTAAAAAGTCACTTAAACACACCTTTAGGGGTTTATTTCCCTATTAAATTTAATGTGTTAATATTAGCCGTCAGATTAATTTTAAAATAAATTTTAAAGTGATTTCAATTGCGAAAAGCAAAAGTCATTTTATTTATTTTTTGATACTTGAATTTTATTGTATTTTATTATATAGATTATGTTATTCTTATAATAATGATTTACCACTATATACTCTTATTGAGTGAATTCACGATTTCATTTATTAGCAATATTGTTTAATGCGAAGTTATCACTTAACATGTTGGTACACATGTGGACAATTTTAATATAGAGTGGTGATGTTATTTTTATCATTATGTTGAAACAATTTATATAATAAATCACATAAGAAATTAAATTTTATCCTACATATTCTCCCCTCCCCAATTTCGTCACATCATCCATCTTATCACTTGCTCAATCATTTAATATTTAATTAATTTCTAATTTAATATAATTTTTATTTCAGATATTATTAATATAGGATAGTATACATATGTTGAAAAAATTTTGTCGGATTTACGTATTTTGAGAAAATTAATATTTTTTTAAAAAAATAATATGTAAAAATAAATTTTAAATGAAAAAATTATTATTTAATTTAATGGAATCGATTTTTTAGCTGTTCAAATTTTATATTTCTTCGTGCCTTCAGACACGAGATGTAATTAGTTAAAGTATATGTCATTTGATACTTGTTGTCTATGTTATATGAGACTACCGCCATAATCTAGTTAAAGTAGATGTAACTAGTTCCAACCGCCATAATCTTCTAAAATGTTTTACTACATGCTAAATTTATTACTTCTCAATTGATTGGTCACGCCATGAATACAAAAAGGTTGATTGAGACTACACATTTATGTGTAACAAATTTACTATACTTTATCAATAATGAACTCAATACAGTCTCCTGGTGTATTTGTCTATTCTTAGAAGTATGGATAGAATCACATGACCAACAGGGGACATAGCCTCACCTCAATTTTTTCAAAAAACTCTATGTATAATTTATTCGCCACTAAGAATACTGCAAAGGGTTGTGGTCTAATGGCGAAGGCGTATTGAGTAAATGTATATTTTTTACTATTTTTTGGATTTGACATTATATTTTTTGATTGAACTGAAATGATCCGCTTATATAGTAAAATTAGACATAAATTAAGCTATAATTATTAGAATATTTGACATTTTTATGTTAAATTTTTTTACTATATAACAAAATTGAATTAAAATTTAGTTATACTTGAGTGATTATGCGATGAAAATAAACTATAAATTGTTAATTGTTTGATAAATTGGTCAACACTAAATTAATTTTTTTAATTTTATGAAAAAGAGATAATATTCTAATTTTTTTGTGTGGAAATCAATTTCTATAGGTCATACACAACTAAAAATTTGACTATAATGACAATTTATTGAATAATCTTGTGAAATAAAATTCAATAGGTACGCCACTATTTGAGTCCTTTAGTTTAAACTTATAATTTCATCCTTGATTAGAGACTTGAGTAAGTGTCCTTATGATTCTCTGGAATTATATGATAGATTGTTACTATGTGGTTTAACACCTGATAAGTTTTTAGATACCCACATATATATAGCTTCCGATTTGTATGTATATAAATTCAGGTAGCATTGTACATTTTTCAGAACCTGTTTTCGCAAGATTCTCTTGAGAACGTACATGCTAAGAGTCTATAATTATTGGTTGCATGAATCACGATGATATAAAATTCTACGAGAGATTAGTTTGATAAATGCACCACAAAAGATATTGTATTTTTATAACAGAACACAAGATAACAGGATAATCCAATAAATTATCATAGCACCTTCAATTGTAGATTTGATTGCAAATACAATCATGCACAAGAACGGGCTACAAACTAAAGCAATTCCCTATACAAACTAATAGGCGGAAGACATACATGTTTCAACTATAAAAACTTGTTTATGTTGAAACATTTATCTAAGGGGTTAGAATTTTTAGATTTGAAAGTGACAAAAACTAACTCAAGTTTATATTTGAGCAATTCTCCATGGCTAACTTATCTCTAGTAAAAGAAATTTAATTCTAGATTCATTATTAGATTTATTTAAATATATAAGATATTAGTTACTAATGAAAAATTCAAAAGTCATATTCTTAAAGTACTTGAGTCCGTATAAATTTCATAAGTTATTGTTATAACTTGACATTTACTCTCAAGAACTATTAGGACTGTTTATACTATTTTCTATAAATCTATAAAATCTAAACGTTAAATAAGTTATAACACCTATTAGACCAACAACAAAATTTAGTTTTATATTATGAATCCATCAAAAAAAGAAAATCAATTAAAGTAATCTTTGGATCAAAGATAATATGAACTCTATATTATTGTTAAATCACAATTACAAAATTTTAATGTAGATTTTATTAAGTTGTGCCGGGTAAAATTACAAAAAAAAATTTTTATTAGTGTATTTTTATGAATTGTATATTTATAATTATTGAATTTGTAAGTATCTTTAAGAATACACACAAGGTCAATTTTTGTATGATTTAAACCGTAAGTGTGGACAAAATAGAAATTCAAAGAAATTTTACATTTAATCAAATTATTAGTGTGATATATAATTGTCCTTATAATTTTGTTTAAGAATAAAAGAAAATTTCAAAAAAAAATCATCCAAGCTAATTTTATTAGTAGTATAGATGGATTTTTTGTGGAACTATCTAACTTCGTTGCCTAAACAAAACTAGAAGGCGGCAGCCGGTCAGATAGTTAATCTAATTATGATATGTGTCTATTCAAATTAAAGTTAATTTTGTATCAAAACTCACGTTTGGGTTGATCAGTCGAGTTAAGAACTGTAAGGCCTATGACTACCAAACTCACTTCACCTATAACTTCTGACACAAAAAAGGAATCTTGGAATCAAAGAATTCCTGTCCGACAACCTAAATAAAAAAAAGTACGATTCTTAGCCCGACAACCCAAATAATAGAAAAAAAAGATTCTCACTCTTCTCCAGTGATACTTTTGGGTAGTGGTGAGTTCAGTCGATGAAATTCGCACTTACGCTCACTAAACTCCACTCTTGCTCACTCTTGGGAAGACAATGCTTTCAAGAAACTCGTATCAGCTACTCACCTTTTTAGCTTTGAATTTCAAGCCACTTTCAAAAAGCCCTATAAGCCAAGTGCATATAATCTTGTTGGGTTTCAATAACTACGGATTGCACCATAGTGGGTTCAGAATTCATGCTTCTTCCAATATGCAGCGAGGAGTAAGTGTTTATAACCAGAGAACAATTCCACTGACCAAATGGACAATCCATCCAATAAAGGGGTGTGAAAAATGTCTAAGGGCCACAATCACAATTTTATCCCCCTGCAATTTCCCAGCAGGAATCCAACACACAAGGCAAAAATGGGTGGCCTAGTCAAACCATCGAACAAGTAACATTGTATCCATAATTCACAAAAACTTTGGCAAATTAAGATTTAAATATTGAAAGACATGAACTAAAGCCTTCAAATATCCATCAAACATTACCGTTGAAACAACCAAAACGGAGAAAGAATATAACACAGGCTTGCACCAACCCCATCCAATCACAACAACACAATCTTAGTAATAGACACCGAAGAATAAAGAACCCAGTAAATCATTAAGCATAACCAACCTCAAAAGATATCCACTTCTTTTAAAAGTCTGAAACTAGACACAGATAGTAGTTTGTTTGAGAACATTCAAGAGGCGTGTATTCCCCACCTTTTGTAACGAGCAATCCATCTTATTCAAGCATAGTTCAGCCGGAAAATGTCATTCAACACATAAAAGCTTCCCTGCGGGGCTGGCATCAAATGAAACATCTGGGGGAAGGAGGACAACAAGAAGTTTCAATGAGATTGTCATAAATAATAAACAAGCACAAACAGTGAAGAACTTGAAATAAAATATTCCGTCACAAGCAAGTCTACCTGAGAAAATTACATAAATCATGACTAGTCATATTGCCACTTACTCCCAGTCATGGGGAGACCGACCATATTAATACACAACTGCATATTAGAAACCCATATAATGTGACTTGTATGCCAGAGCCGCAAACCAGTCAAGAAAGAGAATTCTCTTGCATTTGATTAGTTTACTTACATTAATTGCGAGCCTTCAACAGTTAAAAATTAGGGGGAAATAAGACTGTTTGGCAACTATCTAATGGACTATTTGTCAAAGGTTGGTAATTTAACAGAAACAAAGATCATGAAAAGCCAGATAGGCTTGAATCAACCTGGAAATAGTCGGTGGATTCATCATCAGCCAGATTGTCCATTTTTATAGTAAAGAATCAGATGGTAATATTTTTCATTATATTAGTTTCCTTTCTACAAAGAACCTTCAATATTAGCTGAGACAAATTCTTTGCCTTTGCAAGAACATATTCAAGTTACAAGGATACTGATCTTCCCCAAAAAAATCTGCACAATTACATTGAAGTAAAATTGGAAACTTTATCATTTCTTCAAACCGATAAGAGCCATAATTCAGTTGATATTCTATAAAAATCAAAAAGGTGTCAATTGATAATTTAATGAAGTATCACGAAAACTAACAACAAATCTTGATTAGGCCACCTGTATGAAGGTCCAGACAAGCCATCAAAAATGTATCTTCCCTGATGCAGGTTAGTTCAAAAGAAACAAATTGAATGGATATAGGAGGAATTTAAACAGGGCTAACGAAGGAAGAAAAAAAGGGCAGTGCGCAAGATTAGAGGGAAGGAAGAGTGCTATATTCAATACACTGCTAACTTGCTATTTTTAAAAAGAAGGGGAAGAACGAAGAATGTACATGTACAAAACACAACAAACAATACTGAATCAAGTTTTGCATAAAAAATATGATCTTATAAAAAACATTAATACAGTAAACTATTGTGCATACAGAAAAGTGTTTTTTAAGATGGCCTTGTCAAATAAGCACATTAAGGGTAAAGAGACATGTGAATGACAAAATGCCAACCAGAGCGTAGAGTTAAAAAGAGTAATTACTAGAATAAATAAAAATAGCACAATTTGAGTCCCTGTTGAGAGCAGGATCAACATGCTAAGACAGTTATGTATATATGAATTGAACTATAAGCGTTCACCAAAATTAACATGAATTCAACGTTTATCTAATGGACAAAAAATGAACCCACCATGTTGCCCTTGCTAGACTTTACACACAAACATGAGGTTCCTCATTTCATAAAATTGAGCATAGTAATATTGAATTTGAAGGATAATTAAATAGTTATTGTGCATTTTATTTCAAGAATGCTAAATTTACCAACTAAGCTCTACTTAGCAATTAGCATGTGGGCTAAGACTCCATTGGATCTGGGTGATTAGTAGGGGAAGTGACAGAAAATGCTCAAAATGTTCAGAAAAAAAGTTGCTTTTGAGCATTTTCCTTCCCTCCCCAAGTAATTTGCAAGATCAAAACGAAGTATACAAGCAATTTGTTGAAGAATGAAGACAACAGATTAGTTGGTTAGCTAGACTTCACAAAGTTAGTTAGTTAAAGTTTGTTAGAGTTTGTCAGAACATAATCTGTATTTAATTAATATTGAATTTAGTTTAGTTTGCTAAAGGAATCAGATAGAAAACCTTGGTGATAAATGGAAGAGGATCTTGGAGTAGAATTTGACTGTGGAAATGATTAAACGAATCATTCAATCCCATTAAGAATTGAAATATATAATCTTGGTGCAGATATTTGATCAATTTCTTCAAAGCACCACACGAACAAATACATAGAGGGCGATAATTCACCAACTTATCCCAACGCCATTTGAGACATGTATTGTATTGTAATAATTGACAGATAATTGATCTTAAGTGAGGGAAGAAATTGATTTTTGTAGTTGCAAAATTCTTGGTCCATTTGTTTGAAAAAACATTTCCTTCAACTCACTCCAAATCTCCTTGGTAGAATTTACATACAACACACTTTTTGCAATATCCTTCAATAAAGTTTTAAGATCCAAGAGATTACCATGTTGTTACAGCGAATCTATTGATTGTAAAGTGGATCTGTCTAATCAGTAGGCTTGGAAGTTGTTCCATTGATGAAGGCTACTTTGTTCTTTGCACTAAGAGCCATAAACATTGATCGACTCCAAGAATTGTAATTCTCTTCTGTTAATGGCTTAGATACCAGTAAAGTTCCTGGACTATCTCCATGGTGAAGAAAGAAAGAATTCAAAAGATCTTTGAATAGATTGGAGGAAGAAGGTTTATGTGATTCGCCATTGTTGCAAGAAGAAAAAAAACTTGAAGTAGAGAAAATTTTTAATAATGCTGTGATATCATATTAAACTTTGGAGAAAAAAAAAAACAAGAAGAAAAAGAGAGGAAACAAACAGAGTTGACAAGGATTGAGAGAAAATTCTACTTTCTCATTCACTTGTATTTTGCATATTACACTTGTATTTATATTGAAGGGGTACATCATCACCGCCTCTGATTCCTTTAACAAACAAAACTAAATTCAGTATTAATTAAAAATACAGATTTTGTAATAACAAATTTTAACTAAATAACTAACTTTGTGAAGTCTAGCTAACCAACTAATCTTCTATCTTTATTCTTCAACACACCCCCTCAAGATGGAGTGTGGATGTAAAGAACACCCATCTTGCCAAGAAAAAAAGCATACTGAGGGAGACCAAGTGGTTAGCAGGGTTGTCAGAAAGCCAGATTGAATTTTGTCGAGAATGAAGTGGCAATCCAATTAAATGTGTCTTCTGCTTTCGTTCGCGACAAAATTCAATGTGTCTTCTGAAAACCTTGCTAACCACTTGGTGATAAATGCCTATGTAATGCAATTTTGTCACGAATGAAGTGGCAATCCAATTCAATGTGAAGAGCAACTTGATTGTCACAAAACAAAATTGCTAGTTGGGAGTGAGGAATATGAAGGTTATTAAATCAAGTCAATTTACAGTATGTAGAGGCCATTGCCCGATATTTGGCCTCAGCAGAAGATCTGAAAACTGTAGTTTGTTTCTTAGATTTCCAAGAAAAATACAAAAACCGATAACAGATCGTCCAATATCTAGGCATCCAGTCCGGTCTGTGTCACAAAAAGCTTAGAGATGAATGGCAGAATGAGCTGATAAGAAAATTCTTTGTGCTGGAGTTGCTTTAATTTAGCATTTTATCAGTATTTTTGTCCTCAACTACTAATAGATAGGAAAGAAAGATTCTTACCACTTAACTTTGACGCTGCTTAAAGGCAACAGACAAAGTTACCTGTTAAGCGTTGAGGGTGAAAGCATAAAGCAATTCATCCTATAATAGAAATATATATATCAGAAGGAAGCATCGATAAGAGTGAGCACGGAAAATCATAATTATCAAATCGTGTATCGAAAGACGTATCGTTTTTTAAAAATAGTGTACCGTAAGATACGGTGCAATTTTAAATAATTAATAATAAAATATATATACTTTTGAAAAAAAATCATAGACAAAAAAACATAACATTTCATTAATATTCTACATATTAGTCAAGTCACCAATATAATTTACTGATATTAAAAATAAATAAATTATTTTTTCAAAAAATTTTACAACGATTTCTGATCAAAAAAAATTTAAACAGTGACTTCGCGTATCGTATCGTATCGTAAAAACGTATCGTGTATTGAACGACACAACGCAAAAAACGATACATAACTATGCTCCGTATCGTTTTAGGTATGAATCGTGACGTATCGTACGATACTAACAACTATGCGAAAAATAAAAAAAGAGCATGGAAGAACTGGAATGTTAGTCTTTGGCTAAAGATGCGCCTTTCTTCTATTCTTTGATTATCAATCCTTCTTTCTTACTGTCTGCTCATTCCTTCTTGACAAACATAAAAGTACAGGCAAGAAGACATAGAATTCTTAAGGGAAATCATCAATTGATCCGAATCTCGAAGATTCAATAAGGATTAGAATTCTTCGCCAAAATATGAAAATGAAATCTATTCTTATGATATGGCAATTCATTGAAAAACCCTCCATGAATTTACAAAGTCACCACAAACTTCTACAACGAATCTAAACAAAGAAATTGTAGAAATTTTTTAACCAAGAATCTGACACAACAATAAAACCTCGATTAATTAATTGAAAAGATTAGAAATTCCAATACAATGGATGATAAATAATTTATTTGAAGAACCATCAATAAGGATAACAAATCCAATCGAAATGCAAGTTTCAGGTAAAAAAATGTATTTTAGAGATAAACGATCTCAAAGTACAAAATTAATAAAAACATGCTCAAATTGGGTTCATAAAGATAATTGAAAAAAATTCTCCCAACTTGTTCTTAATGAACTTTATAAGAAGAGTCTGAAGAAACATCAAACTCTGACCCTTTTGCTCATAAATCCGTACAAATTCTTGTACGCCCAGTCGAAGAAATTATCTTTTCACCAAGCAACGGAAAGAGTCAAAGCCACTGACTGCTTTTATGGCTCCTGGAGCTCATTTCCGGTGGACAATAATGCCATTTGATCCATGTAATGCTCTACAAATATTCCAAAGATGGATGGATAAAATAGAAATATTCTTTCACCCAAAAAAATTGAGGTAGAAAAACAGTCGATAGAGTTTTGGGGAATAATCTTAGACCATAAAGGAATAAGATTACAGGAACATATAATTTCAAAAATTAAAGAATTTCCTGAAGATTTAAGAGAAAAGAAACAACTACAAAGGTTTTTTGGAATTCTAAATTATGGGAGAAAGTTTATCAAAGATCTATCAAGGAAAGAAATTCCTTTGATAGAAAAACTCAAAAAAGAAAAAGAATTTGAGTGGAACGATAAAGACAAAGCCTTAATTAAGAAAATTAAGGAAGAACTTAAAAATATCCCTAAGGTTTATTTTCCTAGTCAAGGAGATAAATTAATTTTAGAGACTGATGCATCTAATTTATGTTGGGGATGCATTCTCAAAGCTATACCGGCATAAATATGGGCAGAAAAAGATCCTCCTCTTGCATTTGTTATTAGAGCTAGAAAAAGCCATATATCTAAAAAACTTCAAAACAAGATGCATATTCAAAAAGAGACTGATAAATTAATTTTAGCAATTAAACTTGCTATTAAAAGGTTTCATATTTATCTTGCCCCAGAAAGCTTTATTGTTAGAACAGACAATCAAGTTGTACTAAACTTTTTGACTAATAAAAGAAATAATCTAAAAAGGCGTAGATTAAAATGGTATAACTAGCTTACGGTATATACTTTTGAAGTTGAACATGTTAAAGGAACTAACAATTTTATTACCGATTATCTCAACAGGGATAGTATTAAAGACCATTAAACAAATGGTATCACTAATCAGCAATAGCCAAGAACTAATCCTTATTTCTAATAAATATATATATTTTTGCAGGGCATGGATAAAGGGAAAAACCCTTGGATTACGGTCAAGAAAAAACCTTGGATTCAAATAGCCAAAGAAATAATTCCGGTTCTAGACAAAAGCGGAAAAGTTATCATTCCATCTGAAGTTGCAAATTTTTATAATCCAAATTCACCTCATTCCATTTATGAAAACCTCAATAGAGTATGAAAAGGAGATTTTTGAAAATATAAGGGTAAATTGGCCAATGAGATAGCCCTGTAAACAGCTAATCTCAGTAAATCCAAGAATCAACTTGATGATTTTCAAACACTTTACTTCAGTCTCATTAAACAAATGGACTGGGATGAGGAATTTTCTTGTGAGAAAATACCTTATTTTTACAAATTGCTGACCTGATATCAGACCCATATCAGGATTTTGGTTTTGAAAAAATAAGAGAATTTGCCTCTTTGAAAAAGCCAAACAGGTTTTACCAAAGGAAATTTTCAGAAATGATATTTTCACAAGAATTGAGGATCATAAGAAAATAATTAGAGATTTATTCAAACGGGAACTCCCCAGGTTGAATTTATTTTATGGATTTCCAAAATTAACTATATTCTTGAAATCCGATTATTGGGATTATGATGCGGTTGATTGGGGTCTTGTTAACCAACTAACATTTGACAAAAGCCATATGGAAAGGTTTTAACAGTTCCCTATGATGATTAAGACCATGTTATTTTATGTCATCTAGCTCTAATGGTATTCAAGTACTTTTTATGCATTCTAGATTTATAGTTCCATCGGATGGCATGAAAGCAAAAAAAAAATTCAACCATATCAAATCTGGATACTGGAAAAAGCTACAGACAGCTAGTTAACTGATGAAGAAGATCTTCAAAATAAAGAAGAATTGGTAGACTCCCTAGCAATACAGTAATATTGCATGGATAATTTTTTGGAATTAAGCCAGCTTGCAAAAATTGAAAAAGAGAAAAACTCTTGAACCATCCTATTGCCTATCAACAGAGTCAAGAACAATATGTCTCCACACAAAAACTGCTACAAGACATTATTAGATAGGATCAACTTGATTTATCGTTTAGTATACAAATGTGTGCTGATGAAGTCAAAGAAATGAGAAAATTTGCATTCAGTCAAAATTTGTATGAAGATAATGTCTCTACAACCAGTGAATATAGTGTCTACTACCATAATTTGAAAAATGCAATGGAGCCATGATGCAAGCTCTGACGTCAGAAGCTAAATCATTATACCTAACTCTCTTTAAAGCTTTCCATTTTCTTATAAAAAGATCTTAAGTCTTGTAAAAAGTCTATCGCTTCTAACCGGTATCAGAGCAATGTAACTCCTTGTTTAGCTATATCATCTGCAAGTTTTATCCTTCTATAAAATATCATTATAATAAATTCCAACTTTCATATTTGAATCTTTACATTTTTATGTATGGTTATTTTGCTTGTTTCATTGTTAGCTGTCGAAAAACACATATACCAATTATTGTTTCAAAGCCCATATCCCATGTTCGACCATTGAGGCTAGACTTTACCATTGTTGATCTTTTAGGGAATTTCGTTTTAGACACCTACAACTTCAATATAACCGTCTACCAGGCAAACAATAATAATCAACATATTGGATGTGCAATTTCAAGTATAGGAAAATTGAAAGAAAATTATAATCATGTTTTAATATCGATAAAAAATCATATAATAATCTAAGTAATATTAGTACTAGTTTAAATACAATTAGTGATATGGTAGGTGGTTGGTTTAAAAAAATAAATAAAAATCAAATAATAAACCAAAATTATATAGAAAAAAATATTTAAGACATATAAATCATAATCTAGAGAAAGTAGAAGTGTCTATAAATAAAATAAGTCAAATAGTAGAACTAGATCTAAATCAAAAAACAAAACAAAAATTTGAAAATCTAATCAAAAAATTGGAGGACATAACAGTTAACAAAACTGGTATGGACTACCCTGGTGACCATTAGGTACCAAGAGTATACTATGGTACTGATATCCTTATTGTTCAAACTGAACAATAAAACCAAGATTAATACCAAAATCTGGTAGAAATTATGGATTATTAGCAAACAATCTATAAGGACTCAAATTTAGGAATCGATAAGGGTAATAAAATCTTGCAACAAATACAAGATACATATCTTGCTCATGAAAATATACTCATTTTGGCTATGAGGTCAATATGATTGATGATAGTGATGTAGATGAACATCCTAGTGAAATCTGCGCAACTATCGTGGTGAGTCACAATACCAATAATGAATTTAAAAAACATGTTTTAGATATAGAAATGGAAGATGAGGTGCAAAAATCACCAAATCGGGGGAAAAGAAAATTAGATGAATACGGAAATATCAAGGAAGACACATATCAAAATTTAGAAGAATAGACTTACCAGAAAAAAAAAATTAGCAGAATACATAAAAGCCACTAAAGAAAAACCTTCTTCGATTGATACCACAACTAACCCAGTTGTTGACCCATGACCCATCTCTAATCTTTCTTATGAAAAGAGATGATAATAACAAAATAAGCGTTGCCCAAAACGGGACTTATATGAATTTATGATTTATTTATTTCAAAAATTACCAAAGATTGGCCACAATCCTCATCCATTCTCGTCACAAATTATAAAAGTCAATGGACTAAAGAAAATTCTTAGACTATTTAGTAGCGAGGCTTCAAAGCGATGTGTTGCAATGACTAAAACAATGAAAAAAAACCACAAAAGAAAATATAAAAAAATTGAATTTCTAGTGCAAAGAGACTAATAAATTAATTCTTAGACTATTTTCTTTAGGATTCAGAATCAGCTTTGTTCTTAGAATTATAGTTGATCACTGTATCTCGGTTAAAGCCAAAAACCAGGTAAAAAACCAAATGAGCTACACTGCTTATGGGCAAAAATGTTGTAACAAAATTCTACAAGACAATTGGAATATTGGATGCCACCCACATAGACAAAGAAAATTGCAGAAGAAAAAGAAATGTAAGTGGAAGCCATGGAAGAAAAGGAACAACTTTTCTCAACATAAAAAATATGTAAAATTGGAAAAAATCCAAACTCTAAAAAGGTTAAAAATGTTATATTTGCAATGGGGAAGGTTATAGAGCACCCAATTGCCCCAAAAAAGGACTGATGCTATAGTATGCATCTAGTTTTGAATTACAAAATTTTTCCAAATTAGATGCATCAATCCCTAAAATTAATTTATCTCCTTGACTAGGAAAAAAAACCTTAGGGATATTTTTAAGTTCTTCTTTAATTTTCTTAATTAAAGTTTTGTCTTTATCGTTCTACTCTAACTCTTTATCGTTTTTGAGTTTTTCTATCAAAGGAATTTCTTTCCTTGATAGATCCTTAATAAAATTTCTCCCATAATTTAGAATTCGTAGAATACTTTTTAATTATTTTTTTCTCTTAAATCTTCAAAAAATTCTTTAATTTTTGAAATTATATATTCCTGTAATCTTATTCCTTTATAGTCTAAGATTATTCCCAAAAACTTCATCGACTATTTTTCTATCTCAATCTTTTTGGGTGAGAATAATCCATGTTTTTAGAATTTTTCGCATTATTTTAAGATGCTTCCTATGTTTTTCTAAGATCATAGAGAACACTAGAATGTCATCTATATATACTACACAAAAAACTTTAAGTTCTTTAAAGATTTTATCCATCCATCTTTGGAATATTTGTGGAGCATTACATAGGCATTACTGTCCACTGGTAATGAGCTCCAGGAGCACTAAATGATCTGCAGAATTAGCACTCTTTGATAAACAGAAGGTTGCTAGATTGAAAAAACAATTACCAGATATAAGATATATCCATATAGATACAAATAACTATTCCCGGTCTGTTTAGACAAGGAATAGACACCCCTATCTTAGCTATAGTGTTAGACAAACTCTTTAGCAATCCATTGAAAGCAATGATAGGCAAAATTCAATCGAATTTGGTCTCAGTAGTAGTTTGGTTTAATATTAAACCCAACTATTTTATTTCGATTGATAATCCGAATCTCGAAGATTCAGTAAGGATTAGAATTCTTACCCAAAACATGTAAATGAAATCTAATTCTTATGATATGGCAATTAATTGGAAAACCCTCCATGAATTAACGAAGTTATCATAAGCTTCTACAAAGAATCTAAACAGAAAAATTGTAGAAAAATTTTAACCAAGAGCCTTTGATACTGCACTAAAACCTCGATTAATTAATTGAGAAGATTTAGAAATTCTAAGACAATGGATGATAAATAATTTAACTAAATAACCATCAATAAGGATAGCAGATCCTATTGAAATGCAAGTTTCAATTAAAAATATGTATTTTAGAGATAAACGATCTCAAAGTACAAAATTAATAAAAACATGCTCAAATTGGATTCATAAAGATGATTGGAAAAAATTCTCACAACTTGCTCTTAATGAACCTTATAAAGAAGAGTTTGATGATCAAACTCTGACCTTTTTGATTTAGATCTAATTCTACTACTTGACCTATTTTATTTACTGACACTTCTACGTTCTCTAGATTATGATTTATATGTTCTAAATTTTTTTCTATATAATTTTGGTTTATTATTTGATTTCTATTTAATTTTTTAAACCAACTACCTACCATATCACTAATACTATTTAAACTAGCACTAATATTACTTAGATTATTATCTAATTTTTTATCGATATGTAAAACATGATTATAATTTTCTTCCAATTTTCCTAAACTTGAAGTTACACATTCAATATGTTGATTACTTTTGTTTACCATGGTAGACTATTGATGGTACATGAGACCTTCTATTATATTGAAGTTATAGGTGCTTAAAACCAAATTTCTTAAAAGATCAACAACGATAAAGTCTAACCTTAATGGTCGAAGACGGGATATGGGCTTTGCAATAATATGTATATGTGTTTTTCAACAGCTAACAATGAAACAAGCAAAATAACTATACATAAAAATGTAAAGATTCAAATATGTGAAAGTTGGAATTTATTATAATTACAGAAGGATAAAACTTACAGATCATATAGCTAAACAAGGAATTACCTTGCTCTGATATTGGTAAGAAGCGACGGACTTTTTACAAGACTTAAGATCTTTTTACAAGAAGATGGAAAACTTTAAAGAGAATTAGGTAGATGTTATGATAAGTATATAGATATATGTGTGTAGGTGTGTTACATGACTACGAAGAGTCTTGATTTATAGCAAGAGGTCTTCCAAAGGACAAAAAATCCTTTTCTTCTTTTCCCTTACTTACTGACTTAGTTGTCCACCTTATACTGTAGCATTAGTCTCTAAAATTTGTGACGAGATAGCTGATTACAAAAGAGAGGCCGAAGCTAGGCACTAACACTTCATCGTTCCCCCTTTTGTTCAAGGTGTGGATTACATTTTCTTCCTTCCCAACGCTATCCACCCAAGCAAGGACGAAAACTGCTTTGTAGTCAAGAGGAGCATATACATGCAATTACCTTGTTTAAGTTTAAGCAAGTCTCCTTTGTTTTCCTCCAATTAGCGAAGTTCCCCAGACTAGGGTTCTACCATGACGAAGAATGCATTCTAAAAAATAAAGAGATAGGTCCGTGCGTGCAGTCTGTTAAGAGTATTAGAGTAGTATGTGTAAATATTAGATAGTGCATTCATCTTTCTATTTATTGTAAGTTAACTATAAATACAAGTGATATATGAGAATAAGTTAAGTTTGACCACTCGCTGTCTTCTCTAATATTGTGTTTATTCTTTCATTTAACATGGTATCAGAGTAAAACAATCCGAATATTAACTCAAGTTGTCGCAGTTGCGCCTACTGTCAAAATTTCTTGTCTGTGGTGGTGGTAGTCGCTGGTTGGGTGTGACGGCAATGTCGACGTTGTTGGTTTCTTGTTCAATCGCAATTGTGTGGTGTCTGGTGGTAGTGGTAGTCGCTAGTTAGTGTTGGGTGTGGCGCTGTCGACTACTGCGTGGTGGTGGCGCTGTCGTTTGTGGTAACTGGTCATCGATATCGGTGACTTTGTCTGGTGGTGGTAGTTGCTGGACATTGACGCCGTCGACTAGTGTGGTCGACGTTGGTGGCTTCCTTAGCGCTGTCGACAGAGAAGGTAATTTTTAGGGTTTGTTGCTGAAGAAGAAGACCCACTTAAGTTGGGTCAGTTTTGGGTTTGGGTGACAGATCCAAATCCAGATCCAAGCCTCGATTCAGTAGCTTGCAGATCAGACCAGACCAGCCCAAGTCCGATTCAACTCTAGTTCAATGGGGTTTACACCGGTTCAGATCGGATTTAGTAGGGTTTACACCTGTTCAGCCCGGTTCATTCCTGGTTCAGTAAGGGTTACATCGGTTCAGACCCCTTTTATCTTTTTGTCTCTAATTCAATGGTCCAATGAACCTCCCGTGTTCAATTCAGCTGTCCAGTGAACCTCCCGTGTCCAGTTCAACGGTCAAGTGGCCATTCCTTGTCCGGTTCAGCGATCCAGTCGCCATCCCTTGTCCGGTTCAACAGTCCAGTGGACCTCCCTTGTCTGGTTCAGCGGTCCCGTGTACTGCTCCTGCCCAGTTCAATTATCCAACAGACTTTTCTTGCCCAGTTCAAAGTGCCAACGAACTCTCTCAGTTCAGTTGAACAGTCCAGTGCACTTCTCTTGCTTAGTTCAATCATCCAACAGCCCAATCAACCAGTAAGACTCTCTTGTTTGCTATTTATTGCACTATTATAGAACTCAAACAAGATGTTATTGCTTCCATACTTCAGTCAGCTCCACCAGACACTGGGTTGGTTACTATTACACGAGAAGAGTATGCTCAGTTCTTATCCCAACAGGCTGTTCCATCTCCCTCAACTGGTGCTTTTGCTCAGTCAGGTACTACTTTCACTTGTTTATTGTCCTCGACTCGCAGTCCTTGGATCTTAGACTCTGGTGCTTCTGACCACATGACTGTTGCGTCTGATATTTTTTCTACTTATCAGTCTGCTACTTCCGCACGTAGTGTTACTCTTGTTAATGGTACTTGTTCAAAAGTTTCAGGTTTTGAGACTACTCACTTATGTCCTGATATGTCTCTATCTTCCGTGTTATTTGTTCTTCAATTTTCTTTTAGTTTACTTTCCATTAGCAAGATTACCCGTTCTCTCAATTGTTTTATAACTTTTTATCCCTTTTATTGTGTCTTTTAGGATCTCAAGATGAAGAAGAAGATTAATACGGGGCATGAAACTGGTGGCCTATATTACTTTAATTTTGATTCACCTACTCGAACTCTACAGACCTCGTTATCTCCCTTTCAATGACATTGTTGTCTTGGACACCCTCTCCAGAATCTGACGTGCCAAGTTCCCAATCTTAGTTCTGTGTCGTCTTTGTCTTGTGAAGCTTGTCAACTTAGTAAACATCATCGTGTGTCTTTTCAATCTAGAGTCAATAATCATGTGTCTAGTCCATTTGAGTTAGTACATTCTGATATATGGGGTCCAATAAAGAATATTTCATCTAATAAATATATTTATTTTGTGTCATTTGTGGATAATTATTTTCGTGTGACCTGATTGTTTCTGATGAAAGCTCGTTCTGAATTATTCTCTATATTTGAGACCTTTCGCAGGAAAATAAAAACTCAGTATGGTTGTCGTATACGTATTTTAAGTTTTGATAATGCTTGGGAATATGAATCGGATCCTTTTTCAGCCTATCTTAGTAAAACTGGTATTATCTATCAGACTTCATGTGTGTACACCTCTCCACAAAATAATGTTGTTGAAAGCAAGAACCGTTATTTGTTGGAAGTCACCCGTGCCCTATTATTCCAAATGAATATTCCCCGATATTTTTAGAGTAATGTTGTTCTTACTGTTTGTCATTTTATTAATCGTATGTCATCCTCTGTGTTAAATGAACAAAGTTCATATTCTGTTCTTTTTTTTTGGTAAGTTCTTATTTTCCCTAACTCCTAAGGTTTTTTGATGTGTCTGTTATGTTCACAATCTAGGTCCAGAGTTTGATAAGCTTGACCCTAGAGCAACCAAATGTGTATTTCTTGGATACTCCCGCACACAAAAGGGGTATCGTTGTTATAGTCCTTCTCTGCAACGATATTTTACTAGTGTCAATGTCACGTTTGAGGAATTTGCTCCATATTTTTTGGCACCTGCTCAACCTTTAGATTTGGACTTTGAGTCGTCTCTTGTACCACCATCTCTTCCTTCATCTTCAGAAATTTCGTTGTCTACTATAGTATCATCTATTTTATCTCTTCGTGTATACTCTCGTCGTCCTCGCCCATCGACTGAGGTGCTCGTGCCGCCTTCGGATTCTAGTACATCAGGTAATTTAGACTATTTAACTATTACTCTTCGAAAAGGTACTCGTTCGTGTGCTACTAATCATTCTATTGCTCATTTTGTTTCATATGATGTCTTGTCTCCTGTCTTCTCTTGTTTTACCTCTCAATTATCTACTATATATATTCCTAAGCACTTACAGGATGCATTATCCGACCCTAGTTGGAGAAAAGCTATGGAGGAGAAAATGGATGTCTCCCATCATAATGGGACTTGGGATCTCGTTCCTTTACCTCCTAATAAACGATCTGTTAGTTGTCGTTGGGTGTATACAGTTAAATTTCATCCGGATGGTTCTTTGGAGCATCTCAAAGCTCGACTGGTTGCAAATGACTTTATTCAGACATATGGTGTTAATTATGAGGAGACTTTTTCTCCTGTTATCAAAATTTCATCTGTTCGTATCATGATTTCTTTGGTCGCTAATATTGATTGGCCCTTGTTTCAGTTAAATGTCAAAAATGTCTTCCTACATGGTGACTTGGTTGAAGAGGTATACATGGAACAACCACCTGGGTTTACTGCCCATGAGGAGTATGGTAACAGTGTATATCGGTTAAGAAAACTTTGTATGGTTTGTAGTAATCACCGAGGGCATAGTTTGGTAAGTTTTCAGATGCAGTTTTAGAGTTTGGTCTTCTCAGACCATTCTGTGTTTCATAGACAGACAGATGCCGGATATGTTCTATTGGTGGTCTATGTAGATGATATTGTAATTACTGAAAATGATTCTAAGGGGATTGTCAAGTTAAAAATTCTCTTGCAAGATCGATTTCATACTAAGAATTTGAAAAAACTCAGATATTTCTTGGGTATTGAGGTGGCTCGATCTAAACAGAGGATTTATTTATCTCAGAGGTATTATGTACTTGACATGCAAGAGGAAGCAAATTTGTTCGGTGGCAGACCGGCTGATGTTCCTATGGATCCAAATCAGAAAATGTTAATGGATGAGAGTGCACTATTTGAGAGTCCGAGTCGGTATCGCAGATTAATTGGGAAGTTTAATTATCTCACTATTACTCGATCGGATATTTCCTATACAGTCAGTGTAGTAAGTCAGTTTATAGGATGTCCTAGAGTACCACATTGGGAGGCAGTTATTCGTATTTTGCGATATCTTTACCGTGCTCCTGACCTTGGACTGTTATATCGAACTCATAGATATCATAGAGTGGAAGGTTTCTCAGATATTAATTAGGCTGACTCTCCTTCTGATCAGAGATCAACTATTGGTTATTGTACTTTCTTAGGAGGTAACGTTGTCTCATGGAAAAGAAAGAAACAATCTGTGGTAGCAAGATCCAGTGTTGAGGCTGAGTATAGGGCAATGGCGCATGCGACGAGTGAGTTGACTTAGCTGTTACACTTCCTTCAGAAAATTGAATTTCCGGTTCAACTTTCTTTACAGTTGTTCTGTGACAACCAGACAGCTATCCATATCGTTATCAACCCAGTGTTTCACAAGACAACCAAACATATTGAGGTTGATTGTCACTTTATTCGAGACAAGATAGTAACTGGAAAGATTATGACACTATTTGTGAAATCTGAAGATCAGTTTGTAGATATATTTACCTAAGCATTGAGTCGTAAATGTCTTACAGCAATTTGTTCCAAACTTGGATTATATGATATATATAATCCAGCTTGAGAGGAAGTGTTAAGAGTATTAACGTATTATGTGTAAATTGTTAAAGAGTATTAGGGCAACATGTGTAAATATTAGAGGGTGTATTCGTATTTCTGTTTATTGTAAGTTAACTACAAATACAAGTGATGTATGAGAGATAGGCTAAGTTTGACTACTTTCTGTCTTCTCTAATATTGTGTTTATTATCTCACTTAACACAGCCGTATAAGAAAGTGCACTTCCTCTTCTTTTGAATGCTAATATGTGGCTTTGTACTACTTCCAAATAAACAAAGAGAGCTAGAGTCGTTTTTTGGTTGTTCAGGAGTATCTAAAAATTAACTAAGAACTTGAGCCACATAGGATAGATCAAGTCTAGTTAAAGTAAGATACAATGACCTCCCAATGAGGTGTCGATAGACAGAGGCATCAACTAGCTTTGTTCCTGTGGAGTTGTCAAATTTAAAATGTTGTTCCATAGGTGACTTGGCTGGTCTGGCACCAAGAAAACCACCATCCTACAGTATTTCAAGAGCAAATTTTCTTTGGCAAACTGAAATACCCTTAGAAGATTGAGCCACCTCAAGTCCTAAAAAATACTTCAAGGTACCTAGATCTTTAATAAGACATTGCTTATGAAGAAAGTGTTTAAGATCAGTAGCAATAGAGGGGTCATTAGTAGCAATGATGATATCATCAACATATACCAACATAGAAACAAAAGAAGTGGGAGTACTCTTAGTGCATAAGGAATAATCTACTTTTGGTTGAGTAAATCCATGGCTCACAACTGAAGTAGATAACATGGAAAACCAATGCCTTGATACCTGCTTCAAACCATATAGAGATTTGTTTAGGCGACACACGATGAATTCCAGTTTAGCAAAATCAGGAGGCAAAGTCATATACACCTCTTCATCTAGATCTCCATGCAGAAATGTATTGTGAACATCTAATTGAAAGAGATGGCATCCCTATATGGCTACAAGTACTAGACGATACCTAATGGTGGTGAACTTAGCTACTAGACATAAAGTTTTCAAATAATACAGTCCTTCTCTTTGGGTGTAGCCCTTGTCAACAAGTCTTGTCTTATGTCTCTCAAGAGTACTATTTGTCTGGTATTTAATTTTGTAGACCCATTTACATCTAATGGTTGTTTTACCCAATGTTATTTAAGGCGTAAAACGAATCGAAGCGCACTGATCTCCTGAGGGCCTACGCGAGTAGCAAAGCGAACGTTTCATCGAAGCAAAACGAACAATATAAAAAATAAACAAATATTTTAGTTTAATACTTTTATTACTCCTAAATATTCAAGTTTTAACTTTACAAATACAAAATATTTAAATGCAACCAAAATAATAAACATCTACATATTTAAAATAGACAAGATATTAAATATTGAACATTATTACATTTTTTAAATAATCAATTGACATAATCACGTCATCTAAATAAAAAGCTAACAAATGTGGTTCGATTCCCACCGGATTAATTAATATCACCACTAAACAGAACACTCACAAATTGATTAATCAAATAGAGCATATAGTAAATTGATTAATCAATTTGATTAACCAAGCAAATTGATTAACAGGAGCATTCACCACAAAACAGAGTATTCAACATCACCTAATCATAACAAGACAAATTCCCATATGATACTGTCAAATGAATCAATTAATTTATTTTATACATATACATATAAAACATCATCTCTGCTAGGGTTTAGTTGATGTTAACGAAGAAGAAGAAGAAGAAGAAGAAAGGAGAAGGTGGGGGAGAAGGAAATAAAAAGATTTACAGTCAGGCGTTCACTTTTCTCCCTTTTCTCGCCTGACTAGCTTATTTGCTTTGTCACCTAGGCTTGCTTTTTCTTCGCTTTACTTAACCTCGGTTCATCTTGGCTGTTCAAGGCGATCAAGGTTTGCTTCGCTTCACCTTCACTTCTAGCCTAAACTCGTTTTTCACAACACTGGTTTTACTAGGAAGTAAAGTAGTAATAGTCCAAATGTTGTTAGCTTCTATTGCCTGAATTTCACCATTCACAGCCTCACACCATTAAGGGGACTTAACAGTTCTTTAATAGAACTGGGGTTCATGGTTAGAAGAAATGGAAATGCTATAGATTCTATAAGATGGAGAGAGTTTATTATAGGATAGAAAAGTAGAAAAAGTGGAAATGCAGTGAGCTGTACCTGAGAGCTTAGGACCAGTAACTACTGAAGATGAAGGGGGTGGTGATGCAGTAATGAGTTGACAATGGTAATCCTGCAAGTATCCTGCTGTCTTTTTCACTCCATACGATTGTCAGGAAAAATAAGTATAGGACGAATATGAGTATTTTCCGAAGAGGAGGAATGAAGAGGTACTGTGATAGATGAATCAGAGGAGGGTGCAAAAAGAAAGATTAGTAGAAAGCATGAAATTACCTTGAAGAATATCTTCGGTAGGAGTGGGCAAAACTGGATAATCCTCAGGCAAATAAGATAATGGAAAGAGATGTTCATGAAACACAACATCTTTGGACAAAAACACAGATTTTGTTTGTAAATCATACAATTTGTAAGCCTTCATAGCAGTGGGATCAATGAAAATACACTGTCTAGCCCTAGGATCAAACTTAGACCTTTTGTGAGAAAGAGTAGAGGCATAGCACAAACAACCAAAAACTTTCATATGATTGTATTGTGATTTACATGAAAACAAAAGTTCATAGGGAAATTTTCCACCAAGAAGAGGAGTAGGAATTCGATTGATGAGGTAAGCTGTTGTCAAAACACAATTTTCCCAAAAGGAAAGTGGAAGATTAGATTGAAATCTAAATGCTCTAGCCACTTTCAAAAGATGTTGATGTTTTCTCTCTACCACTGTATTTTGCTGAGTGTCTGCACAACTGTGTAAATGAACAACACCTTGAGAAGAGAAAAAGAAAACCATATCAAACTCTAGTCCATTATCTGATCTAACAATTGTAATTTTTCTGTTGAACTGATTTTTAACCAAAGCAAAGAATGATTGAATCCATGGCCTTGTTTCTGACTTGGATTTCATTAAAAATACCCAAGTACATCTGGTAAAATCATCCACAATGATTAGAAAATATTGAGAATCATTCAAAGGAGGAGTAAATAAAGGACCCATATGTCACAATGTATCAATCCAAAGGAACTATTGAAGTAGTATTACTGAGTGCAAAAGCTAGTCGATTCTGAGTTTGTACAAAAGTTAAACATTGAATCAAAAAACCCAAAAACAAAATATTAAGCATATTCAATTTAATAAAAGATCAGGCCCTAAAACCCACAAGAATTCGCATCAATCAAAATAAAACTCATATAAGCAAATTCATATTCCTGAACAGATAATATATATGGATCCAAATGATCTAATGTGTATACCTGGCTGAACTTGAGGGCATGTTGTTCGCCGGCGAGTTGGAGGTTACCGGAAACGAAGACAAGCATGCCACCAGCGGGGCCAGATGGCTGGCAATCGACGGTGGTGATGCTGTGCTGGCACTGCTGGAAGGGAAGACTGGTGAGCTTAGCCACGATGTTCGGTGAGCCTTGGATCTTCTGACCTTCGAAGGTCAACATCGACGCCTCCTGGTAGAGGTTCGCCAATCCCGACCTGTTCGAATCGAACGTCGTGTAGTAGTGCTCCACGAACGCCTTTGCCAACGCGTCTGGATCCATCAAGGCCGCACCGGATTACTACTGTCTGCTGACTATGCTTGCCTAAGGATTGACGCTGAAGAGAGGGAGAGAGAGAGAGAGAGAGAGAGAGAGAGATGAGGAGAGCGGGAGAGAGCATTGAGAGCCTGAGATTGTGTAGGGGTGGCCACACGGCCCATCCCAGAATATTTAGGATCTGGGCTAATATTCGGCAGTTGGGAGGGCCTAGGTGAGATGTATGGGCCCAGACCGGAACAAGTTTCATTTTCTCATTAGTCCAAGGCCAGGAAGACGAGGGATTGGGAGGCCGGTACCTCCGATACAACTTATTAGAACAAAAGTCTACTTTTTAAAATATTTGGGATACAAGGATATCTCTTTAATAAAAAGACTTAAAAGCCCTTTTTTATATGAGGAAGACGAATAGACGATCGGTTTTGGGAGTCATGATCGTTAATTCCTTGGCACCAGTTACCAAAGAGCCATTAATGGCAATACCCAAAACTAAACATTTCGTAAAACCCTTTGAATTCCAAAGATTTTACCCTTTCATTCGTTACCATCAAATCTTCAGACAAAGTCGCCGGAAGAGTCGCCGGGAGAATGAATTTGTATTGTCGCCGGAGTTGGGTGTTCCCAATTTCTTTTGTCGCCGGATTTGCGGGTTGCAGGAAAAAGATAAAGAAAAAACTTCATTGTGTCCGTCTACTTTGCGGTTCTTCGGCAGAAATTTTTGCAGCGAGACTATCTCGTACAGTGAGACTCTCTTATTCCCATTTTTAATTTCAGCTAGTGGGTATCTCTCTCTCTGAAATGCTTCATGGGTCTTTTTCTTATCTTAATGTGATTCCTCCTTTGTTTTCTTTTATAAAATTTTCATTTCTGGTGAAGCATAATCAAAATGGGTTTCCTTCGTTTGAATACTTTTGAAATTTGTTTTCGTTTGAAATTTCCATTTCGTTTGAACAATATATATTTGTTTCCTTTGTTTGAAATTTCCATTTCTGGTGTTTAACCCTTAATAGTTTTGGGTTTATGTCATTGAATACTTTTATTTAGTCAAATTATTTGATGGTTTCGAATTCCTTTTAGCTTGGGTTTCCATGGATGTTGCAGATGAGCTTTTGTTCTACAAAAATTATTTGATTAGTAAATAATTGTTTTCAAGAGGGAGGGTTGTGGATTCAGAAGCTCTCTAGTTGTTGCTTGACGTACATTTGGGTTTTTTTTTTGAAAAGTATATATGTTGAATTTTTTTTATTATTGTCTGAAAAATACAAAAACATAAAACACACATCCCTTATTTTAGTGAGAATGATATTGAATTTGCTTGTTATTGTTAAATACATTTCTTGTACATGAATTATAAGAGTGTCATTATCTGTAGGCATGATGTTACTCTTTGGTGAATCTCTATTAATATTGTTTTATTTTTCGACATTGATTTTGGTTTGTTGTTAATTGGTCAGCTGACATTTTTTATTGGTTGTTGGTGTTAAATTTGGTTATTAATGTTAA
Organism: Ilex asprella; assembly: GCA_023539305.1. Lineage (NCBI taxonomy): Eukaryota > Viridiplantae > Streptophyta > Magnoliopsida > Aquifoliales > Aquifoliaceae > Ilex > Ilex asprella. Next base: position 17,769,858 of record CM042193.1, on the reverse strand, counting down.
ATTCAGTCACTTTCCATGAATTTTAACAGTTTGAGAAACTCTTAGGTATTATGTTAATGTTCGGTGAATCTCTTTTGTGACTTCGAAGATGATCGATGTACATTTGAGTTTTTTTGAAAAGTAGCTATGTTCAATTTTTTTTATTGTCTCGAAAATACAAAAACATAAAACCCACATGCATTAATGATATTGAATTTGCTTGTTATTGGTAAACACATTTTTTGTACATGAATTATAAGAGTTTCATTATTTGTAGGCATGATGTTACTCTTTGGTGAATCTCTATTAATAGTGTTTTACTTTTCGACATTGATTTTGGTTTGTCGTTAATTGGTCAGCTGACATTTTTTATTGGTTATTGGTGTTAAATTTGGTTATTAATGTTAAATTCAGTCACTTTCCATGAATTTTAATAGTTTGAGAAACTCTTAGGTATTATGTTAATGTTCGGTGAATCTCTTTTGTGACTTCGAAGATAATCGATATACATTTGAGCTTTTTTGAAAAGTAGCTATGTTAAATTTTTTTTATTGTCTGGAAAATACAAAAACATAAAACCCACATGCATTAATGGTATTAAATTTGCTTGTTATTGGTAAACACATTTTTTGTACATGAATTATAAGAGTTTCATTATCTGTAGGCATGATGTTACTCTTTGGTGAATCTCTATTAATAGTGTTTTACTTTTCGACATCGATTTTGGTTTGTCGTTAATTGGTCAGCTGACATTTTTTATTGGTTATTGGTGTTAAATTTGGTTATTAATGTTAAATTCAGTCACTTTCCATGAATTTTAACAGTTTGAGAAACTCTTAGTCCTTCTGTTACTGTTCGGTGAATCTCTTTTGAGACTTCGAAGATAATCGATTCACATTTTGGTTTTTTTGAAAAGTAACTATGTTAAATTTTTCTTAATGTCTGAAAAATACAAAAACATGAAACTCACATCCCTTAGTTTAGTGAGAATGATATTGAATTTGCTTGTTATTGTTAAACACATTTCTTGTACATTTCTTATAAGAGTTTCATTATCTGTAGTCATGATGTTACTCTTTGGTGAATCTATATTAATAGTTTTATATTTTTCGACATTGATTTTGGTTTGTCGATAATCGGCCTGCTGACATTTTTTATTGGTTATTGGTGTTAAATTTGCTTATTAATGTTAAATTCAGTCTCTTACCATGAATTTTAACAATTTGAGAAACTCTAAGTCCTTTTGTTACTGTTCGGTGAATCTCTTTTGAGACTTCGAAGATAATCGATTCACATTTTGATTTTTTAAAAAAGTAGCTATGTTAAATTTTTCTTAATGTCTGAAAAATACAAAAATATGAAACTCACATCCCTTATTTTAGTGAGAATGATATTGAATTTGCTTGTTATTGTTAAACACCTTTCTTGTACATGAATTATAAGAATTTCATTATCTGTAGCCATGATGTTACGCTTTGGTGAATCTCTATTAATAGTTTTATATTTTTCGACATTGATTTTGGTTTGTCAATAATCGGCCTGCTGACATTTTTTATTGGTTATTGGGGTTAAATTTGCTTATTAATGTTAAATTCAATCGCTTTCCATGAATTTTAACATTTTGAGAAATTCTTAGGTGTTCTGTTACTGTTAGGTGAATCTCTTTTGAGACTTCGAAGATAATCGATGTACATAGCTAATTTTTTTGAAAGTAGCTATGTTAAATTTTTACTGAAAATCCCTTTCCAAGACCATTAAAATACACTGTCATATTATTACTGAGAATTCGTTTAAAATTGCTTATTAGTGTTTAAAACATTTATTTTTCATGACTGTTAAATACATTAGATCTATGTTATTGAACTAAACTGTTCGATGTTGATTTTGCCTTTAATTAGTGTAATATAGTTATAGTATAACGTGACACTATACAGGGGCATGGCAAAAACACGGTCCTCATCTGCAAAAAAATATGAGTTCAAGTGTAGGGTAACAGTTGAAGAAAAACTATCTGAACAACATCAGACTGTGGATAAATATGATCCACAATATAGATCTAATATGATTGCTATTATACGGGCAATGGATGAAATTGTCTTCAACGAAGAGCACAAGAGAACGTTGAAGAAGACCCCATTTTGGTTGCTATTTGAGAGCATTATAGACAAACATGTTGACAAAAAATGGTGCAGAAAAAGTGACAACATGATTCTTGAGATAATTTTATGTTTCAATGCCAACACTTCCAGATTTTGTATAGGGGCAGAAGAAGTAAAAATGCGGAGAAATGATGTGAGTTTGATATTTGGGATTCAAGACGGTTTCGAGAAAATTGAATCAACATTAAATGGGAAGGTGTTGACTCCATTTGTTGAAAGGAGATTTAAAAATGATCGAAGGTTGACAGCACCAATTATAAAGAGTAGATTTATCCAAGCATCAAGGGGCAGCACAGGAAATGATTTAGAGGATGTTGCTAGGTTACTCTGTCTTTACTTGTTAGTCACAGTTTTTTTCCCTACATCGGGCCAAACACTAAACTGGGGGTATATTCCATACATAGAGGATTTGGATGAGATTAGAAAATATAACTGGTCTCAATCAATACTCAATGCACTGATTTCATCACTTTCTAGAAGAATAGAGACACCTGACACAGTCACTGGATGCGTCCTTATAATACCGGTTAGTTCTTTAAATAAAAGTCGTATGTTAAATTTAATGAGTTGATATTTTATAACATCCCACATTTTTTTTAATGTTGTATTTGAATTTTGCAGTTTTGGATATGCGAGCACACATCAATAATTAGACCAAATGGCTCAAAAAAATTTCCAAGGTTTCTCAAATGGAACTTAACACTCCTGAGCATGGCAATCAAACAAAAAAAGTTGGCAAAAATCAAGGCCAAAGACGTAAGTTTCTGTATTTGTTTACGATTAAAAGCTTAGAATACCAAATGTTTAAAAAATTTATTGTTATTGTTGATGCTATTGTTGTTTGTTTACAGGTGATGAAGAAAAAATTGAAAAGAACAAAAGAAGAAAAGTTGTTTATTATACCACGAAAGATTACAAAGGAAGAGGGAAAACAAGTTGATGGAATTGAGGGGAATGAAATTGTTGAAGGGGAAAAAAATACCTACTTGATCATAAGGGTAATGAGCTTGATGAAGAAGAACGTGTTGATTGTGATGCATCGGATTATATGGGAGAAAAGGAGCAGCAAATGAGGCCATTAGATACTCTAGTTGATGTGATTCTTAGTGACTCAACAGAGAGACAATCATCTGAACAATTTGTTTGTAACGAAAATGAAAAAGAGAAAATCATGAAAGAAAGAGATGAAGCTTTGAGACTTGTTTCTGAGATGAGGCAGAAAGATCAAGAAATGATAGAAAAAAATGAGAAGCTATCAAAGGATAATGAAATTCTTAGAACAATCATACGAAATATTGTCAGCACAGAGGGAGAACAGGTAAGTAGTACAACAACTTTATTAAGAATATTGTTTTTTAAAAAAATTATTTGTTTATGGTAGGTCTCTTTACTTTATTCATAATCTTTTACTATTTGTGGTCACTCTTTGATGTTATTATTTGTTTGATAATTGTTGTTTGAATATTTTTATTGTCACTCTTTGATTGCACTGTGTTTTACTATTTGTTCTCACAGCATTCTATATTGCAACAAGACAACCAGTCATTGTTTTATTTCATGGCAACACAACTCACAGAATTCATGTTGACATTGATTGATCGGGACATACAAATATTAGATCTTGAAGCTTCGGTTGAACAAAAGAGGAAAAAGAAGGACACATCAGAGGCTGAGAATGTACAGCTGAAAGAAACAGTGACACGACTTGAATCAGAAAAAGAAGAGATGATAGAACAGATTAATGAGTTGTTTGTTCATGTCATTACCCAACAATATCAAACTGCACATGTACCCACAGTATTTCCAGGCAGTGCTGAAAATAAAGGAAAGAGCAAATCTGATGTAAAAAAAAAAGGGAGAAGAAGTTGAGGAAACCAAAAGAGACACAATGCAATTGAAGAAAGTTCAAACGTCAATGGTTCGAAAGTTGAAAGCAAAAGATAGGAAAAGGAAACGGGATGCAGACTATGAGTACAGCTTCAAAAAAAAGGGTAAGGAACACATGGAAAGTTCCAATGACATTGTCATCGTTGGTGATTCATTAGAAAAGACAAGAGAAAGGCAAGAGAAACAAAAGTATGAAAAGGGATATGAAAAGGTTGTGGAAAGTTTGCCAATCAACGGATCCATCCATTTACAAAAAATTAAGACACATTGAGCAAGCAGAAGGAACTATGTAAGTGTACTGAATCATTTTATATATGTATCTCTTTTGGGGGCTGGTTTGTATTATGTTGTGTATGTTGTCACTCTTTTGGGGCTAGTTCTCATTATGTTGTCACTCTTTCGTTTTTTTTAAGTATCATCGCATTGTAACTATGCAGGTCAACAAAATGGCCCGGAATGTCCGTTGGAAGTTATATAAATGTTGAAGATGCTTTGAAAGTGATGGGAGAAGATGCGCTTTACAACAATGTACGTATTATAGTGTTTAAATTTTTTCATTCATTTTATGAAAATGGTTCTAATTGCAGCCATGTTTTTTTTTATATAGATCATAGACTGTTGGGGTGATATGTTGCATGAATTTGAGGAAGCCCGCGAACAATCAACATTTAAGGGACGTTGTTTGTTCTTCAACAGTCTTTGTTGGGTTAGTTGAAATGAAACGAATGATTATATAAACATTACAAATATTTAGAAATATGCATCTGTCACATGTTTAATCGTCCACTTCACGAAAATTATAGACCTTGGTGACTTCCCCACGGCTAGATTATGCACGTGAAGTTGAAATTGACAATAAACTCATACTTGGGAGAGATTACCAAAATCTCGTATTTCCCATGAATTCGATCGGTGAAAGCGAGGATCGACAGCCAAACCATTGGACACTTCTAGTATTGGATACCGATGCTGGCATTTGGACACACTACAATTCGTTGAAACCAAGAAGCGGGATAAGGGATGTTTGGCTCAAAGATGCAACCATACTGGTAATCAAAATAACTATATACAACATTTTATAAAATTGTTGAGTTGCAATAATTACTACATTTGAATTGATAATTGCTTACTTTCAAATGCAGAAGGATTATGTTGAGAAGAAGATATCCGATATGCAAATGTCAAATGGGATATTAGTTGAGATGCAGGATAGAGTGCTGCCAATTTATTCGTCCGACAAATGTCCACAGCAAAAAACTGACTCGTACGTATTTAACATAATGATATGTGAATGAACAAAAATACACATACTGATACTGAGCACATACACGTAATGCAGGCTTGATTGTGGCCTATATGTTTGCTATATCATGAGGAAATTAGCACTTGGCAAAGAAATACAACCAAAATTAACAACACCACAGGTGAAACAATTCCGGTCAGAAATGATTGAACTGTTCTTGAACCATCCCAAATCTTGGACAGAAGAAGATTTCAATGAACGGAAGAAATTGAAGACAAAGTATGGAGACAAAGATTAACTGGATACAATTGAATGTTGGGAGTTTATTGCA
>CM042193.1:17717112-17763095 GCA_023539305.1 Ilex asprella | reverse complement strand
CATTTTATGGTGCCTCTCTTTGGTGACACTGTTTGCATGACAATTTTTTGAGTGGACAAATATATATTGTCATCATTTAGGGTCAATCTATTGTTGTCACTCTTTGTTGACACTACTTGGGCACTATCAAGGGGGCACTACACGATGCCATAGATTGGCCGCCCATTGTCATTTTATGGTGCCTCTCTTTGGTGACACTGTTTGCATGTCAATTTTTGGAGTCCCTCATTAGTCGCAACTATTTGATTGGGCAAATATATATTGTCATCATTTAGGGTCAATCTATTGTTGTCACTCTTTGTTGACACTACTTGGGCACTATCAAGGGGGCACTACATGATGCCATAGATTGGCCCCCCCATTGTCATTTTATGGTGCCTCTCTTTGGTGACACTGTTTGCATGACAATTTTCTGAATCCTTGTTTAGTTATAACTCATTGAGTGGACAAATATATATTGTCATCAGTTAGAGTCAATCTATTGTTGTCACTCTTTGTTGACACTACTTGGGCACTATCAAGGGGGCACTACATGATGCCATAGATTGGCCCCCCCATTGTCATTTTATGGTGCCTCTCTTTGGTGACACTGTTTGCATGACAATTTTTTGAGTGGACAAATATATATTGTCATCATTTAGGGTCAATCTATTGTTGTCACTCTTTGTTGACACTACTTGGGCACTATCAAAGGGGCACTACATGATGCCATAGATTGGTCCTCCCATTGTCATTTTATGGTGCCTCTCTTTGGTGACACTGTTTGCATGTCAATTTTTGGAGTCCCTCATTAGTCGCAACAGTATTGGTTTACTTTTAGTTGTATAAGTAACTATTAGCTGACACTATTTGTTGTCATAATTTTTATTGTTTTTGGACATAAATACCTATGGAATTATAAAAAGAAAACAAAATTAACACCAACAAAACTAAATGAGCACTGGAAAAACATTAATTCAAAACAGTAATCCAATCACAAGGCCACATTACATGTTTTTTTGTTGTGGCTTCCTAACCGCTCACAACGACCACATCGAATTCGCCGAATAAGTTCACCACGTGACCTTATTCTACACTTCTTTGGTCTGCCAGGTTGCTTCTTAGATAATGGCGGTAATATCTCAACTTCATCCACCGATACCTCTGGACGACCAAGAGTCGGAATAGGAAATATAGCTTCAGAATATGTTTTTTTGTATGTGCTCACATGATAATAATAATCCACAAACTCGTTCATATTTCTCCTACTTTTACGTATCGCAGCTACCGCATGAGAACAAGAAAAACCATTAATTTGCCACTGAAAACATGTGCACGTTCCATTCTGAATGTCAACAGAAACCAAAGGATATGAGTTGACTTCATAGACTTCGTTGCTTGAAACCCTCACTACCCAAGATCTGCCTTCAACAAATGCAATATGTAATTTAGATTCCATAGCAGGACACAAATTTCCTTTCCATGTGTGAGATGTAGCCAACCTGCACCCCATCTGATTCATAAGTTGTCCCCTTATAGTGTCCACCATGCTTGTGATCGGTAAATTTCGTGCCTTAATTATCCAAGAATTAAATGACTCCACTGCATTAGAGGTCATCTCACCATAACGATTGCCTTTAAAATGAGCATTTGCCCATTTTTCATAAGGAAGATTTTCCAAGAATCTGTCCACATTGGGTCCACCTTCACGTCTTAAAGCTTCAAGCTTCTCATTAAAAATTGAAACTGTTGCAGCATATGCGGCCTCACGAAACAAATTTATCAGATACTTTCTCAATACATTTGAAAACCGAGACCCGCTGAACTTGTCCCTCAAGTTTGCCTTCAAATGTTGCAAACAAAAAGCATGGTGGCACCTCGGAAAAACCTTGGGCATAGCTTCTAACAACCCAGCATTCCGGTCTGACACGAATGTAAGCACTCGTTCGGGATTCAAAACCACCGACAATTGTTGTAAGAACCAATGCCAATTAGTGTCATTCTCTGAATCGACCACTGCATAGGCTAAAGGGAATAAACCTGCCAAATATAATAATAACATATAGATTCATTGAAGGAAAAAAAAAGATACAGTATATAGATTCAATTAAAAAAAAGAATGACAATAAACAATAACAGTTTTTTAATACAAAAACATCATATAAAAAAAAACTTATACCTTGATTTCCATCTTTTCCAATGGCCGAAATAATATTTCCTTTGTACTTTCCTTTAAGGAAGGTTCCATCAATAAACAAAATAGGCCGACAGTAGTTGAACCCATCAATGCATGCCTTGAATGATACAAATAACCTATAGAATCGGTTAGATATTTGATCACAATCAAGCACTATATGACTACCGGCATTTGTATTATTCGCCTCATCAACATACCAACGTAACTGATCATAAGACAAAAAAATAATCCCCAAAAAGCATTGCTTTTGCTTTTTTCACATCTAACAATGCTTGGTCATATGATATTGTAAGGCCATACGATGAACGAAAATCGCTAACCACCTCAGTTGGACGAGTGTTCATGTTTTCACGGACATTGTCAACAATTAGATCTGCAATCAAATTGGAAGACATCCTCTTGTTTTGGGTTGTGCGCAGAGCTACTCCACAAGTGTGCTGGTTTTGTAGTTTCCTTATGTAAAAGAAACCATTCACCCTCTGAAGAGTACCACTGACATGCCATTCGCATCCTGTAACGTACTTCGACGCACATTCCGCAACAACTCTCGTCTTACAATTCTTCGCATAATTGAAATTAAACCCAACCTCAACTGCATATTTGCATAGAGCAGTCCGAAAATGGGTAACACCACCTTCAAATTTCTGACCTTCACACTTGATTTCATTTTCCCACCCAGATGTTAAAAGAACTTTCTCGGTATGTGAACAAAATCGAGGAAGTAAATCCACCTCACATTCAACTCCGTCTTCAACAATATTAACATCTTCAAGCAACTCATTATCAACCACAGCAATTGAAGTATCATTAGACGCATACATCCTCAATTCAATATGGTTGACATTAATTAAACGTACTAACTCAAACATATTCTTTATGTCATCATCATTTCGTAATGAACAATTCGGATGACCTGGAATCAAATATGACATACGCACAACCACATTTTTCAACTCATCCCATTCGTCGCAAACTCTATGCAAAATGTAATCAAAACTTGATAGAACTGAACATCTCATAACTAACGTCTCCAGACGATATTTGCATAATAGCATGATCATTTCCTCCATGACCTTAAATAGGTTTATAAACAAAAAATTAGTAACAAGTTCCCAAAACGAAAGAATGACAACAAACAGTAAATCATATACGATAATGCATGTTCCAGATTTCATCAATGACAAAAAAAAATCGAAAGAGTGACGTAGAAGCTTAAAAATCAAAACTCAAAACTCTTCATGAAAAAAGTTACGTAGAAGCTTAAAAAAACTAATTTCAATCTTCAATCATTTTAGCATGAGAGTTTCATTTAACTTTTTCGGAATGGAAACAGAGATTAAACATTGAAAATATTAAATGACAAACAAAAAATAATGTTCCATGTTAATTGGTCAGCTGACATTTTTTATTAGTTATTGGTGTTAAATTTGCTTATTAATGTTAAATTCAGTCACTTTCCATGAATTTTAACAGTTTGAGAAATTCTTAGTCCTTCTGTTACTGTTCGGTGAATCTCTTTTGAGACTTCGAAGATAATCGATTCACATTTTGGTTTTTTTGAAAAGTAACTATGTTAAATTTTTCTTAATGTCTGAAAAATACAAAAACATGAAACTCACATCCCTTAGTTTAGTGAGAATGATATTGAATTTGCTTGTTATTGTTAAACACATTTCTTATAAGAGTTTCATTATTTGTAGGTATGATGTTACTCTTTGGTGAATCTCTATTAATAGTTTTATATTTTTCGACATTGATTTTGGTTTGTCGTTAATTGGTCAGCTGACATTTTTTATTGGTTATTGGTGTTAAATTTGCTTATTAATGTTAAATTCAGTCCCTTTCCATGAATTTTAACAGTTTGAGAAACTCTTAGTCCTTCTGTTACTGTTCGGTGAATCTCTTTTGAGACTTCGAAGATAAATACGTTTATAAACAAAAAATTAGTAACAGGTTCCCAAAACGAAAGAATGACAACAAACAGTAAATCATATACGATAATGCATGTTCTAGATTTCATCAATGACAAAAAAAAAACCGAAAGAATGACGTAGAAGCTTAAAAATCAAAACTCAAAACTCTTCATGAAAAAAGTTACATAGAAGCTTAAAAAAACTAATTTCAATCTTCAATCATTTTAGCATGAGAGTTTCATTTAACTTTTTCGGAATGGAAACAGAGATTAAACATTGAAAATATTAAATGACAAACAAAAAATAATGTTCCATGTTTTTGAAAATTTTCAACAGAATAAAATAAAAAAATATAAAATTTAATGCTCCACAATTTTGAAAATATCATAAAGATGATGAACACCATGATGCCGGAATGCTGAATACTTACAGATTAATGGCGTCCGATTTGACGAATAATATTCTTGAACATGGGTTGGAAAAAAACAAAAGCAGCTTAAACTGGTGATGAACTGGTGATGAAGAATATATATGCTTGAACTGGTGATGAAGAAGAAATATAATAATGATAAAAGCTTCTTGAACCGAGAAGAACACAAAGAACACGTGAAGAAAAAAAAAAGCAGCTTGAACTGGAAGAAGGTAATAACAGCTTGAACCGGGAAGAAGATAATGAAATACAAATATTATTTAAAATTTCAAATTTCAAATAATACACAAAAATCAAAGGGACTCTTGAAAGTCACACATTCTAATATTTAGATATTGGAAAAATAAAAGTTGTCTATTAGATATGGACTATTTATGGTAGGGGTAAATATAGAATACATTTCAAAAAGAATTTGAAAAAAGTTTAAAATGTGTACTTATTGACAAATAAGTCATGAAATAGAGGACTTAAAGGAGGAAAAGTTTGGAGATGGAACTTAAAGCCAAATAAGTTCTAAAAAAGGTATCCCCATCCCATTTTCTCCAGGAAGATTGCCCAAGGACTGGGCCAAATTATCTGGCTCGACACTCAGATGGACCATTAAATGGTATTTTTAACGTGGAAATTGACTAGGGATACACCTATAATTATTTATCTATATAACAAAATAGAAAGAAGTTTAAATTTTGAAGACAAAGAAAAGTTCAGATTGTTTTGAGACAAAACATAAACGAATCTAACGGACAACATAATTCCAAGATAAAAGACGGTTCAGATCCTCTCGAAAATTTTGATCCGATGGTCTTCGATTAGTCCTAAATTTTTTTCCTGCCAATGAAAATGCCAATCTCGCACACGCCTCTCTCTCTCTCACACCTGTTTCTCTCACTTCTGCATCTCTCTCTCGCGCCTCTCTCTCTCACACTTCTACCTCCCTCTCCCAATCTAATATGCCTCTATCATATGAAATCTATCTCAAATCTTCTCCTAATCTTAAATCTCACTCATAATAGTCGCATTAGGACGGCTATAATAGAGAGAGACAAACGAAAGGCATAGAGAGAGCATCCCGTAGAAATGCAGACAAAGAAGATTCTTTGTTTCAGGTACGCTTTGTTGATCATTGTGGATCTAAAGGACGTGTTTATTTGATTTCCCGCCTCGTGTGTTTCTCCGTGCGGCCTATGTGTTTGTATTTGTGTTTGACATAGATTTTAATTTGGTGAATTGCTTAAAGAACATTGTGTTTGGCATGTAAGTTCCTTTTGAATTACTTCTATATACTTTTTTTTTTAATTTGTTCTTTCTTGGTGACATGGTGACATCATTGGCTAGACTTTCCAACATGTTGTTGTTTCTGACACTCATTAGGAATGTGCTACATCTGGATTGCTCAATAATGTTGATGAAAAATCTAGGTTTTTCCATTACTTAAAAGTGTTGCATCGTAAGCTAATAGATCACTAATTCAACTTTACCATTACTTCACCGACTAACCATTCCAATCAATTTCTAGAAATACAACTATCTCAACATCAACTAGAACAACAAACCCAATTGAGATTGAGTATAATCTGTAATATAATTGTTCATTTGGTTTTTAAGTGTCATTGAATGTGCTTATAGTTTTTTAGTGGTCTATTCGATTGTTTTGGTTTTGAAATTGAGTAATGTTTATTTGCTTGGAGTTGATGAAGGAATGCTAGCATATTTTTATGGTACATACAAAATATTTGATTTTCTACTAAATAGCATAAAGAATCATGAGTTATTTAGATATTTTCCTTGGCAATGTTCTTCCTGCAATCTAAATTACCTTATTTTGTCCAAAAGTGCATTCTTTCATTGGAATTGCAAAGTTACCCTCACAACTATTATGTGTTGTGTATCTAATGTCCATGCCTTTACAAATGTTTGGGTGTTGTTTGTTCTTGATTGGTCAAATATTATGGTGATGATTGTTTTTCATATTGATCATTTAAGTGGTGGTCCCCTTAAGTTTTGGAGTAGCTTAGTGCTTTACCTAATTGTGGCTAGGGGTGGCAATTCTTGCCCATAACCCACTAACCCGCCCAATCCGCCCATAAATTAATGGGTTGAGTACTTATTTTTATTAATATGGGTTAAAAATGGGTTGGGTACTATTATTTAGTTTAAATTTATGGGTTAAATTGGGTTTAAAATAAGTATCCATTGGGTTTCCTTCTTAAAAACTAATAAATCATAAATACACATACAACCCCACTCCTCCATACTCAGCCGATGGGAGTCTCTTGACGTTAGAAGCCAAAAAAAAGTTCTTCTCTCTCCTCAATCCAATTCAATGTGACGAAGATTTTTTTGTAGCAAAACGCCGGGATCCGCATTTCTCAATGACTGGAACAACTAATTCGTCGATTCCACCATTCGTCTTCGGCTTGATAACCGATTAAATTTTTTCGTACGTTTTCCTTTCAATTTTCCTGTTATTTTTCTTGCATTATGTTCATTCCTTCTTGTCTCGATCTTCTTGTCCTTCTGCATTGCTTCAAATTCATTGTTTTGGATTGTTTTGATCATTTGTTTTTTGACCAGTTGTGACATACTACAACATGTTTGATGAAATGCCCGAAAGCTAAAGATATTGGGAATGAACCGACTTATTAGCAATAATTGATTGTTTTCTATTTATATATGTGTTTTAAAGATAAATTGTAATTGAGGATTATTATTGAGGACAATAAAATATAATTAGCCCAAGTAGTCATGGTTGGCTTTTACAACCAGACAAATCCATCAGTGTTCTTTGTCTTTCTCTGTAAAATGGGCTAACTTTTGTGATCAAATTCCATTAGCTCCTATCCAAATGCTAATGGTCTTTTGTCCCCACTAAAGCACCTCTGCTTTTGCAGAATATAAGATCATCCCTTCTCTGTCTCTCCTTTCATCACTAAAACAAAATGTCTTCTATGTTTTGGACGAAAAATGTCGGCTGGGTATTAAATTTTAGAACAAGGTAAAACAAAATCAAATATCATAACAAACGCATGCCATTGGCACAATGTGAAACTATTAACCGAAGTGCAATGTAAGAAAAAATGTAGTTTGCTCTACTCTTTATTATGGCATCTTGGGCAGCTCTAAGAACATAAATTAAGAACATAGTGGAAAGATTAAAACACATAAGGACAAAATTCACTTTAAAACATAAACAAAAGTGTGCATATCCCAAATTGCTATTATGTCATGTTCCATATCATTACTTTTCTTTTATAAACGAATCGCCACGCCCAAATGTGTCATTCTTCATTTGACTGCTGAAGGGTGTTTTTGACAAGGGCATGAATACATATCTTTTTTCTTCCAAACAAAGCACATTAATTTTTTTTCCTTTTGGTCATCTATCAGAGTGATATAACGTAAGTTTACGTTCGAGAATTAATGTCCCTAACATGAATCTAAGGTTGATTACCACTTAACTCTTATAGGCTATGCTAAAGTTAGCAGTCGTTGCGGTGGGCTATGGATTTTGATTACCACTTAACTGTGGTATTTCCTCGAGTTTATAACAGCGCCTCAGCATGATTTAAGTCACTTATGCACACTGGTACATGCACTGATATTGGCTGCACAAACAGATCATATTGAACAACTTCCTACTGTCTTGTATCAATTAATGGCCCAGTTTTTTTCTTGAATGCATTCATCACTTATCCTACTTAGTTCTGTCTCTTATCCATCGAAAGTTCAGAACTCTATAATAACATACGTGTAGTTGTTTTCCTATTGGTTCTCAAATGCATCTAATTGGAGTTCTATTTTTTCTTGACTCGGTAGGCTTGGTTTTTGTTTTAGTTGGTTGGGTTGGCTTTTGTTTTTGTTTGTTCATTGAAGTAGTGCTCACCTTTTCGATTAAAGATTCTTCTAAGTAAATCCGAACTTCTTTTGTGGGTGTAGATTCATATTGAGGCCCCCATGTCTTCAAGAGATAATATAAGGGAAAATAATGTTGATTATGGTGAAGAAAGTTCCGTTACTGAAAAACGAGGTAGAAAGTCTCGCTCTATAATTTGGAATTTTTTTGAGAAATTACCTATTAATAGTGAGAGGAGACAAAAGGCTAGGTGTACAAAGTGTGCCCAACTGTATATGGCAGACTTAAAGTTCGAAACATCGAATTTGAAGCGGCATCTTCAAACTTGTTGTCCTGAACATGACACAAATGAGTTGAAGCCACAACTACCTTTTGATCAATATGCCTATCGAAAGAAGCTTTCTGATGTCATAATCAAGCATAATTACCCCTTTAAGTTTGTGGAACATGAAGGAATCAGAGAGTTGAATAATTTCTTGAATCCCGATGTGAAATCAATTTCAAGAAACACCGCAAAGTTGGACATTTTGAAAGCTTATAAAAGGGAGAAAGAACAACTTAAACATGCATTGGAATTAATTCCAAGTAGGATTTGTTTGACTTCAGATTTATGGACTTCTCTCACCACAGACGGTTATATGACTTTAACTGCTCACTATGTGGATGAATATTGGGTATTGCAGAAAAGGATATTAATTTTTTGTCATATACCCCCTCCTCATAATGGACCATTTTTTGAAAAAGTGATTACTTTTCTAAAAGAATGGGGAATTGAGAAAAAAAAATTCACCATTACTTTAGATAATGTAAAGTATAATGATGGTTTGATTGATTTGTTAAAGAATCATCTTTCTTTAACAAATGTTTTGATATGTGATGGTGAATTTCTTCATGTACGTTGTGGTGCGCATATCTTGAATCTTATTGTTCAGGCTGGCTTGAAAATGATTGATGGATCTGTGTATAAGATTCGAGAAAGTGTCAAATATGTTGGGGTTCAGAGGGAAAGATGATCAAGTTTGCAGAATGCATTTCACAATTGTCCATAAAAAGTGGTAAAAAAATATGCCAAGATGTGCCAACAAGATGGAATTCAACTTATCTTATGCTTAAATGTGCTTTATTATATCATCGGGCGTTCTGCCAGTTGCAATTGATTGATACTAAATTCAAAACTTGTCCATCACAAGAGGAATAGAACATGGTTGAAAGGATAGCAAAGTTTCTCAAACCTTGTTATGACATTACAACACTATTTTCAGGAAGTCAATATCCCACTTCAAATTTGTATTTTCATAGCGTATGGAAAATTCAAACACTCATACTTGAGGAACTGAGAAGTCCAAATAAAGTTATAAGTTCCATGACACAACAAATGAAGGGAAAATTTGACAAGTATTGGGATTGTTATAGCATAGTGCTTTCCTTTGCCTTAGTGCTTGATCCTCGTTATAAGTTAAAGTTTATTGAATTTGCATTTGCAAAGCTTGATCCTGAAGCATGTGAAGAAAAGATAAGGAATGTTCGAATGAAGTTGCATTCACTCTTTCAAGAGTACAAGTGTTTCTCCCCGTCCACTTTTGCAACTAATCCATCCACAATGAGAAATGCTTCTGGTGGAGTAGATGAAGATGAAATGGATGTAAGTAACATCACTAATTGTTATATTTATACTTTCATAGATTTATTAGTAATTTTCTTACATATTGTGTTTATATTAATATAGGAGTTTGAGTTATTTGAGAGAGAACGTTCCGGATTCAACATAAATAAATCACAGTTGGATCTATACTTAGAACAATCTTTACTTGATCGGAGACAAAAATGCACATTTGGAGGTTCTAAGTTTTTGGAAAGCAAATAGGACTCGATATCCAGAGCTTTCATTTATGGCCCCTGATGTGTTGAGCATTCCCATTACTACAGTTGCCTCAGAATCAGCTTTTAGTATTGGAGGCCGTATCATTGAAAAATATCGTAGTTCAATTTTGCCGAAGAATGTAGAGGCATTATTATGTACTTGAGATTGGTTACATAGTTTAGAAGGTAAAATTAACTTTTGCAATTTCATGCTAATATTATAATTAATTATTTTGAGATTTACAACATTATAATTTAATGTTATGCACTTATTTTAAACAGTTCAAGAAGATTCAGATGAGGAGGAGGAACTTGCAAATGACATTGAAAAATTAATTCCTGAATTTGGTGGCTCTTCAAATGATGTGGAATGAATCTTGGGAAGTTGGTGTGGAGTCTAATAATGATGTTGCAAAAGGATATGTAAGGTAATTTTGTGATTATTGTGAACTTGGTTCAACTTTTTGTTTAGTTTTTGCTTTGGAGACTTATAGTATATTCAATTTTTTGGATTATTTCTTGTTATGATGAAGGATTGCTGTGAATTATTAGTATGAAACATCTTATGCGATGAAACAATAATTGTGTTTGTGTTTTTATTTTGTTAATGTGTAAGTGTTTGTATGACACATTGTATCAAGATTGAGTGTTTGCGAGCGGCACTGTGTGTGCGATACTGTGTATATTTTGGTGTAATAGTATGTGCATGTATTTTGGTGTAATACTGTGTGTGTGTATTTTGATGTAATATTGTGTGTGTATTTTGGTGTAGTAGTGTGTGTATTTTGGTGTTAGTGTGTGTATTTTGGTGTAATATTGTGTGTGTATTTTAGTGTAATAGTATATGTTTATGTATGTATTTTGATGCAATAGTGTGTGTGTTTATTTGGTGTAATTGTGTGTGTGTGTAATTTATAGGTTAATGTGTTTAAACCAACCCGTTATAAACTCAATCCATTATAACCCATTTATTACGTGAGTGAATAATAGATTGGATTTATTTTAGCCCAACCCAATTTAACCCAACCCAGCCATTTGCCACCCCTAATTGTGGTTGTTGTTGCTACTTTCATAACAGTAACAAGGAAGCTCTTTTGGAGACTCCAACTGGGGAAGACAGCACTTTGTTGATATAGACAAGGAAGGTATGAAGGGTATGAGTATGAATGGTAGCTGATTTGTATCAACTAATCAATTTGAAATGAGGAATTTTCTCATTAGAATATCACATGAGAATATGTGAGTTTGTATGTAGCATTGCATTGGCCTTCTCAAGCAGGTTTGGGACATGCTCCAGAAAGGGGTCAAAATATGACCCAGTCAGGTTTGAATAACATTTGAATGCCTTTTCTTTTTTGGCTTTTTAATTTTTATTTGTCTTCCTTTACTGCTGTATTGAACATTGAATGTTGAAGCCATTGAATCTCAACTTTTATCACTATTAAGAAAATAATTGCCCCCTCTTTTGTCTAAAAGTTCTACTCATATGTTCAAACAGGGTTTGCCCATTATGATCAACTAACAACCAGAACTCCATTACATCTTGTTGAATGTCTCTTGCCCATGTTCATTTTAATAGCTTTTTTTTTTTTTGGGAGGGGACCATATATATAGGGAGGTTAATTGAGGTTGTCGAGTTTGAATAGGCTTAAGCTTGTGTCAAACTTGGAATTTTTTTATAACTATGTTCGATTGAAGTTTGCGAGCATTTGAGCTCAATTTATTTATATTATGTTTCGAATTCAATTTGATTGTGTTTAGTATTTTTTGTTATTGCATTTGAATTTATTTTTCATGGGAATAAAAATTGTATACAACATGCTTTTTTATTTTTTTTGAGTTATATTGTTAGAGTAAATCCTATTGTTTTTTTTTTTTTTTGACTTCATTGGGCACGAAATTTTTTAGGTCAGCTGGATGCATTATGTGATCCGCTTTCCTTTTGCTAATAATCATTTACAAAAGTGGGGAGCTCCTTAAATTCTTTTGTAGGCTTACATGGTAGATTATGAGTACCAATTTCAGTTTTCCTATTCAAAAATAAAAGTGTTAGTAACCAATGAAAGGACAATTTTGATAGTACACATAGGTGTGCTCAAAATCCATGAAGTAAAAGGTATAGAAAATTTGAAGTGGCATGGGAGATGACTTAACTTAAAGCATGGGTGATGTGAAGAAAGCAATACATCAATAGTGTCTTTCTATGTGTTTAATTCATTTGACATGGAACTGTGGGTGTTCATTTGTAATTTGTGACCAACTTTGTATGGTTTTAGCTTTTTTATCTTTTTAAGAAATGTCTATTTGTTCATTTGAGTGTTGGTGTATGACCAATTGTATTTGACTTCTTCACAAGGAATTATTTGAAGAAAGTCCAGTTGAAGGTGTATACTATTCTATTGGAAAATTTATCTGACACTTTTTGTTTTACTTCAATTTAATTGGAGTTTTAAATTTTTTAAGTGATATTTTGTGTTACCAAGTGCCTTCATCTAGGGGCTTATTGCACCTATTATGTGTGATTTTTTGCGTGATAATGTGCCTCTACCATGGGTGGTTTCTTACGATTTTTATGTTTGTTATAAAGTGTATTCAGACAAAAGCAATTACTAATTTATTTATATTTATGGTGGTATTTGATAATATTGAAAGCTAAACACTGAAAACTGAGGATTCGTTTGGTAATGGTGTGGTTTTCAATTTTTTCGTTTGTCTTTATTTTTTTTGAAAACCTGAAATTTAAACTCGTTTGGAAACTATTTTAGTTTTTTTTTAACTAAAACCGTTTTCAAAATTGCCTCAGATTTTGGCAACAAAAAAAATTCGTTTCCAAAAAAAAAAACGGAAACAGGCGGAGGCTATTTAATGAGATCTTACCATCGAATCTTGTTAGCAACAAACTAAGTCCTCTACCAAAAAACTCTCCACCAAAAATATTTAAACCGTGAAACTCTCTTATCTCATCTTCTCTTTCATTCCCTGCGTCCAGCAGTCAGCAGAGGAGTTCTAGCTAAGACATCCAACAGAGGAGTTCCAGCAGCAGCTTCGTCTCCCTCGTTTGAAGCTCTCTCACCAAGGTAAGTCCTTAGATCTAGGGTTTTCAGTCCTTAGATCAGAATGAAATACACAACTGTTCACATACTTTTTTCTATCGGTTTCTATGTGTTTTTTGTATTTTTTCCTGTGATTGAAAACATATTTTTCCCCTGTTTTTTGTATTTTTTTTTGTGTTAGATCTGTTTCTGGGTTTTTTGTTTTTGCATTAGAACGCTTAATATCCTAGATTCCAAGAATCATAGCTGTTATATGACAACAGAGCCTGGATGTTATGAGGCCTTGACAGCTCTGTATAAACGAATTGATTTCAAGCTTGTAATAGAATTGAAAGATGACAAACACGTCATCTTACCAATTCTTTTCAAAGGTAGACAAACCATTACAATGGCTAAGCACCTTGTACATAGGAAGAAGATATACAGCCAAATGGCCAATCGGCAATATTTCCCTTCACACAGACCACTTATTGACAGCTTGTGATTTTTTTCACTATATCTCAAAACAAAAGCTTTTGTTTTCATTTTTTTTTATAATAGAAAATATCCAAACAGGTTTTAGATTTTCATTTTTTATAAATTGAAAACCGAAAACCATTTTAGTTTTTATTTTTAAAAAAAAACTGAAAACCGAAAGCGTTACCGAACTCAACCTGAATGCTTAGGTTGTGTTTGGAAACGTTGTCAGTTTTTTTAAAAAATAAAAACTGAAACAGTTTTGAGTTTCTTTTTATAAAAAATAAAAATAAAAAACTTGTTTGGTTGCATTTTCTATTATAAAAAAAATTAAAACAGAAATAGAAAACACGTTTGAATGGGCCAATGTACAAAACAAAAATCTAACAAAAAATAACAGAGGTAAAAGGTAGTCTCAAATAAGAGTCACCTCTCAAAGCTTCAGAAATTATTTTTCTTTATCTACAATCCGGTGCATAGGTAATAGAATGGTTCACATAATAAAGTCTTTTTTTAAAACAAAATCTGCATTTTATTTCATAGAAAAAGAATTACATTGTAGGAAAAGGCAGACATAAACTGCCATTACAACAAAACTCATACAAATCCTACAAAAAATCAAAGAATACATGTCTTTTTACAAAAAAAAACTTCAATCCTTGTTGATCTTGCAACCAAATCAGCTTAGTAGGAGAAGCGACCCTCAAATCCTGAGTAAAATCATTAGAAGCCTCATCTTTAACAGCATGATTTGCAAGGAAATCAGCCATCTGGTTCTCCTCTCTAAACACGAGTCATACTAATATTCATACCCCCCAATCTATCCATAATTTCATTGAACAAGGTCCAAAATTTCAGGGCTCTCATATGCCCCTTCAATACCATCTGCACAAAAACCAAATCTAATAATTTTTTTTTTAAAAAAAATCAGATCTAACACAAAAAAAAAAAAAACAACAACATACAGATCTAATACATAAACCTAGCATAAAGAAAAAGCCTAGATCTAAGGAATCTAGCTACTAAGACAAATCGAGAGATATCCAAAAAACAAGGAAAATTTTCTAAAAACCCTAGTTCTAAGGACTTATCTGGGTGAGAGAGCTTCAGACGAGAGAGATAAAGTTGGACCTGCTCCGCTAGAACTCCTTTGTTGGACGATGTTGCTGCTTTGAATGCTAGACGATGCTGATGCTGTGAACGAAAGGATTGAGAGAGACGATGAGATGAAAGAGAGTTTGAGGATTTAAATATTTTTGTTGGCTAGTTTTTTGGTAGAGTGATTAGTTTGTCGCTAACAAGACTCGACGGTAGGACCTCATTAAACACCTTCCGCCCGTTTCCCCCCTTTTTTTTTTTTGGAAATGACTTTTTTTTGTTTCCAAAATTTGAGGCAATTCTGAAAATGGTTTCAGTAAAAAAAAAACTAAAATGGTTATCAAACGAGTTTAAATTTCTTGTTTTCTAAAAAATTGAAAATCGAACCATTACCAAACGAACCATAAATTTTAAATACTGAATGTTGAATTTTTTAATTCGCAGACTGTTTGGTATCAACTGAAATTTAAGCGTTGAATTTAATCAAATTATTTGACAAATATAAAGAGCTGAAATTTGAAAACTAGTATTAATTTATTTTTACTCTTCTCTTTAACCATCTTTTCGCAACTATTTTATTCTTATCACTACCATCACAAATGGTGGCGGTAGTGGTGGCAACGACGATAGTGGTAATGGTGGCAACATAATGGTAGTGGTTGTGGTGTGATGATGGTGGTGGCGACGACACTCTGGTAATGGTGGTGGCGGCGATGGCGATGGCAGTGGTGGCAACGGTGGCACAATAGTGGTGGTGGTGGTGGTAGCACAATAGTGATGGTAACAGTGATATAATGGTAGTGTGATGATTGCAATACAACGGTGGTGATGGTGAGGGTGATGGTGGGGACAATGATAGTGGTGGTGGTGGCAGCATTGATGGTAGTGGTGGTAATGGTAGTGGTAGTGATGGTAGCAGTGGCACAATGATGGTGGTGGCGGTAGCAGTGGCAGTGGCGGTGACGGTGATGGTTGTAGTAGTGGTGGCACAATGGTGATGGTAACAATGATATAATGGTAGTGTGATGATTGCAATACAACGGTGGTGATGGTGAGGGTGGTGGTGGGGACAATGATAGTGGTGGTGGTGGCAGCATTGATGGTAGTGGTGGTAATGGTAGTGGTAGTGATGGTAGCAGTGGCACAATGATGGTGGTGGCGGTGGCAGTGGCGGTGACGGTGGTGGTTGTAGTAGTGGTGACACAATAGTGGTGGTTGTGGTGGCAGTGGCGGTGGCGGTGGCACAATGGTAGTGATGATGGCAACGATAGTATGAGTTTAGGCTAGTTTTAAGAAGTGCATAAAATATTCAATAGTATGAGTTTAGAGTTATCAAATGGGTTTAATTTTTAGTACTTATAATTTCTCATAAGTACTTTTAAAAAAAGTAATGTTTGAAACTACCGCTACGGCGCCACCATCACACCCACCGTCCCACCATCACCACTACTACCACCACTGCTATCATCACCCTATCACCACCACCATCACCATCACAACCACCATTGCCACCACCCCATTGCTCCACCACCATCCCCACTACCACCATCTCCACCACCACCATCACCATCCCTCACCACCATTGTCATTGTTTCACCATCACCCCTACCCTCACCACCATCACTATTACCACCATAACCACTACCGCCACCCAACCATCACCACCACGCCCTCCGACCACCACCACCACCATTATCGCCACTCACCACCGATTGCTATCACCATTGTCCATCGTCATCACCCCTCACTATCATCGTCTCATTCTTATATTTATCAATACTACCACCATCATCCTACTACCACCACCATCCTACTACCACCGTTAACACCCACCATCACCATTATTGTCCACCACCACCCACCGCTACCCATTACCATAACCCATTACCACTCGTTGTTGCACACCATCACTGCCAGCCACTGTCACCCACCACCACTACACCTACCACCACCACTTGTCATCGCCCACCACTGCTGCCACCCATTGTCACCCACAACCACCATCACCATTGTCGTTTGCCACCAACCATCGCTCAGAAGCACTCGGTGTCGCCCATCACCACCATCGTCACTGCTTACCACCACAACCCACCACCACCGTCGTAGCTCATCACCATCGTCCACCACCACCATGGTCGTCGTCACTCACCATAACCATCATTATCATCCACCACCACTACCATCGTCCACTCCTATTACTGTCGGTGCTTAAATTTTATTCTTTCTCCTCTATTTTGGAATATGAATTTGGGTGTGAATATAAATATGTTTATTGTTAATTGTATTTTTTATTACTCTGTGTCTTCATGCACAAGCAATAACTAATTTATATAAAAAGTATAATACATTTCAAATATCAAAAGACAAACAAAATAACTTTTATTTTTTGTGGTAGAGATCCCTTTAAATTTTATTTTAAAGTTAATCTAACGACTAATATTAATTCTCCAAATTTAGTAGAGAAACTTGACTCCTAAAGTTGTGTTTAGGGTGACTTTTCAAATGTTTCTAGGATTTACAACTTCTTATAAGTACTTCAAAAGAAAATAGTGTTTAAAACTACCCCACCATCACCACTACTACCACCACAACTACCCCACCCCTTCACCCCAGCGCCCCACCACCGCCATCACCACCACCACAACAATCGCCAGACCCACCACCATTGTCACCGTCCCACCCACCACTACCACCATCAACACCACACAACCACAACCACAACTACCACTATTGTCATCCATCACCAATTGTTACCACCGTCGTCCACCGTCACCATTCACCACCATCGTCATCTCATTCTTATATTTATTATCATTACCACTATCAGCACCAACCACCGCCATCGTTGCCCACTACCACCACCCGTCATCGCCCACCATTGTCACCCACCAACACTACACCTACCACCACCACCGCTATCCGTCATCGTCATTCGCCATCACTCATCACATTCTCGCCTAGAAGCACTCATCGTCACCCACCATCACCGCCCACCACCACCGCCCACCACCATAACCAACCATTGTCATCACCACCTATTACCACTGTCAACTATCATCATTGTCGTCTACCACCACCCACCACCACCACCATCGCCGTCACCCATGACTGTCACTACTACCATCGTCACCCAAAATCCATCACCACCATCACTGTTGTCACCCATGACTACCACCACCACCACCATGGTTGTCGTCGCCCACCATAACCATCACCGTCTTCCACCAGCACCATTGTCGTCCACCACCATTAGCACCGCCCACCCCCACTGCAATTGGTGCTTAAATTCCTTTCTCTCTCTCTTTTATGTTTATGATTTGATGTTGGGTGTGAATACAAATAGGTTTATTGTTGACCTTTTTTTCATTACTCCATGCAATAATTAGTACTACTATAAAATGTCAATAAAAGTAAAAAACTTTTGATTGATCAAAATAGCTTAGTAAAAGAACTAAGATCTCTTATGTCCTACCTTTTCATGTTCTTCTCTTTAATTTCCCTTTAATATTAATTTCAAATTAAATTCATAAATTCATATATATTTATATTAATCTAAAATATCAGTTAACTAGTCATAATCCGTGCCTAAAGGCACGATAAAATATAAAATTCGAGCGTCCAAAAATTGATCCTACTATATTAATTTTTTTTAAAATATATTAATTATAAATTAATCAAATATTAAATGATTAAATATATTATATAAATGAGTGATGTGATATTTTTATGGAAGAAATATATAAATGATTAAATATATTATAGAAATGAGTGATGTGATACTTTTTGGGAGGAAATATATAAATAATTAAATATATGATAAAAATGAGTAATGTGATTTGACGTTTGAGTTTGAATAATTGATGATGGGGGAGGTAAGTGATTAGTGATGATTTTGGGAAAAAAAATATGATTGGGATAAAATTCAAACACACTCCTATTTTATTATATAGATCTTAAAACTTGTGTTTTTATTTTTTACCCTTTAGTAAGTTAATTATGTCCTTGTAATCCGGCAAACTAATTAGGTTATTAAATGTGTTGCGTTAAAGACCAAAAAATACTATTACGTTAAACTCTAACACCCCTTCGTCTCTTTGTCTTTGTCAGTTGAAGTTCTTCCTCTTCGTTTGCTGCCTAACACTCTTACTTGTATTAGTGGCTCTACATATTTGTGAAATTAATGGCTGCTTCGATTGAATCCAAATCATTGCAACCCAATGAATTTTGACAATACATATTTAATTAATTACTGTTTACATGGTATCTTCCATATCCTCAATAATCAGTAAAGCCATAGAAAATCGTTCGTTGGTCATCAAAGCGAAGAGACCTTAAAATTTTCCAAATTTGACCTCTTGCTTTTGTTGTTTTTGTTGTAAATATCTTGCGACTTGTACTTTGCCTATTTCATGTATCCATTTTCCCACATCCCAGTCAATGTAGTTCCTCTTCAAAATGCATGTATAAGGTTTTAATGCATATCTAGGTAAGTAGTCTTTTTCTTTATGTTATTTATATTTTCTTATTAAATTTATATTGATTCATTTATTCTATTGAAGTTCAAAAATTTTCTATTTGAGAGATCACGATATGGAGAAGTCCTAACTTCTGTTTGTAATTCATGGACTCAGGTTTATTTGTTGGCTTATTTTTTATTTTTCTTATTTCTTTTATTTTTACTATTACTATTATTTTTTTATTTCTTTACAATTTTCACCAAGTTAATGATTCTTGGATCTGAGACTAAAAATTTCTTCAAACTTTGAGTTGTAGGAATTTTAATGTAGCAACTGATAGCTTATGCTTTAACTATGGGCACTCTGTTAGGCATATGAGATAGGACAATTAAATTTGGATAGAATCTTAGTTGGGTTCCTTTTTGGGTAAAGGTTGGATTTTGACATACTACCATTTGGAACTAATTATCTTATGATGAATCTAAAGGTAGTGATTGAGAAGTCTAGATTTAGAGAGATATTTTTAATGGGGTGGGAAGTCCAGCAAGATTGATTTTTACTCTTCGGGTCCGTTTGGTTAGAAATAAAAAAATGCTAGAAAGTGAAATGAAAGAAAAGAAAGTGAAAAAAAAAAAAATTTGTATGCGTTTGATTAGGATAAAAATTTTGTAAGAGAGTTTTAAGAAAATTTCATTATGTAGTTTGGAAAGTAAGAAAATTACAAGAAATTTTATTTAATTGTCTGAATTACTCATAATGCTAAGAAGAGTTGTGGTGTGCTAAAATAGTGGCAGAGTGGTAAACAATGCAACAGATAAAAAAGTTTCACGGGAAAAAAAACTTTCTTGTAAATTTTGTGGAAAATTAAAAACCATCAAATATAGGAAAATTTGATCATGCAGGAAAAAAAAATTCTCGAGAAACTTTCGTTTCCTGCTAAACAAACGCTAGAATTTTTTCTTTCCCCCTTTTTCCACCATTCTCTTGCTAACCAAACTAACCTGTCATACTTGTCATAGGAGCGATATCTGATATTCTTACTAACTTCCGATCAACATCTCTACTAGAAACTTCCACATTGTTGTCATTTTATTTCCTGGTTTTTGTTTATTCATACTAGAAACTTCCACATTGTTGTCATTTTATTTCCTGAGCTTTGTTTATTCGTTCTTTCTTATTTTTTGGGGTAAATGCTAATATATTTGATAAGGTTTGCTTCACATAAATTTGAAACCCATCCCTCTTTCAAACTCCCAATAAAAACAAAAATGAAAAAGGAATTGTAGACATTCTAACTATGTTTCCTACAATTTTATAGGATCTTCTTTTATGAAATCACAAGCTACTTCAAGTGCCTAAATGAAGTATAACAAACTAGGCACTCACACTATTCCCTTTTCTCTGATAACTATAAAAGGAGCTGTGCATGCCAGCTCAACCTTCACACTAAAGTTTCCAGAGAAGCATGTTGGCAAATTTTTGAAATTGGCATGATGTTATATAATAAACCCTGACATGTGCTTATTATGGGTTTATCTTCCCTTATTTTTGCTAGATAACAAAATTCTACCGGTTGTATTATGACATAAATATGAGTTGAGTTTTTAAGTCCAATATAAATTGAGCATGTTTCTTAATTAATGCAATGCAATAAAAAAAATGTGACATACTTAATTGTATGGGGATCCATTGTCTTGTTCAAAGGTGAATCATCGTCTTGAAGGTCTAAATTATCTTCTATATAGAAAAACATATTGTAATTTATCATACATAACTAACTCATATCATTTTGTGGGATAAAATATATATCCCTAATCACTAACAACACCTAAATGGCAAGCCATGGATGGCTAATCAAGCAATATAGTAGGAATCACCAGCTTTGTTCAATCTTTCTTTGACTCTTCCTATGAAACATTAAGGAAAATGAGGAAAGAAGGTGTGGGAGAAAAGCGAATGTTTCATAATTATCCATTATTAACAAAATTCAAGGGACATTACAATTTCCATTTCATTCCAGAAGCAAAAGCCTTAGTAAAGGTTGGACTATAGTAAAAAGTCATAGCAAATCTCGTAGCCAATCTCTCTTAACTCTTCATATGAAACATTAGGGAAAAAAAAAGAAAGAAGGTGTGGGAGAAGAGGGCATCTTTCTTGATTATACAATAACAACAAAATTCAAGGGACATTTCAATTTCCCTTGCATTCCTCATCCAATGCCCCCAAACTTTTGACTGAAGAAATATTTGGTATTGTTTACCATAATTATATACAATTATTATATTTAAAATGATTTATGTGAAACGCACGTGTGCCTTAAGTAGTCTATACTACTAATAAAAGCACACTATCAACAAAAAAAATTTATTGACAATTTTAACCCTAAAATAATATATAAAGACAATACTAGCCTTATTTAATTTCGAACTCATATTAATAAGACGTGATTGATGTTAAACTTTTAATTAATATTAATAAAACTTCATTAATATTACACATATTCAAACCTTTTCATATTCTTTCTTTTAAAAGATAAAAATTAATTGTTAAAATAATTAAAATTTACAATTTCCATTTCATTCCCCTTTAACTCGCGATCCAAAAATACCCTACGGGACTTTTTTTGGCTTAGGTCTAGCCTCAACACTTGTATGGTCAAAAGTTCATAAAATTAACTCTTAACAAAAATACCCTTAATAAAAATGGTTATTTACAAACTTCTATCATTATCCTATTCTTATATTTATTACAACTATCATCATTATTCCACCATTTGCCACCTCCCAACACTACCACCACCCACCACTGCCACCATCGTCGCCAATCACCACCACCATCCCCTCTACCACCACCACCACCCACAATTGTTGCCAACCACCACCTACAACAATCATCGGCCCCACAAACCATCACCACCCATAACCCCTCCACTAATCACCACCCACCATTGTTGCCAACAACCACCCATCAACACCACCAACCATCACCATCTCTGTCATCCACCATCACCACCCACTACCGCCCAACACCCACCCATCACCCTTGACCATAACTGCCCACAGCCACCCACCATCGTCGTTGTCGCCAAAAATAAACATCACCCATCACCACTATTACCCACAATTATCGCCAACTACCATTGTCATCACCCACCACCACTGCCACAACTACCAGCCACCCACCACCATCACTGCCACCTTAAAACCACCACCACACACCGCCACCTCCCACCACCATCACTACCAACCACTATTCGCTATCCAAAACAGTGAAAAATCAGTGAAATTTAATATAATGAAACTCCTAATTCCCTGTCCAAAATTTTCACAAGCACTAAAATTTAATAAAGTGAAACTCATAATTTACTGTCCAAAATTTTCACAAACAATAAAATTTAATAAAATGAAACTCATAATCCGTTGTTCAAAATTTTCACAGACAGTGAATTACAAAAATATTGAAAATTTGAATTGAGAAACATATATCAAAAACAACAAATTCAAAATATTAAAAAATATAAACAATGAATTTTAATATAATGAAACTCACAGTTCATAAAATTTTCAATTTTCAATTTTATTGTTTCAATGATAGTGAAATAATTCGGGTTATTTAATTATTTACCTATTTTACTTGGTCAACGTTGAAATATGAAAAAAATTTAAAAAGTGAATTTTATCTAATTTTAATGTCTCATATAGTAAAAATTTAACTTATTTCACAATTTTGTTCATTGAAATTGAGACTTAATTTTACCTCATTTACTTAGGTGTGTTTGTTAACATTTTTGTTTTTATGTTTTTTTTTATATAAAAAAATAGAACTAAGTTTTATTTTTATTTTTTTTGTGATAAAAAATAAAAATATAAAGCATGTCTGGTAGTCATTTATATTTAAAAAATTGTGAAAACAAAAATAAAAAACTTGTTTGGTATTGTATCAAAAATTCACTGCACAAACCCCACCACTCAACTTCACTGGCCATAACCACCGAAACCCACCCCCAATTTTTTTCCAGCAAAAAAATAATATTTTATTTATTAACAAAACAGACAATTACAAGAAGCAACAAAACATCCAAAACTCCAAGGCATAGACGCCATTTAAATAACCAAGGCACAGACGCCTTTCTAAAAAACCAAAGCAATAAACAAAACACATAAGAAAAACCAGCTCCTCTAGATTTGCATTGCAACCATCATATTCCTTTCAAAATGTTTCAAACAAATCAACACTTAAACTCCCAAGCCAAAACCTCTTATCTCTTATCATCAAACAACATAACCTTCCTTTTACGCAAAACAGGAAAGCCATTTTGGTCATTCACCAAAGCAGAACTTACCTCACATGGCAGCCTCAAGCCTACTGAATAGTCCACTGATTGCCTGGATACTACTGCCTGATCCACAAGCCTATCTGCCATTGAATTTGCTTCACTAAACACATACATTAAACGAAACTGTAAGCGGCTTAACATGACTTTAATCCTCCTCAAAAAGCTCAAATATTGCCAAAACAATATTTACCAAAACCTGAGAATCGCATTCAACCTCCAAATCATAGCACAATAAATTGTATTGCTCAATCAATTCCAATCCATCACACAAAGCTCCAAACTCAGCCAACATGTTTGAACCTTCATTATAGAAAAAGGATGCAGCCAAACATGACTCAAAGAATTTCTTCTAAAAATTATGCATAATCTTGTAAACCTCAACAAAGGACCCTCACCACTATGGATAATCTGGAAACCACAAACTGCAACAAAAGTGGACCATATCACTCTAGCATAATTACAATTCACAAATAGATGAGCATAATCTTCAATACTCGCATAGCACAAGCAACACCTACTCACAATCGAGACCCCCATCCTCATAAAATTTGATCCAAATGTAAGGCCCTTTGTGCTTGTGCTATGCTACCCACCCCCGATCCAACCTCCACTGGCCACCAAAAACCACCACCCAATCCAACCCTCATAACCACCAAAACCCACCCCAATCCAACTCCCACCATCGAAACCCACAACCCACCACACCACCGAAACTCACCCCTACAACCATCGATGGAGTGTTGGCTTGAGATTTGAGAGATGAACGAAGGCTTGAGATCTGAGAGATGAACGAATTGTCGTTGGCCTCGTGAGAGAGATGAACCAAAGAATGTGAGGGATGAACAAGAGAGAAGAGGCCTCGTGAGTGTTGGCTTTTTATAGTGAGAATGAGAAAAATCCTATTTTTGCTGCTAATGGAGTTCGAAGGGTAGACCTCATTAAATGGTGAGAAGAGGCACGCATGTTTTCATTTTTCCGTGTTTTTTAAAACACCAATTTTGATGTTTTTAAAATTTGGCGTTGTTTACAAAACAAACCAACCAAAAAAAAAGAAAATAAAAACACCCTCCAAACATGTAATTATTTTTTTTCTTAGCAAAAAATGAAAAAAAATAAAAAAAAAACACAAACACATGGTTACCAAACGGGCCCTTAGTGTTGAAATATGAAATTTTTGAAAATAGTAAATTTCATCTAATTTTAATGTCTTAGACAATAAAAATTTAACTTATTTACTAAAACATAATTAATGGCATAAAAATTGTATATACCAAAATTAGTGAAAATAGTAAACTAAAAAATAATGAAAAATTAGCAAACACAAAAATAGTGAAAAACAGTTAAAGATTACTGAATTAAAAAACAATGAAAAATTAGTGAACACAAAAGTAATGAAAAACAGTGAAAAAACAAACAAAGCATAACTTTATACAGTAAATTTTATCTAATTTTAATGTCTCGTGTAGTAAAAATTCAAGTTATTTCATTATTTTGGTCATTGAAATTGGGACTTAATTTTACTTAATTTACTTGATGTTGAAATATGCATTCATCAATTTTTAATATCTCGACAGTAAAAATTCGAATAATTTTAGTATTTTCAAATATGTAAACCTTCCATAGTTTTAAATGTAAAAATTAGGGCTGAGTCCTCCTGTATAGACTTATAATGACTTAAATCCGTCAAGAAAACTTATATGATGATAAGTCCGTTTTTATCTTAATAATAAATATTTAAGTCCACCATTTTTTAAATCTCAAAATACTCTTCCTTGAAAGGAGATTAAATTAATTTCCTATCTTAGAAATTGTTATCCCTTAATTCAATGTCAATTAAAATATGCCAATTAAATTTCTATCTCAAATTTAAAATTCAAAGCTCTCTCTTTCTCTCTCTCTACGACCAGCTAGTGGCGACATCGTTGTGGTCGCAAATGATGCTAAACCATTGAGGAACTGGTTCAGAGCTTTGCACAAGAAGACCCTTTTCACTTGCCTCCATATATATGGTTAAGGTTTCAAAAAAAATCATTTTTCCGTTATTTCTCTGTTTCTCAAAGCTCAAATTGTTGTTTCATATTATCTATCTATGTGTGTATTTGGATTTGATGGATTCAACGACTTAGCACAAGAAGGCCCTTTGAAAAATTCGTGGATCATTAATCTCCCTTTGTAAAATTGGTGGATTAGGTAGGCAAATTTGAACTTTGTTAAAGGTTTTGAGAAAATTAAACTCTGAATCTTTGTCAAATATTCATTAACTTTGCACCGTGTACTTGCCCCAATTTTTTTCAATTTTTTACTTTTTTTTTGCTGAGCATGTTACTATTTTCTCATTTATCCACAATCTTTCCGATTATATGTTACATGTTTTTGTAAAATATTATTATTTTTTGGGATCGAATGTTTCATGCTACTATTTATTTTACTATATTATTGTTTTTGTTGAGTATGCTACTATTCATGTTACTATTATTTTGAGCATATTACTATTTTTGTTGAGCATGTTACTACTATTATTTTCCTAAATATTAATATTCAATGTTAGTATTTTTTTTAATATTACTATTTTTTGTAATTGAATGGTACTATTTTTTGATTTTGAATTTGACTATTTTTATTTTTAATGGTACTGTAAAAATAATTATATATATGGATATAATTATATAGTCTTATTCTATATATGGATATAGATAGATATGAGAGAGATAATTATTGTTAAGCATGTTACTGTTTTTGTTAAGCATATTACAATTTTTGTTAAACATGTTACTATTTTTGTTGACCATGTTACTATTATTATTTTTTAAAAATAATAATATTGAAAGTTACTATTTTTTATGTTTAAATGTTACTATTTTTTGTGTTTAAATTGTATTATTTTTTGTGTGTAAATGATAACTTTTTTTTGTATTTGAATGTTACTGTAGTCCTAACCTATACATGTATATAGATAGATGAGAGAGAAAAATTTTTAATATTAGTCAAACTTCCTAAAATTTTGGAGTTTTTAATTTTTATTTTTACTTCACTTCTAAAGAGAAGAGATAATCTGGTAAAATTGACAAAAAATAGACTTTATAACAAATAAGTTTCTTTGACGAACTCAAGTTCAAACAAGTCCATATAGGGGGACCGACATCTAAATTTTCCGTTTTAAATTGATCAATTTTCATTTATGTTCATGACTTGAGGCCAAAACTGTCACTTTGCTTCATATGAAATCCAAAGGTCTAGAAAGACCAAACACAGAGTCCAAATAGATCGACCAAATGTAGCGTCTACCCCTCCAAATCTCTATTCTCCATCATATATTTTGATGATTGGAGTCACCACTTGTTTTTATTTTCATTTGACTTTACCCATAATCAATGAGAAATAGATAAGAGTTTTGTGTTATATCAAGTGTCATACCCTTTGAATATTTTTCTGTAGAATTGAAGAAAGAGAGAGAGTGTGACTTAGTAGTCTGCAGATATGTAACAAGAACAAGTTGTCGGTGGCCAAACATCTAGAAATGGCGACAACCATCGAGAGAAGTGCATGTCAGGCGGCGAAGGAGGAGCAACAGCAATAGATGTTGATGCCACCAGTAAAGAAGATGATCATGAAAGTCTTGGTGGTTGTCGACGAAAGTGATGTGAGTTTCTACACGTTCAATTGGACACTCGATCGTCTCTTATGGGAAAACAACATTTTTAGGTGATGAACATTGATGGGACATTTTCGTACTTAAGTGGACAAGTGACACATGTTTTTGGAGTCATTGACTCGACCCCCAAACTACCTCGGTGCTAAGAAGGGTCACCTCGGCGTGTTTTCTCACCTCTGTTGCTGTCCACGCCACCTCAGCATCTAGGTAGGCATGTTGGCAGAAGATGAACAGTCGCCTTGACTCAGTCCCAACCAAACGATGAGCTTCGATCTCAAGAAAAATAAGGAATGATCAATTGAGGCAAGCATACCCGTGATCGAGGTAAAACAACTTCTAAGCATCATGACTTGGGAGCGGAGTTGACCATCAGTCATTGGTCCTCCCACTCCAAGGCAATCAGAATAATTAGAAAGGTAGTTCAATGACCACTGATACAGGCATACGATGTACGGGACAACAAAGTTTTGACCCCTTGAATGGGGATTGGAGAAAATGCCCTTGCACATGCATAGCCATGCCCAAGGCACATTAAATGATTCTACAAAAACGTGGGATGTATTCATTGTTCAACAGAGCCAAGAAGTACGCATTAAGTACTCAGGAACCCAAGTGCAGATCTGTAGAAGCTTTTGGTGCAAAGAGAAGCAGGCGCTTTAATCGAGGTCTACGCACCAAATATTGTTCTTTGTACAAACCAACTAGGTAATTCCCTCTAAGGGACCCAGTTGTTCTCCTCGATCGACTCTTGGAAGGTATAAATAACACCCCCAAGTTCAAAGTTAAGGTGCGCAACCCCCTGGCTAAGCAATAGAATATTGTTTCTTAAACTATTCCTCAAATATTGACTTTAGCGTCGAAGGAATCACGTCGAAAAATACTTTGGCGCCCTTCTAATCCTTATTTCTTATGTGATAGGACTCTGTTTGATAGCTTACTCAAGAGTCGATTGTTTGTAGAGGCTTCCACCACTATTCACTACCTTTCTTCCTAAAGGCCTTACTTGCCATTCCATAGCTATTCATTGTGGGAGACGCAAAAGGGGGTTTACTGAAGTGACTTTTTAGGCGGACTCGAGTTTATCAGGGGAGAGATCTTTCATCTTATATATCGTTCAAAAATTGACTCGCACAATTTGGGGTCGTCTGTGGGAAATGACCAAGTTTACTTGTGACAGTAACCATGGTGAGCACGGGTTTGAAAGAAAAAGGTCCTAAGTAAAGAAAAACAAACATTCCAACTCCATCTATATCAAGAACAGAAGATCAAGTTGAAAGTGTCAACAAGGAGCATCCAAATCGCTTTATAGAATGGACCAACCAGACTGAACAAAGTCTTGGGGGTGAGAAAAGTAGACTCCTGGCTCGCCAACTCGTCGACCTCATCGAGGAATGGATGGGAAGTCATTTAAAGCAATCGAGGAAAACAACGTGAATGTTCTCAACAAACTTGACGAGTTTACTCTCTCCTGCGAGGTTTCTCAGAGTATTCGACCGTTAAGAGAGCCCTCTCTCAATGAGGTGGGGGCAGCGACTTGAGGAACCGCCTTATCAATATAGTAGGAGGCTCCAAGGCTTCGAAACTCCATAGAGCCAATGGACACAACCCGAAGGTCCTAACTATAAGGGTTAGACCCTTGGCTCAAAACAACCTCTAATGGGGATTGTCCAGACAAGGGAGTGAAAAGGCATCTAATGAGGGGTTAACCCTCTCTTTGAAGGATGGAGGGGCCAGCCGACATGTAGTACGTCGTGACCCTAGTGAAAGAACATACCATAGAGACTAGGGGGACCTGAGGTCCAAACTAGACTCAAAGAGAATAGAGAGGTCCATTCGTGACTACGATGTAGATACCAGCGACAAAGCCATCCAGTCACCATTCACTAGGAACATTAAGGAGGTGGAAGTGCCAAAGAAGTTCGTCATCCCGCAATTCAAAGTTTACAATGGACATTCTAACCCGAAGGCCCACCTCTGATAGTATAAACAACGAATGTTGTTGCATCATTTAAACCACAGGCTATTGTGTCGGGAGTTCTCCTTGAGCTTTGGTGACATGACCATGAAATGGTTCAAAGCCTCCCACCAAATAGCATAGGATTCTAGAAAGAACTAACCAGATAATTTACCACGTGGTTCATCACCGGGAAAAGACGCCCCAAACATTTGGGATCCCTATTGACTCTCCAACAGAGAGAAGATGAGATGCTATGTCGATATGCTACCCACTACTAGAAGGAGGTCAACGAGGTAGAAGGTTGCTCCAAAGTCATGGCAGACGCTTTTTCCCGACTTGGGTTGTCCAGAGACACAAACCTTTATAGATCCTTGACAAAGCGGATGTTGATGGACATAGGAGAGTTAATGGCACGTGTCAACAAGTACTCAAAGGTGGAGGACAAGTTGACAGGGAGTTGTGGAAAGAATTTGGCTCCAAATAAAAAGACAAAGAAAAATAAAGGATCCTACCTAAAAAAGGTTCGACTTCGACAACGGGCAATTCCTTCAGGGGATCCACACCATGTTCAAGGAACCTATCTACAAACTTCTGCACTAGATCAAAAAGGAACCATTTTTCAAGTGGCCAACCAAGATGCAGGGTGATCCCTTCTCTAGGAACCAGAATGCCAAGTATTACTACCATAAAGATGTGGGACATCTTATCGAAGAATGTCGAGTATAAAAGTCTTTTCTAGAAAATTTAGTCTAAGAGGGACACCTTCAAGAGTATATCGAGAAGGAAACACCAAGGGAAGTCATCACCGCCATTGACCGTGCCACTGCCTAAAAGATTGTGAATGCCATTCTTGTTTGCCCTCTGGAATGGCCAATAACCAAAACTCTCAGGTCTGACCTGAAGAGAATTGTCTTTACTAGAAATGTGGATGAAGCAAAGGATGGAGGCTAAACGAGTAAAAAGCCACATGTGGATTAAAATGACATCATCTTCTCAAACGCTGATTTGGTTGGCATGGCCCTTCCCCACAAAGATGCCCTACTCGTAACCCTGCACATTTTGAACTTCGACGTCAAGAGGGTCTTAGTTGACTCAGGGATTTCTTCGGAGGTAATGTACCTTGACGTGCTTAAGCGAATAAGCCTTAGGTCCAAAGATCTGACCCCCGTCAAGGCACCCTTCGTTGGATTCAATGGGTCATACACCCTACCTCTAGAGAATATTACTCTGCTAGTCACTGCGGGACTTGTTACGGTCAATACGGAGTTTGTGGTGATCGAATTTGATTCACCATACATCATTATCATGGGGTAGACTTGGTTACACTCACTTGGAGCATTGCACTCTAGCATAAATTAAAGTTTCCCACTCTGGAGGGAATAATAGGGATCTTGGAGACCAAGCCTCGTCAAAAATTTGTTTTTATGATACCTTAAAATCCAGAGTCACGTCCAAGGAGAAAAAACGTGTCTTGGAGGAAGTGTTGAATAAATAGCAACTACAGTCGGGGTGGCTGGGTATGGACGAGCCATGAGTTGACACAACCAAATGCTCAGTGCAGGACCTTTGGAAGGTACTCCTGAATGAAGGTGACGAAAAATATACTTTTGGATCAGATCGACGATGTCCATGGTGGAATAGGAAGAGATGGTAAATTTTTGTAAAAGAAAGTAGACATGTTTGCATAGGACGCCACAAAAATGAAAGGCATAAGTCCTAACGTCATAACCCACAGGCTCCATGTGGACCTTAAACACAAGCCTGTAAAATAATAGCCTCGGCGTTCGGCACCTCATCATGCCCAAGTAGTAGATGAGGTGGAACGACTCTTGGAAGCTGATGCCATTTGGGAGGTACAATTTTTTGAGTGGTTGTCAAACAATGTCTATGCAAAAAAGAATAGTGGTAAGTGGAATTTTTGTGTAGACTTCACGAATTGAACAAGGCATGTTCAAAGTACGACTATACCCCCAAGGTCGATCAGTTAATCGATGTCACGGTAGGACACAAATGCATGAGCTTCATGGATGCCCGAGATGGCTACCACTAGATCCTCATCCATCAGTCTAATCAAGAAAAGACAACGTTCATCACTCTAAGGGGGATCTATTATTATAAGGTCATGTCGTTTGGATGGAAGAATGTCAGTGATACCTATCAGAGGT
The DNA here is from genome assembly GCA_023539305.1 of Ilex asprella. NCBI lineage: Eukaryota > Viridiplantae > Streptophyta > Magnoliopsida > Aquifoliales > Aquifoliaceae > Ilex > Ilex asprella. The sequence goes on along the minus strand of CM042193.1, from coordinate 17,731,689 downwards.
TAATGAACCAGATATTTAAATAAAAAATGAGAAACACCATGGAAGTATACATCGATGATATACTGGTCAAAAATAAGCACCAAGGTGATCATTTGGCAAACTTGGAGGATGTCTTCAATACATTCTATAAGTATGGGTTAAAGCTGAATATGGCTAAGTGTTCCTTTAGGGTTGGCTCTAGAAAGTTCATGGGATATTTGGTGAGTTGGCGTGGCATCAAGGCCAACCCAGAGCAAATACAAGTTATCATGGATATGCACAGTCCCCAAACTATCTGCAACATCCAAAAACTTATGGGAATGTTGGTTTTCCTGAATCGTTTCATATCTCACTCATCGGATAAATGAAAACCCTTCTTCAGCATGATCAAGAGGTCCAAAAAAAATCCTTGGAATAAGGAATGAGAACTAGCAATCAAAGAAATCAAGGAATACCTAGGGGCCCTCTCGACCTTGTTGGTGCCAGAGCAAGTTCAGATGTTATTTCTCTACTTGGTTGTTTCTGCGTTTGCCATCAACGACATACTAGTTCACGAGTGTGAGCAAGAATAGAAACCAGTATCCTATGTGAACAAGGTCCTTCAATACCCAGAAACGAGATACCTCCCCTTAGAAAAAAATTGAATTGACACTAGTCACGGCTGCACGAAATTTGAGGCACTACTTCTAAGCACATCCCATCACGGTCTTAACGGATCAACTTCTAAGGGCCATTTTGAGGAAATTCGACCTTTCTGGGAGAGTAACAAACTAGGTGATGAAGTTAGGAAAACATGACATCCGTTATAGACTCTGTACGACGATACAAGGGTCAAATTTTGGTGGACTTCATCACTGAATTTACACAAAAAGAGCCCCTTCTGGCTAAGGAAAGACCTTCAGAGGAGAGCCAGGTGGGTCTTAGAAACTGTACATGGATGGAGCCTCCAACAACCAAGGTTTTGAAATTGGAGTGTTGTTGATCTCCCCTGACAAATTGGTCACAGAGCAAGCTGTACGACTAGGGTTCAAGGCGTCCAACAACGAAGCTGAGTACGAGGCTCTCATCTCGGGACTCAACCTTGCCAATGCGATTAGGGCCACTGTACTGCAAGTTTTTTATGACTCACTAATGGTGGTCAACCAGGTCTATGAAGAGTTTGAAGGATAAAGGCCTACCATCACAAAGTTATCACATTGCTCCAGAAGTTTGGAAAGATGGAGATCAAGGAATTTCTACATGATAGGAATTCTCAGGCCGACACTTCAGCTTTCTTAGCCTCAATGTTAGACTCTGAGATGAGCCGGAGGATCATAATGGAGTATCTTCCTAGATCCAGCATAGACGACATTCTAGAAAATCTAACAATCCAAGAATAGGGACAACCCTATAGCTAGATAGATCCTCTTCTTAGATTTGTTGTGACAAGGGAACTCTCGGAATATCCTAAGGAAACCAAGAAGGTAAAGCTGAAAGCACTAGGGTTCTAAGCCTCCCCAGAACAAAAGTTATACCAAAATTCCTTTTTAAGATCCTATCTACTCTCTTATATAAAATGCATGAAGGCATATTAGGAGCACTCAAGGGGTATACGCAGACTTAGGGGTATTGGTGGCCTCACATGCAGAAGGATACGAAGAGTTACGTGCGAAAATGCAATCCATGCCAGAAGTTCACCCCATCATTAGGCAACTAGCAAGCGAATTGCACCCACTAACCAATCATTGGCCGGTCACCAAATGGGGCTCGACTTAGTGGGACCCATCCTAAAAGCCCCAAGAAATAAGAGGTTCCTAATAATTACGACTGACTACTTCACAAAATGGGTCAAAGTTGAGCTATTAGCACACATCAAGGATATCAACACCAAAACATTCATTTGGAAGTACCTAGTAACAAGGTTCGGGATCCCTCGTGCACTCATATCAGACAACAAGACTCAATTTAACAGCGGTCCTTTCAATTGTAAGCATCTAGAAATTCAGAACTACTATTCCACGCCTTCTTACCCCCAAGGAAACGGGCAGGGGGAATCCTCCAACAAGACTATCGTCAATGTAATTAAAAAGAGGTTGTAGAAAACTAAGGGAAAATGGGTTAAGGAGCTCCTGTATATTCTTTGGGCCTACGGGACAACTTTGCACACCTTGTCAGGCAAGACACCTTATACCCTCGCTTATGGAGTAAAGGTAGAGTTATCCTATTGGAGGTTGGTCTCCCTACTATAAGAACTCAGGCTTTTGACAGAGGAGGATGATCAAAAACTCACCCGAGATTGGATCTCATAGAAGAAAGGAAAGGAATGGTTGTCTTGCGATTGACAAAGTACCAAGTCGGTATGTCTAAAATCTACCACAAGAGAGTCAACCCACGAGAATTTCAAATGGGTGACCTGGTGTTAAGAAAAATGGTCAAAAACATATGTGATCCGAACGATGGGAAGATGAAGCCTAACTGGAAGGGACCTTATAGTATCGGAACGAGGCTCCAGATTATACAAACTTAAGGACATGTAAGGAAATGTTGTACTTAGGTCCTGGAATGTAATGAACTTGAAAAATACTACTTTTGAATGAAAAAATCTGTCTTTGCTAGTCCATGTAGCAATTTTAAAAGATGCCTCAAGAATTGAAGGTCATATTCTTGCAGTTAGTGAAAATCTCCTCATGATAGTGTGAAATGAAGAATTGAAGAACCCAACGATCCTTAAGCTTATTATCAATTCCTATAGCGGCTTGAAAACAACCATGAGCAATTCTTGCGGCAGTTTGAAAATAGACTGCACCACCAGATTCCTTTCTTGCATTAAATGGACCTCATGACGTGACGAATTGAAGAATCAAATAACCTAGAAATTTTTGAGCCCGTGATCAATCCTTACGGTAGTTTGAAAGTAGCCTACACCACTAGATTCCTTTCTTGCACTAAGTGGACCTCATGATGTGGTAAATTGAAAAATTAAATCTATCAGTTTTCGAGCCCATGACCAAACCTTATAGTAGCTTTGAAAGTTGCCTACACCACTGAATTTCTTTCTTGCAGCAAATGGACATCCCTTTTTAATAGGGTGGCCCCTGACCAGTCCCTGTAGCAACTCTAGAAAAATCACCAACATCGAATTCCATATCCCTATAGCCAATTGATATCTCCTCTTTGATGAGGTTGACTGTAGAATTGAAGCAACAATAGTTTTTAAGCTTGTGAACTATCTTTGCAATAACTTGAAAACAATTTATAGCATTTGGCCGTAGTAGCCAACAGGACCAACAGTCTAATAGTCCAACATACCAGCTTAAGTGTGGTGAGTTGAGATGATGTGAGGTTTTGGTTGCTACTTTTGCACAAGTTGGTAACTTTTATGCCAATTTTTGGTGACTTATGTTCCAATTTTACATGACTTTTGTTCCAAGATTTGATGACTTCTGCACTAACTTTGGGTGACTTCTGTGTCAAATTTGGATGACTTATGTGTCAAGAGTTGGTGAGTTCTGTGTCAACTTTAGGTGACTTATGTTTTCAAGAGTTGTTGACTTTTTGTGTCAACTTTGGATGACTAACATGTCAACTTTGGATAACTTCTGTATCAAGAGTTGGTGATTTTTGTGTCAATTTTAAGTAACTTTTGTGTCAGCCTTAGGTGACTTAAGTCTCAGCCTTAGGTGACTTATATGGCAACCTTAGGTGACTTTTGTGGTAGCCTGAAAGTGACTTCTATGGCAACCTCAAAGTGATTTTTGTGGCAACCTTAGATGACTTCTGTGGCAGCCTTAAAGTGACTTCTGTGGCACCTTATATTACTTTTACCAATAGGTTGATTACAAAATTGGATAAACAGAAGTTTTGAGCATGTGACCAGTCTCTTGTGATCAATCCCTATAGTAGTTTGAGAGCATTTTACACTCCTAAGACGCTAAAGATTAAATGATCAATATGGTAATCAGTAGTTGTTACTCTGTTGCCAGAGTGATGTGCTCTTTCACCTTGATGTCATATGATGTAAGACTTTTGTCAACTAGCAAGTCGGGGAATTTGATGTTTGATAAAGCTCCTTTGAAAACTCGAACTTCTTTTTCTTTTGTCCTTTTGGTTGAATCCATCATAATTTTGGTTCATAAGACCAAAGAGCAAAAATATATTTTTTTGGTTATTTCTTACACAATTTAAACTCATGTAGGCCAAGATCAAAAGAAATGATTTTTTTAAGCCCTACACAGTTTTAATTCATGTAGGCCATGAGCAAAAGATTTTTTTTTTTTTGTTAAGTCGTGCATAGTTTTAGCTCATGTGGGCCAAAAACAAAAGAAATGAGTTTTTTGTTAAGTCATACACAGTTTTAACTCATATAAGCTAGGAGCAACATACAATTTAGACTCATGCGTCAAGTAGCGAATGAGCCTTTTTTTTTTGTCAAATTGTGCACAGTTTTAGCTCATGCAAGCCATGAGTAACATTTTTTTTGTAGGTTGAGCCATGCATAGTTTTAAATCTTGTGGGTCAGAAGTAACATGCAATTTAGGCTCGTGCGTTAAGAAGCTATGCTTGCTTTCAAGTGTAGAAACGTTTTAGAAACTTTTTATTGATCGAGTCGATCCTCAAGCCATCTTTGCAACTATCTTGTATATGGAAGTTTACCCCTATCTTGAAGTGTAGATAGAGCTAGTTTGAATTCATTTGCTAAAGATGATTCTTGTGATTGTGATTTTTTCTTTATTTGATCAACTGTGACATCTCACAAAATTGCCTTTTTCCTTGGTGCTTGGGTTATGCACTATTTTTTGCTTTTTGTTATTTCTCGTGAGTTGCTGTTTTTCGGCAAGGAAAAATTGGAGATTATCAATAGAGTCATCCACTATTTTTGAAAACTTTGGACCATGATGGCTACATCCCTTCCTTCGTTTCTTGACTTGCTTGAGAGAACTTGGTTCACTTTGGTAAACCAATTCTCTAAGCCATGTAAATACAGAAGCTTTTTGTGGAACATCTGAAGAAGGAGCTTCCCTACTCAGTCGATCGAACACCGTCCCTCGATCACCAAGTTGATTAAAAATGGAACCACAAGGTTGTGTGACTTCTTCATCTTCACACTTATAGATTTTTATCACGATAGGATTGGATGATGCATTCTTTAGCTTAATTGGAATTGGAGAAGGAGAATCTCTTAAATCAAGTTTGTGTTGTGTAAAAGACTCTTCCTTTATCATTTCTTGTATTATTATTGATTCATTAACTAGTGTCGTTGGCAGAACTAAATAAGTTTTTCAAGCTGGCGTGGTTCACATTTATCATATCCTATATTTTTGAAGAGTTTTTTAATGCGAGGATCAAACTGGCCATCTTTATGATCTCTTATTTTCTCTACTACTGAAGTTTTTACAAAGCATTTTAGAGGTGAGTCAGAGATTGTCAATTTTGATAACTGAGTTACAGGAAATGTTAGATCTTTCTTCAAAAGCTAAACATCATTTGTTTAGAGTTGTTGATGTCTTTCTCTTGACAACCTAGTCTTTTGTATGATGATAGGAAGGGCTTTAGAAATGAGTTATGTCTCAAAGTAGAGCTTGACATCTACAAAGTGAGATTCTTCCGTCGAGAAAGACTTTATCTTAATAATGACTCGCCTCACTTCTCTATCATGGAATATTTGAAGCATTGATGCAATATTGATGGCACAACTCTTGTCTCATGGAGCTAAGGTCGTCCCAACAGTAGCTTGTGAGATGTTTTCAAGTCAATGAAATGGAAGCGGGTATAAGACACCAATTTTCCAATTTTAATTTTGAGATGAATCATACCCATGGCATGTTGCCCTCGTTGATTGAAGTCTTGAATCGTCAGCTTTCTCTTTGACAACTTATCCATGGAGATTCCAAGTTGTTTCATGGTGCGAATTGATATGATATTGATGATTGTTCTACAGTTAATCAATATTCGAGACACCTTATAATCTCGATTATATCTGCTTATGTAAAGAAGTTTGTTGTGTGGACGAGTTCCTAACTGTAAATCTTCATTAGTGAAGGAGATTATTGTCATGCAATCAAATAGAGTAACTTGATCAGCACTAGTTATAATCTTCCTTTTGAATCTTTTTGGGTTGACCAAAGCTTGTAGCAGTGCTTCACGGGTTTCTTCTGAAAATTCAAGTGCCTCGGACAAACTCATATTTGATGGCATGTTCTTCAACATTGTAATTATCTTTTCATCTCCCAATACTTCTTTTTGGGTACTTTTGGTACTTAAACTTTTATCTGATAGAGTACTTGTCATGCATTTGTCTTCATGAACATTAATCACATAAGATGTGACTGGTTCTCTTGCAAAGAATTAGTTAGGAAAGTACTCCAACAAAGTTATAGGTATGCAGGAAGATAATTTATAGTTTTCATCTTTAATAGTTATTGGCTAAGAAGGAACTCTTATTTTTGTTTTGCGTCTTCGATTTTGAAGAAAATAATATCCTCTCTTTCTTTTGGGGTATACTGGCTTATTAGATAAAGGAGACAAACGTTGTATCTTATGGCATCTACGAGGCTTCACCGTAGTCCTCCCCTAGATCTTTTTCAATAGCCGTAGAATCAACAAAAAAAAGCCACCCACTTGGTTTGAGTTCCAAAATTCGTTCCCCTAGCACATTTTGTGTCTCTTGGTAGATTAGATGACTTCATATTAGCACTTGAAGTTTGGTATTTATCTTTTTTGCTAATGAAAATTGACCAACCATCTCCAGCCTCATCTTCTAATTTAGATGATGATGCTCAAATATCTAGACCATCTATCATTTGCTCATAAAGCGTTGGAATGTTGGGGTTTTCGTGCCTCAACATACCTAGGTCTGCATAAACTATTCTCACCTTGTAATCAACAATGAATTGCATCCACGCAGCTCCATCAGGAAAAAAAATTGTGAGTTCTTACATTTATTTGATGGTATTTCTTCTGGAGAGGTGAAAAAATTCAATAATTGTGATGGTTCCTTAAGATATACGAAAGGTGACGATTCTACTCATTTATTTGAGATTGGTATAGGGTCGAAAGACCTAAAAGTGACCATTGTTACATTTGCAGTTGTTGTATCTTCACTGGAATGAAGTTTAATATTCTTATCATTCAGTAGATGAAGAATCTCTTCTTTTAAGACAAAATATTTCTCAAAGAGATGAGTAACAATCCAATGATGTTTGTAATAGTTTGGATTATCATCCATTCTGGCTTCTTCTGGTTGTTTGGGTGGTGGAAGTGTGATAAGCTTTAACTCGAGCAGCTAATCAAAGATATATGACACTTCAAAGTCAGAGAAGAGATAGTTCTTCCTTTCAAGTTCTTTCAAACTCAATCTTGTTTTCTGTTGGAACTAGTATTGAGTATACTTAGCATTAAAGTCTATATTTGACTTTTTACTAGAGATCTTCATTAGTGCAATGGCAATTAACATAGCTCCCTCTACTTTAAAAGGTTTCACATCTTTCTTTTCACAAAGGTCACTTATCAAGTAACTTCCATGTCTGGCGATTTAGATCTCCAAGTCATGGGCTAGTGTTGCAAGCTATTTGAAAGTATCGGACATATTTCCCTAGAGGTTATATAGTAATCCTTAATGCATCCCTTTGACACACATATCAATGGAAGAACCTTCACTAATGCATTCCTTGCAGTTGAGAACAAGACCCTCCAAATGCTCGATATAATCGATGATAGATTCATCTCTTTTTTGTTTTGTCCCTGCAAGTTCAGAAAGACTTAACATATATCCAGTGTTGTAGAAACAAGTGAGGAACTTTCGTTCAAGTTAGTCTCAACTGTCAACAGTACCGGCTGTAAGATTGTGTACCAGCCGAACACGACACCTCTGAGGGAATGAATGAATTGTTTCACCATCAAATCGTCGTAGGTGCCAGCATTATTGCAAGTTTCGATGAATTCCATCAAATTGTTGAAACTTCGGGGGTTGGTAGCCCATAGGCATTTGCATCTCATTAATTTGTCGGTTATATGGTTTGACATATACCAACGACGATTGTTGAGTGCCTCCATAGTGGGCTCGGATCGTATCTGTAATCATAAGCTGGACTTGTTGGATAGAAAATATAGCAATAAAAATCTGAGAAGAATTTGGCATGACATTTTGCATCACGGCTCGATCATACTGTTCTTGCTTATGTTGATTTTCTAAAGACTTAGGATTTTCAAATTTTTAATACCAGATGGATTTGAAGTTTATTGACTACTTCCTTTTGAAGGTTCTTACAATTTGAACCGATTTATGACTGTGGCGATCTACATATTGTTACCTTCAAGAGCTTTGGTCAATCTTTTGATCGTAGTCGTGAGTTGCTAAAGATGTTCTTCAAATAAAGTGACTAACATCACCATCACACGCATAGACATATTGGAGGTCGAGGAATAATCACCCCACTTTTGCTTAGGAGAAGTCTTGAAGTAAAATTTAGTCCTCGAGCCTGTGCTAAAGTGTGTGTCAGGCAAAGAATCGTCTGTTTCTTCCTCCAGATCGATAGAAGAATGGGAAGGTTGTCTTTTTTTTGTTGGAAGAGTCTTCCTTTTATTTTCCTAGAGCAATGCTCTATTAGGGGCAAGAGTTGAGATTTGTCCGCCTTTGTTCTGACACAGGTTGTTGGAATTGACTCCTTGACCAAGTTTACTAACTTGTAGGGAGAGGAATCATGATGTCTTTAGTTGCCATTGTTATTAGGCTTGTTGGATTTTTGACTTGAGAGATGAAAGGAAGAAAGGTCCCACAAGGGTCTGATCAACGTGTTTCTCGATCTTTGATTTGATGTTAACTTTGGTGGATTTGGTGAACATAAGAGCCTGACTAGTGTGTTCCTCAATCTTCGATTTGGTGATGATTTGGTAGATTTGCTGAAGACGAGAGTCGGATTGACATAGTTATTATTCTTTGATTTGGTAGATTTGTTGAAGACGATAGTTGAATTGACGTGAATCTCGTCCTTCAATCTTTGACTTGACTTTGTCGAATCTTCTCACTGTTCTTTGTCTTGAATGGCTTGAAGATGATTTGGATCTCTTAAATGAGGTTCTTGGTGGTGTTTCTTTCCTTAGAGATGAATTTGCAAGACCTCAGTTGGAGGTAGACTCGGATAGAGCTTCGCTGCTGATCTTCCCTTCTTCTCTTGAGATGGACTCAGACAAAGTTTTCTTGATCTTTCCTCCTCCATGGCTTCTCTTGCTATTCCTTCTTGGCCTCCTATCCTTCTTCTTTTTTTGGCTCTCCAAACCCCTACGTACAATGTTAGGAGTAGTTATCCATATAAGAGTATTTTACTTGAATACCCTTATATGGACTTAGGGAGTGTACTACCCATTTATGGGTTTTAGTTAATTTAAGCCCAATCAATTTACATTTAAAAGTTTATTTAATTTGGGCTTATGGAATTCAAGTCCATTTTAATTTAATTTAACAAGCCTAATTAATTACATTTGGGATTGTTTTATTTGGGATGTGGAATTTAGGTCCAACTTAAGCATATTTAATTAAATTTAGATTTATATCATTTGGGCTTATGAAATTTAGGGACGAAATCAAACCTGAAAAAAGCGAAAGTGTGGCGCAACGAGGGCCAAATATCTAAGGGGTATAAATAAGAGAGAAAAATCAGATTTTTTTCGCCAATACCCAAGTGAATTTCTTTGGAGTTGGAGAGAGAGAGGGGGAAGAAGAGATAGATAAAGCAAGGGTTTCTTTAAGCTTTCTTCTTGCAATTTAGGGCTAACCCTTGGTTGAAATCCTTCGGGCCAAGAACCAAAGTTCATCCACTCGACGATGGCTACGTCTACGTATCAAAAATCAGGAATTTCACCGAAGTCTCAAATAGGGGATTTTCAGAAATCACGGGTTAAAACTTGATTTGGATTCTTGGGAGTTTTCTACCGCTTGAATTACGGTTCAAGATGTAGGGTTCCTTTCCTAATTAAGTTTATTTTTAACTTAGGGTTAAAATATGAAATGAGTAGGGTGTTAGAGATGTAATCTCATGTATGACGCATACCTATGGTGGTTGAAATGTGGAGAATGGGTATAAGAATAGTTAAAATCAATTCTAGCATGAATAGGGTTTGTTGAAATTATTTATTTGTTATTTCTTGAGATATGTGGTGAAAGAGGCATGCTATGTGTTATAATTTTGCCTTGAAGGTATTTTATGAAATGTCTATGTTTATTAAGTGTGTTAATTGCATTGACGATGTTATAACATGCTTTGGTGAGGTTGTTGATGGTGATTATTTGCTTATGATGTAACTGACCATGGAAAATGTTGATGGATATTGAAGTTTATATTATATTCATGACATGTTGAACATGATGTTGTAGTTGAAATTGGCATCTTGGTTGCATAATGATATGAAATGCAATTTATTCATTATACTGCATATGCACGAAAAACATCACATTCATGGACATATTACATGAGTGTGGGTGTGTGCATATTTTTGGATCAAACGTCGTTCTTGGTGGTTGAGACATGGACTCGGAAAGGTTGGACCTAGGTCCAACTGAGTTGTACGGGTTCCATGGAAAATTTATGTCAGGTATAACAAGAAGGGCTAGACTCTCTCTCGAGTGTAAGACTCGGTTACTGGTTTATACACTTTCAAGAGTAAAAGTCCAAAAAAGTGTATTGGTGTACGTGAAACCGACGGTGTGATACCAAAATCCGTGTCGGTGTGGTGGACTGTTGGTGCAAGTCCAGGAAATCACCTACCCAAGATAGACACATGGTTCATTTTATAAAATAATCATTGGATGTGCAACATCAATGACGGGGGCTTGGAATGTCTAGATTCATACGCATGACATTGCATGTGTTATGGGAGCCGGTGAAAGTTCGGGTTGGGTTGCCACATAACAAGGCATGAAATAGAGAATTTCATTATGACTTGCATATGCTTAAATGGATTGTTTGTTTGATTATTGAATTTGCATGGGAGCATTTCATATGTATCTAGGATGAGAAGTAGCCTTTTTAGGAGATACTTTATTGAGCGTGACTCAACTTTTATGGAAACAACATTTTCAAGTGCGAGATAAGCGTCAGTGGATGGCTCTCACTTGGGCTCTCATTCATGAAGAAAGTCAAGATGTGGCTTTAAATTACGTTTTTGTAACACAAATATGTAATTTAGCTTTGGACATGTAATATTGTATAAAGGATTGTAAAACGAACTCATATGGACTATGTTTTGCGTGTATGTTATATGAGTTTGGGTGGATGTTGTTTGAAATTGGATGAATTGGAATTGGATAAAGGATTGAATCGGGGACAAACTAGACACTTCTACCAGCAGAACATTGGTTATCTACTGGTAGAACAATTCCAATAGACACTTCTATCGGTAAAATGTCTAGTATCTACCGGTAAAAGAATTTTAGTGGACATTTTTACCACTAGAACGTCGAGTATCTATCGGTAGGAGAATTCCAGTGGGCATTTCTACCGGTAGAACGTCGATTATCTACCGGTAGGTCCCCTTCAATTTTCAAAAAATTAAAATTCTTCTGTTAAGCCTTCGAGCCTTCAATTCTTTAGCTCAAATGAGGTAAATAGAGTAATATTAGGGTAAATTGAGGTATATCAGACCTTGAAATGGTCAAGTGATTGAATAGTGCACAGGTTATGCGTTTGGGAGTATCAAGTACAATGGATACTCTATCCAAACTCTGTGTTGGTTATGATCCCGGTGAAGGGGATGTTGTGACGTAGTGTCGGGTTATATGACATTCACAAGTATTTTCGCATGTTGATGGGTGATCAACAAGTTGACAAACGACTCCCAGATTTAGGGATCTGACAATTAGATTAAGATTTACACTTTATCCCCTCAACTACATCAATTAAAAAGATGTATAAAAGTCCATCAAAATAAATCACTTAACAATATTAGGTTCATCTCATTGAATCATAAATACAGTTTGTTTTTCACAAATCCAAAATTTGCTATCAATTGATGAAAGTTCAATATAAAAATTTTCAACATTCTCTCACTTGGACAACATTAATTGTAGCTATTTAAAAATCAAATAAAATTATTACTTGACAATACGGTCTTGAGATAACATCTCAAATACAACCCGATCTAGTAAAATTATTATTTTCAAACCACGATGATCTTTACATCTTTTATTGACATAGAAACAATCCATGGTTACAAAAATAATAATCTTATTGACATTGATTAAGATGTGATAGTATAATAAGAAAATAATATCTTAATATGTGATCTGATAAATATATTATTTTCATTGTCAGTACTCTAAATAGTTTGTCTTTTATAGCATGCTTCAAAAATAAGGTAGAGAAATTCATTATTTTCAACAATAAGCTATTATGTATCCAAACTTTAAATCTCAAGATTTTCTCAATGATATAATTAGAGACATACTTCATTGACAAAAGGAAAAAGCTTGATCATCTAAAAATTTATTATTCTTTAAATAGATGTATATCAACTATAATAAATAGCAAATATCACATATGAAATTAAATAAGTACAAAAATTTTTAACACAAACAAACTCTCACTAACCAATCACATCAAAAGCCCCCAAAATACCTATTTTGTCAACTTTTTTCTTAAAAGATACAAGTCTCACTCTTTTGGTTAAAGAATCAGCAAACATTAATTTTATATCAATATGTTCAACCACAATACCACATTTCTTCATAAGGTCCCTGACTGTAAGATATTTAATTTTTAAATGTTCAGACCCACTAGCATTTTTATTGTTTTTTGAGAAGAACACATCTGCACTATTACTACAATAAATTTTTAGTGACTTGGAGATGAAATCAATAATTATAAGATTTGAATAAAATTTTCAATAATTATAAGGTTTGAATAAAATTTATTAACCATATAACTTGTGTTGTAATTTCATTACAAATTACAAATTCAGCCTTCATAGTAAAAAAAAAACTGTGAAAATTTGTTTAACACTCCTCCATGCGCGTTGGCCTGTACCTTGTGATTATAAAGTCATTTGATATTTAAATTGTTTACAATCTTTTCTCTTGGTTTTGAATCAAGAGTGAGTCACCTGAGGCGGAGTTGATTATTAGGATTGACGCAAAGCTGTTCCTATCTAAGCAAAAATTTTATTGCTCTTCGAGATTTCTTGTGTCTGAACTTTCCCTGGGGTGCTAGCTGATTTTTTCTGTCATAAGCAACAATAATGCAACTTGTACTTATTTAAAGATCCTAATGAGTTGTAACTTCTTTCAATGTTGTGACTGGCTGCGAATTTAAAGGTCGTGATATTTAATTTGTCAAATTAGGTTTTAATATCATTATTGAGTGTGCGATTAACCGACAACCAACAAACGTGGGTTTCATTGGTATTTTTTCAATCGCAAACGAGCAAATTGCACAAGATTTACTTGAACAAATACATAGCAACAATTGATGCAGAAACCTAAAGATAACATTGCTTTATGTTCTACGTTCTTTAAAGACCAAAAAGATAACATTCTTAGAGTCCAGCGCCATTCATCTTGCAGAGAGTAAAAGCTATTTCTGAGTTCGAAAAAGGACTACTCCACAAGCTTATCTCGAGTACGAGAAACCTCGAGATTTTGATCTTATCAACCAAGCTGCAGAACTGAAGTGACCACATCCACTTGCCTGCATGTTAATTCACTTTGGTAATGGAGACATTATACCAAAGTATGAGATCTGCCGGGTGGGGGGCTGTTATTACAAGGCGTTACCATGCTTCAAACTAAGAGCTAAACTGTTCTTGTTATGACCTCTTCAAAACCTGAATCAAGCTGGACATAAATAATTATATGAGGGGTTCATAGATTCAAGGCCCTAGTGAACTTTGTCCAAGTAACTTGGAAAGAATCTTGGGCAAGAGAGAGTGCCAAGCAGAGCAAAGTTTCGATAAAAAAGCAGATTCAATTGTCTGGGTCCAGTAAGTTGACACCAACTGGATAAGATTCTTCTCACACGATTGCCCGAACATTCGGTCCCAAACCACTGTGATGGTCCCCAGTGACAAGGATGCAATCCACTGATAACAGGCTTCTATTTAGAAATAAAGATTGCATAGAATTCCTCTGTAATGTACAAGCCTAACAAAAATTATGAGATTACTCGGTAAGTTTATACACCATAATAGTTACATTACATCAATTTTTAACTGACCTCAATTTTTGGTACCGTCACAGAACAAAACCAGTGAGAGAAAATGTTTGTATGACTACATAACTATTGTATTTATTGAGGCTACTATATACATGAGGCGTTCTTCCCATTGTTGGGAAGAAGCTATCTTTCCTACTATCGTCTAAGATCAATCTCTACAGTACACACTACTTTTCCTGAGTATGAGGAAGAAAAAAGAGAAGGTGCAAGATCAATTCAAGCAATTGCAACCTTTATTCTTACAGGGGAAGATGATGCTACCCCAGAGCTTCTACTATACACCCAAGTCTATCAGGCAAAAGGACTTCTCCATTTGTGGTCTCAGCTTTTTTCTTTTTTTTGCCCACAATCTCTGCTGAAAGCTTGGAAATACATGGTTACACGAATCGGTCTTGTTATCTGGCTGACAAAGCAATCT
>CM042193.1:17707085-17717102 GCA_023539305.1 Ilex asprella | reverse complement strand
ACATGGTTACACGAATCGGTCTTGTTATCTGGCTGACAAAGCAATCTACATATATGAATCCCCCACAAATGAATGTCGTGTATTTACACTCTTGTCAATGAAACAAAAATGTTTCCTGCAAAATAAATATAAAGCATGCAACAGGAAGTCAGTCAACTGTTAGCTCATGAGACAAAACTCTAGATTGTAATGTTCAAGACTTAACAAAAAGGTCTCGACATTTATGCATTGTTTAAAAGTCAAGCAGTACACAACTTTTTAAGGGAAAAACTTAACCAAAAAACTTCAGCTTTGATTTATAGTGAACTCACTCTTGGGAAAATTTCTGAAGCCATGTAAATATTCCCCAAGTCCTCAAAGAGCAGGCACTTTCTGCTTTTGTCATCAGAAGCCTTCACTGCAGGACTTGTCTATAAGTTCTGATTCGATGCACGGAAAAATCGCAAAACCTCTCGATAAAGTTGTTCAGCTTCGAATGGTTTTGAAACATATCCATCCATTCCACAACTGAGGCAGTCTTCGTGTGTGGCGTGAATCACATCTGCAGTCATAGCTAAAATGGGCACATGCCAACTTGAAATGTTATTGTAAGCTTCGATTGATATTTCTCCCTCTTGAATACGCTTATTGATGCTGTATTCCAGGTTTCGAATTATCTTTGTAGCTTCAAACCTGTGAAAAAAGAATGCTTGAGGGTTTCCCATATCTTAAACAAAGGAAAAATTCGCTCCCTAAGCCGTGCACAGCTGAAAGGTGAAACTTACATACCTAAGAATCACATATGCACTCTAAGAAGATGTTAATCCTACAAAACTATGATTAATTAATGGGTGCAAATTGCCACCATCACGCAAAAGGCAGCCTGCAGATTCAACTGCTTAATAAATATACTGAATAAGCTGTAAAACTGATTTTATGATGCATACCCATCCATTTCTGGCATCTGGATATCCATGAAACAGGCATCGAATTGGTGGGGAGGACGTAGCAATGAGATTGCCTTTTTCCCACTGTCTGCACAGACCACATCAGCACCATACTTCCTCAGTGCACCAGCAGCAACTCTGAGGTTCACGTTATTGTCATCTATAACTAGAATTTTTCTTCCAGGCAGAAGACTGCGAAGAGAAAGAGTGGGGAGTTCTCCATTGCGGTAGTTCCCTTTGTTTCCAACGCCCATTACTCGTTGGAGGGATGCAGCCAGCATGCTAGCTCTCAGGGGCTTCGTGATGATCAAAGGGCTAGAAACACCAGAAGTTGTCCCATTACTACTGGTAGAGCAGATAGAGTTAGCTAGAAGAAACAGTTTCGGTGAAACACCACGATCAATTTTCCTTAGATTATCCATAAAGCAAGCTGACGAGCCCTTGTCTTTTTCCCAAACTTCCTGCTCGATCAGGACCATGTTGATGACTTTCTCTCCATTGCTTAGGCTAGAAAACCCAAGATTCAAATCAGAAACTATTTCAACATTAATTCCAAGTCGCTGGATGTGGTATCTTGACACTTTGGCCCGGACAAGTCTGGGATCCACAATCAATGCTCTCATGCCCCTAAATTCTGAAGAAGCGGAGTTAGACTGGTTGATGATTTGTTGCTTCTTGTGTTCGTGTGAATTCGAGCAGCCATTGGTGAAGACAGCAGTAAAAGTAAAGGTCGACCCAATCTTTGGCAAGCTTACAAACCCAATTTCACCTTTCATGAGGTTGACTAAACACTTGCTTATGCTTAGCCCAATACCTGTGCCGCCATGCGTTCGCGAAATGGAGGGGCCGACCTGCATGAAGGGAGTGAATACACGATGTTGGGCTTCCAAAGGAATCCCTACACCTGTGTCCTCCACCGATATTATTAGATTGATTAAATCAGATGAGGATGATGAGGAAGGAAAAGGGGGTCCCTCTTGACTGAAAGTTCTGAACCCTACCCAGCTCTGGCATCTATCTGCCACTGGCAACCCACTCAATGTGTTCTTTAAGAGAGATTCTGTCTCAACTTCTAAGGAGTCCATCACCTCCTCAACAAGATGGATAGTTACAAAGATGTGTCCTTTCTCAGTGAACTGCAGCATACAAAAATTATTAGTTCTTTGCTACTTTGCAAGAAACATGTAACACAGCTTAAGATAAAATTGCTTAGGAACATACTTTTTAGAATATGTCCACCACATGAAAACTACTGTTTAATAAATTAATTTACTTCTCCAAACACCTTTAACGTGCTTCACAGTCCTGTTAACACCTTATATCAGGGCACATTGTTCAAATTCAAGATTGGTTTTGTTTTTCGAATAGATTCTCATAATTGACCACACATCCTTTTCTTTCTCGAATGATATATCCAAATACATCAAGAAACTAAATTCTGCTATTCTTTCTCAACTGAAATAAAACACCATTAAATAAAAAAGACCCGCTTCACTAACGAAAACTTATAGCATACTTACTTTGATTGAGTTGCCCATTAGATTTGTGATAATCTGCCGAAATCTCCCTGGATCACCAATCAGCGTCCCAGGGACCTTATCAGAGATGTAAACTGCCAACTGCTCTCCATGGTAAATCCGGAAAACCGAATTAGACAAGTTATGAATTATAAAAAAAATGACTTTTATAGCACTCAAGAAAAAAAGACAGCAACAATGAAAGATGAAGACATAGGTTACCTCCACTCCTTTATCTTGAGATTTTCCAGAAAAGAGTGACAAAACATCATCCAAAATTGCTCTCAGATCAAACCCTACTGCCTCCAGCTCAAGTTTACCAGCTTCAATCTTTGCCTGGTCCAAAACTTCGTTTATAAGTGAAACTAAAGCTTTTCCACTGGCCTGTGCAGTTCTGACAAAATCTAGTTGAGTTACATCTAGATCAGTGTCCATGAGCATATCCAACATCCCTGGACAAAAATGTATATTTAGGTTGTCAATGTATATTTAGGTTGTCATAAATCCCCGTTCTTTACATTTGTGATGTAATAATTTTCATTCTCAAAGAAGAGGCAACAAACACAGAAGGGGAGCACAGAACAATTCTAAGACTTACCTAGAACACCGTTCATTGGGGTCCTGATCTCATGAGAAACCGTGGCAAGAAACTGCAGAATATTGAAATTCAATAAGAACTACTTAAACATTGAAGGTACAGCCTGATTTTTTTTTAGTAAATATGCTATATGCATTGAATACCTGTGATTTCGCAACATCAGCCACCTCTGCACGTTTTTTAAGCTCCTTCATCACATTGCATTCATCCTCAACTCTGGCAATTCGATTTACTGTAGCGTGGATTATATGCCCAACTAGCAACACAATCACAAGGATACCAATTGAGGTTGTTATTGCAAGCCATGGCCAAGGAGTTTTTTGCTTGAATCTGTGTCAAGAATAACACCTGGTTAGCAGATACCTTTCCACTGCTTTGAACATCAAAGCTGCAATTGAGAAATAACTCTTAAATACATGATTCTCTTTTTAGCCAAGTCCCGCTCTCAGTCAAATTATTTTTTTTTTTGGTCAAATCATCCGGTATTCAAAAACCACTTTGGGCTCCGACTAATCTGAATTCAAAAACCACAAAGGCGGCAAAACTCTCACTACCGAACGCAACTGCGTTTCTAAGACTCGAACTCAAGACCTTGATTAAGCTAAAACAATCTCTCACCAACAGATCTAACGCTCGGTAGTCAGTCATATCATATTTGTCTAACCAAGTGAACTTGCGGTAATGACCTTTCCTTTCCAGTAAGGAAAGTAAACCTGCTTAGATTGTATATAGTGTGGCAAAACGTGATCCATAATGCCACAACCTAGAAGAGCCTGCACAATACAGAGCTCAATTTAAAAAGATGTTGCAGGACAGATAAGAACCTATTAATCACCTGCAACGCATCTCATGCTTTCTGAATGGATCTCCGAAGTTAAGGGCACTAACACGCTGCAACCCAATGTCTGACACATCTGAACCATACATGCTGATAGGGTGTGACACATTAGTGGTATCATACACATTCACCAAGATGGTTTGTTTGCTTGCAAGCTGTTGAAGTAATTTCTCCACAAGTGATTCAATATCAAAGACTCCACCAAGGTACCTGCTTGGCAGCAGAAGAAACATGCAAATAGTTTCGAAGTCAATTCAATTGTTTCACTCTAGTATGGATCAGAAATTTCAAATTACCATCATCACTTATTTTATCGCCATTTCCTAGGGTGTTTTTTCACGTAGATAACTATATTTTTCTCAACTTGATAGCTAAAAAAAAATTCGTTTCTACAGAAATTGATTAATATACATTGATTGATAGACATTTTTGGGCCCAATCCTTTTCTATTAGTCCCTTACACTGTGAAGGGGAAATAATTGTAGGTTTTAACACTCTACTACTTCCATACATCAAGTCTGATTTGTGCCAGACAACGTACCCATCAGTTGCTTGGATCCTCTCATCTGGAGTTGCGTTGGATGGAAGATCAGTTTTGTAGACTGCAAAAGTCAGTATAACTCCAAGGCGGTTTGACTTGATTAGCCTGAAAGGAGCAGTGAGAACCCCCTTCCCTGATGCTCTTGCACGCAACACATTTTCACGATCCTCCTGTTGGAACCCAATTGATCAAGATTGACATTTTAGATAATGAATCCAAATCAAATTTTCCCCTTTCTCTTTTCTCTTCTTTTTTTCCTCTTCAAGAGTGGATGTTTAATTTAACATCACGAATTAGTCGTACGTCCAGCTTTTAACAAATAATATCCAGTCAAATTATAAAAATAATGCAACTCCTACCAATACAGCCGGGAAATCATCTGATGTTATGATTTTAAGACATGCGCAGCAAGACTAAAAAAAAGAGTTTACCTTGCCTGAGAGCATATCAAGGGAGACCACATGAGCAATGGTATCCTGTGCGAAAATAACAGGGGCATATTCCTCCTGAACCGGGGATGGCTCCAAGGCTTCTGCATTATACTCATCCTTATCAACTGGGGTTTGCTCGAGAGTATCCATTCTCCTAATAGTCCACCCTTGTTGCTTCTCAAATTGTTCTCTCTCGGAGTGGAGCACCCTTACAGCATATGCCACACCACTCGTGAGGGGTCTCTCAAAAGCAGTTCTTTCTGTATACCTCGCAAAAGTCATCTATATGTTCAGAAAGTTAGATTGCTTTATTGAGTAGATATTACAGATCTTAGAAAAAGAACTCAGATCTGGTTTGAAATTAAGCTTATTACATGCATTCTGAACTTTAATTCCATATAACTGGAGTGAAACTTGCATTCTCAACAAAAAAACTCACAAGTCTCTGTCCCAGACGAGGAAAAAAAATGAAGCACAAACAAAAAACCATACAAGAATAAGTTAAGGCAAACAAGCAATATAGTTAGGGTCCAACAGATAAATGCATGATCGAGTACCCAATATGAAGGCCGAGTAGAATTAAGGAATTCAGACTCAGAATTAACCAGTTCAGGAGGAGAACATCTCAAATCTGATTTAACTCTAGAGTTTTAAAAGCATCAAAGCCAGTGTCCCTACCAAGAAACCCTTATAAGATTAAGGCGTCTAAGTTATGAATTATTAAAGTCCATATGCTTCGTGAATCTCGATTTGCACAGATTTGAAAGAAAACCCAAATTACCTGATCAATAGAAGAAGGGCTCTTGCCATGGTGGAATGTTGATATCAAAATGGACATGGCCTGGACATGGTTCATGCTCACGTTAAACTGATCCTGCAACATCCTAGCCCTCTCATCACACATACTTGCAAGGGTCTCTTTCCTCTTTTCCATGGCCTGAGAGCTCATGTAAAAGAAGACCCAGAAAGACACTATGACCCCCAAAACAACCCAAGTGACCAAAAGTGTCTTCCACCAGGGTTTTCTTGCTCTCTTGGACCAAACATCTTGGTAGCAATCTTGGTAGTAAAGATGGTGGATCTTGTAACTGTTCACTGAGATCTTCTCCCACAATTTGAGCCATATCTTGCCACCATCACCAAGCAAACCAGTCTTGGCATCCATGAGTCCATTAATGAACCAATTCATGGAAATCACAGACACAATCGAGCAACATAGCATCAGAATTATGTGCCCCACCTTCAAGCCAAATCGAATTACATGGAGCAAACTCATCCACACCAGTAACCAGGAAAAGTTAAATTCAAACAGTACCAAATTGAACTGGTTCTGACTTATCAAAAGAAAAAAATGAACTGTGAGGAACCCACCAGTGTCAAATCTACAGAAACTGTCCTAGTAAAACTTAAACAAAAAAAAAAAAAGATTCAACCTTGAAAGACAAAACGAAGAGAAAGAATGAATGGGAAGAGCCTACCGACCTCCAAAAAAGTAAGCAAGAAGCTAAATATTATGCTATCTTATCCACCCAAATTGCTTCAGAATTGGACTGCTAGAAAAACCAGGATTGGAGTAAGATAAGATATCCCCAAATACCCACCAAAAAAAAAAGAATCAAGAAACCTTCAAAATTCCCGAACAGAATTTTGGTTTTATCATGTTAGCTACCTACTAAAACCCAGATGGATAAATGGCCCAAAACAGCCGTTAGATTCTCACGACCTTGTAGATATCAAATCAGGAATACCAGGGGCCTTAAGTTGAGCAAAACAAGAAGCCCCAGAAAAGATCTAAAAGCAAATCTACCTTATAGGAGGTATCCTTAAATTTCTAAAATTCGCAGATGAAGAAACTAATCAATCATGTGGGTGTTGAGTTTGACCCTCATTTCAAACTCAAGCAAGCAAACTGAAGTACTACTAGACAGTGAGATAACATTACATGAAGGATTAAAGATAGCAGGAACAAATGAACAACAATGAGAAAAAAGCAGGTAAGAAGAAGGCTTGTTTCTGGACAGCACGCAGCAAGAATCTGTGAAAGTAAGATGAGAAGAATATGGTGGTAGAAATGTCTGCTAGCACAAGGCATTATCTCTATCCTTTCCATCCCCATCCACCCCAAAAAATAATCAAAAATATTAATAAATACTAAAAAAATAATAAATATTAATATATTTAAGGGGTAGAAAAGGGATACTCCCACGCAGCAGCAGAAATCTCTGCTTTTTCCAACTTTCCATTGTGTTCACATCCCAATCCATCCATTCTCAGTAGACAACTCCCACACGCCAAGTCGTTAACTCTATACTTGCTTGTATGGCTGTATTTTCATTGACAAAAGTGCCCTTGCATGCAAGACAATATATCAACCATGGACATTTACCACTTTGGCTAAATGACACTGCATGCCCTCCACATTCATGAAATTCCATGACATGAAAAATGAGACAATTGGTAGGTGGGGTTGATGCCCCATGATGGGTACCCTCAAGGTGTTATTATGTCTTCTCTTATTATTGTGGAATATAAAGTGCTCTACAGTACAGGCTCCCTTCATTAACTCTAATATTGAATACCATTTGTTTTGAATAATATTACATCTACCCCTCAAAAATGGAATAAGTCATCTTTGAAAAATACTATGTAACTCAAATTTGTAATTCAAATTTATATCTCAAATGAACAAGAACTATTGGATGAATAGGTTTTATCAATTTTTTTAAAGGAGAACCACTGATCCAATGATCTTTGTTAATTTAAGATGCAAATTTAAATTATAAATTTAATTTATATAACATTATTCTTCATTTTTTAAGGTGACAAACTAGCCAAGATAAACTTACTATTTTAGTACTAGTTGAAACCAAAACTCCCCATAACCTATGGTTCAATGGGGTTGTCCTTTTAGTAGCTTGTGTTAATGTTATCTGTTCGAATCAAAGGAACAACAAAGTGAACAGGACAAAAAGAGTAATGTTTTATAAATTTAAAAATTAGACTTAAAAATATAATTAATAATTATAACAATTAAATGAATAGTAGGTTCTAATAAATATTTGAATTCATAGTAAAATCAATAGTTATGGTAATGAAATCTAATTTTTAAGTTTATTTTTTAGATCTATATAATATTTTGACTGGACAAAAATAAATATGGTTGTAATAAATATGTGAGGTAGGGTCAGTAGCGTAATTAGATAATGATAGGCTCGCGGGAACTTCTCGCCCAGGGTAGTTAGAGGACAGAGAGTGGCAGTATGGTAATATGGGGACAAAGTAGGGGCAACTGTGTAAGAGCGCTTTAATCAAGGCATGTCACGAAGTGATTAGGCCATCACTACACCCACTTCTTTTTGGTGTCCTCTGGGGAGCTATCTGACAGCGACGCCCCCACGTCAGCGCACCGGTTCTCTCGCTTGGACCAATCGAACGGCCCCACGTGTAATGCATAATGCCTTGGCTTTACTACGTGTCAGTTGGAGGAGAGATAATACTTCAAAAGCATTTGTCTGCCCCGTGGCAGAATTGTAAGTAACATAAATGAGCCATACATTAATACATTTTGAATTTACTAGCAATGCACATTAATTTGTTATTAAATTTATATAAAATTGATGAATAATTAAATTGAATTTTTTTTTTGTAAAGGTAAGTGAATAATTAAAATACCAAGAAAAAAGGCACTTAATCTTTTAATTTTTTCAAACATTTTTTTCAGTATATAGTGTTTGAAAATGAGCACTACTATTTTGGAACTAATTTATTGATTTAATTCAATATACTTGTTAAATTGATTATAAGTCCCATCAAATATTAGAATTAAAAAATAATATAAAAAATTTTAATTCAAATATGAAAAACGTCAAAAGTCATGTATGTTCAACAATAACTAAAAATGAGGATAATAATGCATAAAAACATTGGTGAATTATTATTTTTCTTGGCAATTTTGTATATTCAAGGAAACAAATTCTTCTTTGTTTTCCGTCTTTTTCTTGTCGTTTGTATGTTTGTTTCTGAATCTGCAATTTCTTCAACTTCTTAAGCAATAAATTTTTCTGTTGATTGGTCGTTCTCATTTAATTTGCTCACTTTTATCAAAAAGTTGAAGTATTGTCCACTACATAATAATAGATTTTGTTAATACATGCATTGCAATTTATTCTGTCATATCATACAAATGGAGTTAGTATTTGTTTTAATAATTTTTTAATTGAGTGAGCTTGTTATTGCATACCTGTTCTTTTGAGAATACTGATATACATCTCTTGGCGACATTTATTTTGTCAAACAACCGAATTTTTGGAAATTTCTTATTTTGGATATTTAAACTATTTCTTCCAACGTTAAAAGTATAATCTTTTTTACATCAACTACTGACGACTAAAATATTCAACATTATTATACACTTTTAGTTCTTTCATGTATTTCTTGGTATTCAATTGGTTTTCATGTGGGCCTAGAATTGCTATTAGACTTTTTTGTCAATTTGAAAATATATAGAGCAAGATTAGAAGAATGTGACAATTACAAATCACATGACAATTTATATTTTATCCCGTTGTAATAAAATAAAGAAACACCAATATAGAAAATTTTAACGTAAACATAAGAATCAATAAACTAAAACATAGAAATTAATAAATTAAAACATAAAAATTAATAAACTAACATCAATTATGCCGAATACTCGACCTACAACACCAATTTAATAAATTAAAACATAAGAATTAATAAACTAACCTCAATTATGTCGAATACTTGACTTGTCATACCAATCTCTTAGAAAGCTGCTTGACATTAAATTAAGAAAAATTAAATGTCACAAAACATAGGAATTAACGTAAACATAGGAATTAATAAATTAAAACATATGAATTGATAAACTATCAATTCAGTAAAAATCTTGTTTGCATAATATTGGTTCAACGATACTCTAACCCATTAAAAGTTTATTTTGTTCATGTAAAAAGTAGTCAAACAATGATTTAGAAACATAATACCAAAAAATAGTTGAACATTCAAAAAACCATACAAAATACTTCAAAACAAATATATAATATAATAGTAAAAGTAATAGTAATTGATACACTGACCTTTGCATTAACTCTTGGCTTTCGCACTAAAATTAACTAGATAAGCTCTTATAGTTCTTTTTTTGCA
>CM042193.1:17684050-17698687 GCA_023539305.1 Ilex asprella | reverse complement strand
AACCAACATCTCCCAAATTATATAAACAATAAAAAGCTCAATCTCGGGATAACCAAGGGTAAAGAATATTAATTTTTTCATTGGCTTGGTTATATATGTTGGGTATAAGAAATAAAATTTTGCTTCAAATGCTCAATCATGGCTTCTAGGGATAAAAATATTCAAAGAATAAGGCTTAGGCTCAAATAATGTCAAAGATGACCTAAAATCATATCTCAGGAGTTCTTGATAACACACTTTTCATGCAAATAATTTAAAGTCAAGCAATCATTCGTAATATTGGTGTTGACCAAAACAAAGATAATGAGACTATTGAAGGAGATTAACTGAATAAAAATATTTTTCATTGAGTAAATGTAAATAACCCTCCAAGAAAGATTGGATCAACACTCACTAGGATTTTTATGCATCTCCACTATTTGTTTCAAGTTCTCAAGGTAAATTACCTAACAAATTTTCAACTTGGTAAAGTCTAAAGTGTACAAATTGTGAGTTTTTATAAGAACATGATATGAGATACACAGCTATAGAATAGATTTCTATGTGATGCTTAACTAGTTGCAAATTTGAAGTTGCACCAATTTTTCTACATTGTGATGTCATGTTATGCGTAAAAATATTATTTAGACATTTGATATCACACAAACCAAAATATGCATTTCAAATATCATAAACGATTTCAGTACAATGCATTTCAAAGGAAATCAAGCCTAACACAAGTCTACCCAAAATGGGCTTTGATTTCTACAAATACTGAAAATAAGATAAAATAACAGAAAAGATTTTCAAACATCGGGACCTAGAAGTTTTACCACCACTGGGACATAGAAGAAATACTCTAAGATGAGGGGCCTGCCTGATCATGAGAACTACACCCTAGCCTCCTCATCTCAGCCCTCAACTATCTCATATCTTTCCTCATCTCCTGTTGCTTCTTCCTCATCTCCCTCTGACCTCTCACCAACTCAAACAAAATCTGTCTGTCTGTCCGGGGATCAGTATCTTCATCCACAGGCACGTCCAAATCTTCTTCAGCGAAACTGAAAAACTAATCCCACTCCTCCACTCCGGGTATATCACCCTCAGCCGCAGCCTCCTCCTGCTGATCTCTTCCCCCCACTGGTCTAGCCACACTCTGGCTCTTTATGAGAGAACAGGAGGTGAGGGCAACAACCTTCTTTGCCCTTTCCATTGTGGTGTCAATCACCACTCCCAACTCTCTACAGAATGCAGTGGCTAGTCCAGGGAATGGGAGGGATGGCTTTTTAGGGTCAACAATTGCCTCATTAATTTACCTTGAGGAACACGTGTCCGGACGCATGGAAGTATCCGTCCGGACGCGTCTCCTTTTCTTCCAACGGTTAGGTTTCCCGTCCGGACGCATGTTCCTCAACCGTCCGGACACGTTATCCAGAGAACTCAGTCTCAGAGACTCCCGTCCGGACGCCATTTCCAGTAGGTTTTGAACTAACATGTGTGCGTCCGGACGCGTGGTCCAGAATGTTGCTTGTTCTACACATCGAATATTTTTCGATGTTTTCTCATTTCTCCTTCTGAACTCATTTTTTTTTAGAGCAGATACATGCACACTGAATTACTCAATCAGATCATCAAACAAGTATACTCCACCCCCCCACTCAAAAGTTTGCATTGTCCCCAATGTAACAACACGCAATGTCAGTTTAACTAAGGGTCACGAAGACATACCGGATGCTCGAAAAAATGTGCTCCTGTATCTGTAAAAAAAAAATGAACAAAACAAAAACAAAGAAAACAAACACTAATGTACACAAATATACAGAGCATGGTTAGAGACTGATCATTCATAGTGTGGATCCACTAATTCGATGGATTCCACTTCCACAATACCTTCTTTCAAGAATGGTTTCAATCTTTATCCATTAAACTTAAAAATGTTCCCATTACTTGGATTTTCAATCTCCACAGTCCCATATGGGAATACCTCCTTGACAATGTACGGACCACTCCATCTAGTCCGAAGTTTTCCTTTAAAGATGTGAAGCCTAGAATTGTATAAAAGAACCTTTTGGCCAGATGTAAACGTTTTTCGCTCAATGTTCTTATTATGAAACACCTTCATCCGTTCTTTGCTGATCCTAGAATTTTCATAGGCTTCATTCCTAATCTCCTCAAGTTCTGCGCAAGTACATGAGGAGGGAGAACATGTGAGCTTCCTATGCGTTGAGGAGGGACTGTTGGGCAAGAGGCACCCTGACGTTGCCTCGGGGTATTCTGGCGAGAGGCCCCTTGGTGGGGGGGCTGCTTGGTGCCCAAAGGGGATAGGTTGTGCCTCTCCCATTGGAGGGAATGGTGCTCCTCCTATGGGCTGAGGGGCGAGGCCTCCCTAGGCAAGCATCAGCTGGATGATTTGTTAGTTCTGATTTACCAACAACTGCATGGTTTGTAAGAGCTGTTGCCCGTCGACGAGAGTCGCCATGGCAGATGGTTCCGAGGGTGCGAGGAGAGGTGGTACCTCCTCTCGGGGGGGCGGGTTGTTGTCTCCCAATTGTTGACTCATCGATCTGGTAGTGATCGTCATGAATTAAAGGAGAGTAGTAGAAAACTCAGTTGTTTCCCACAGGACGACGCCAAACTGATGATGCACAAATTGGTCTCGTGTAAGATCAACAGTCAAGTGTGTGATGTGGAGTAATTAATGAACGATAAATAAAATAATCAATGACAAAACAGTAAATATGAGCAAATACACAGATATATAGTGGTTCGGTCCAGGTGATTTACTCCACTCTAGGAAAACAGCGGCGATAGTCGGAGGTCTTTATTGATAAATAAAGTGACCGGGAGAGAGAGCTCTAGGAGAGTTACACTAGTTAGGAGAGAGAAGCTACATGTGTAGGTGTAGAGAGGTGTGTTGAGAGATTTCAAGATGTAGTGTGTTGGGAGAGATGTAGTGAGATCAAGAGGTGTCTTTCCATGTGGAGAGAACTTACAATATATAGGTTTAGTGAGACGGTCACTACTTCTTTGGTAAGTACAATTAAGGTAGGATTTGATCTACATGAGTGTATATCCCTACATTCTTTCTCCCACACGCTTTTACCTTCCCGTGTTCCTTGGATCTTAGACTGGATCGAATCGGTAAAGTGGGTTTGGGCTGCCTTTTAGTTGACTTGGGCTCAATTAATTTATTGGGTCTGGTTGAGCCAATTTTGGGCTCATTAGAATGCATAAAGTATTTTCCTCACAAGTATTTGTTATGCTATGGATGTTTGAAGTTAGGATATTGCCAATGCTCTATTGTGATCATGCCCTTTACATCAGTGCTTAAAACGACTTATTTTGATGAAAGTATGTTCCATGATTGTTCTTTTAGGTTGCTCCATGCGATTTGGAAGTGGAAAGCCTTTAAAAAGTATTACGTAAATCCCGATATGTCACATGACAATATTAAAGAACGGAAAAGTACTTAAAAAAAAAAAGCAATCATACTGATAGAACTTTTGATCAATCCTTTATTCTGAACAAGGATTGGGAAAATATTAATGTTAGACAACCTAATTATTTTTTAAGACCATTTTATCCTACTGATAGAACTTTTGATTTATAATTTTATTCTAAATTACAACTGTAAAGGCACCAATATCCTTCAATAATGATTTATACTATTGTTCTCATATTAGATAAATGATTGGTTAAATAAAAATAATGTTAACAATCATTTCGCTTTAAAATGATTCATCTTATTGGTTGAGATGAAGAGTGGTTTCACAGATTTTTACTTTAATTTGTGTATTTGTAGTTATAACTGAAAAAAAAAAAAAAAAAAGTCCGCTCTCTATACATATATATAGAGAGAGAATGAAAGGGAAGTGAGGCATGAAAAGTGAGAAGTGAGGAAACTGAATTGAAGTAGCTAACCGGCTAGAGATGAGCATTGTGGATGAATTGCAAAAAGACCCACCACATATAAAGAATTGATTTGAGGAAAATATGTTTGTTGAATTTAAAAAATTAGAATTTCATTAAATCATTTGGGAGAAAAGTCACGTCAAGCCCTCTCATCTAATTTGTTTGATATATATATATCTATAAAGAGAGAGAGAGCTGAATATGCACAAAATTTGTATCTCATTACCTTTTATTACCCCTTTCACTATCATTTCTTCTGGATCAAAAAAAAAAAACTATCATTTCTTCTCTTATGCCCCACCATTTCGAGAGTAAATAAATTAGACAAATAATTATAAAAAATTTGGGTACTAAAAATTATTTTTAAAAAAAAAAATTGAATGAGGAGTTATTAGTTAGTAGATGGGTGGTTATAACATATGCTATTGAAAGTATGTTTTCAAAAAAATTATGCTAGGAATTATAGTTAGTGGATGGGTGGTTATGTCACATAATAAAATATAATTGCATTGAACGCATTAACATAAATCTAAATTCTAATAATTGAGAGACTAGGGAGGGAAGGGCTCTCAAGGTCCCTCCCTCGCACCTAATTTGTTTGCTATATGATATAGTACAAACATATATGTTTTTGAGGATTGTAGTTCATGCTATGTCTATTGATGGATCGAATTTTAATCTGAATTTGATTAGTTATATGGATTGATATTTTTATCGATTTTAATTGGATTAGTTTGATATGAATTCAAATTTGGATTTAGTTTTTTCCTTTATGCAATATGATTATGAGTTGAACTAAAATTATAGCTATAAACAAATCAATATGTGATGAAATTAAGCCATTTTTTATGATTGAATTTGAAATTTCCATGTAAATTGTTAAGATTGAACTCAATTGATAAATGCATATTTGATTGAATTTTATGATTGGATATCCAATTCTTAATGAATGGTGAAAACTAATTCTATAATATTAGATTCGAATTAGTATTTTTTAATTGGCTTAAGATTTGTATGAATTGGTTTGTCAATCGGCTGGCTTCAGCTTTAGTGAACCACCAGCCCCAATCTATCTCACAGACGGTGTGGGAAAAAAAAAAAGAAAAAGGAAAACAGGAAATAAGTTGAAGGGAGAGAAATGTTGTAATCATAACCCGTGCCTGAAGGCACGGTAAAATATAAAATTCGAGTGTCGAAGAAATCGATCTCACTATATTAAATTTTTTAAAAATATATTAACTACAAATTAATCAAATATTAAATAATTAAATATATGATAGAAATGAATGATGTAATATTTTTAGGGAGGAAATATATAAATGATTAACTATATAATAGAAATGAGTGATGCGATTTAACGTTTGAGTCTGATAAAATGATGATTGGTGAGGTAAGTGATTGATGATGATTTTGAGGAAAAAAATATGACAGAGATAAAATTCAAACATACTCATATTTTATTTTATAAATTCTTCCGATACAAATCGGTTTGGGCCCTTCGAAACCCATCCCTGAGGTTTGCTAAAACCCACGTTCATGGGTTTAAACAGCCAGGTCTAGTACGGGTAAGACTGCAGTCCAGGCTCAACTTTTACAACCAAACAAGAGTATAATTAATGGATTGGACTATTTTTTTCTAAACCTTTTCTGCAGCCCGCCCAAACCCTCTAAACAAACAATTGGAGGAGAAAAAGGTGAGAATCATTTCCCGTCATATCTCTCCCTGGTATAAAAGAAACGATTTACGGTTTTCAGTCCGATTTCTTGCTTTCTGACTTTGGCTGTTCAGATTCTGGGCAAGAAATGGAAATTTTCCGGTCTCGGGGGGAAAGTTTCGTCGTCGACGATGTTGAGCCTATGGTCCTCCTCTATCTTTCTGCTCCACCGCTGGATGTCACACTAGAAGATTTCGAGCTTTTCGCTATTGATGGACTCCGAAGTCAATAGCCTTCACATTCTCTTTCTTGATTTGAAGTTCTCATTCTAACACGTTCGGTTTGGTTTCTCAGAAACAAAAATTAAAGGCAATTTGCACAACTCAGGAGCCGTGGACTCGGTCAATCAATTTCTTATGATGTGTCTAATGTCGTTTATGCTTTTTCGTTTTCTCAGCAGCCAAGCGAGTTATTGATATCTTACCTCTGCAAATTTGAAACATATTGAGTTGGTTTGTTGTTGGAGGAAAATTTTCGGAATTACTTCTTTTTGAATGGATTCGATGTTTAGGGTTTGCAGCAGTTGCATAGCTTACTTTAGATATAGTTTTGTGGGTTAGTTGATGGGGGTTTATTTGAACTTTTGGGTTTAGTTCTGCTTTATTGCCTTATTATTTTATTTTGTACAACTCTACTCTTAAACTGAGAATATTTCGGGTTGTTTTAATAACTAATTTTCATATTGTTCAATTCACTTCTTAAAGGATTTCAAATGGATTGTCCAGAGGAAAGAAACCTGATGACAAGGAGGAATTGGTAAATCGTAGTTCCGGTTCCTAGTTCTAATTCTTATTTTTTGATAGAGCTATTTTCTAGTGTGGTTTATCGGCTACAAGTAGATAGACAATTTGTGGAAGGAATATGTGAGGCACCCACAGACATCTGAGGTTATCAACAAGGATAAAATATCCCATTTTGTTCTCGGTTTGGTGTACCGTAGAACATAAGCTTTTATTCTTCTAAGTGATTCTAATTTTTTACTACTTTTCTTCTATTCAAATTTTGTACTTATTTTTTCCCTTTAGGGAGGAATTGAGAAAATGGTTTCTTTTCATGGAAATAATAAGACCAGGAAGAAAGATGTAGAAGAATAAGCAAAATTCCCACTTCGAGGGGAAACCCTCTAGTATTAAAACTCAACAGAATACAAATTTTTGCTATGTCTATCTATACAGAAAAATAGCTTCATCAACTCCTAATCAGTTCCTAGAAGTGTCAATCAACTGTTATTAATTGCTGCACAAATCTTGCTAATTACGATGTGATTTACTGCATGATCCTTTCCTTCCAAATCGTTCCATATCAATCCATCCCCCTCAAAATAAGCCTTGTCCTCAAGGTTGAAAATGCTAGAAAACGCTGCTCGATACCATGCCAATATTCCCAGGTGGCGTCATCGAAAAACTGTTGGTCCAATGAATTAGTACCTGTGTGACTGCCCTATTATTCCTCTGAACCAATTGTCGGTCTAAGATTGCCAATGGTTCAAGTTTTATCCGAACAGCATGATCTACTGGGGGTAGCCCCGTTTGGACAATCACTTGTTCCCAAAGATCCTAATTTCGTTTTGAAATAGACAAAATTTTCGAAACATTGCGGTTTTTAAGAAGTCAGTGATGGTATTGAAACTCTAATATTTCGAAGTGTTCCATAATGTTTCAAAATATTTTGTAATATTTTAATGCATTTGCACAATTGTTTTAGAATATTTTGAGGTGTTTTAAGGTGCTTTGGTATACTTCTAGTTTTGAAAAAGTAATTCTTAAAATTTTTATTTTTTTCATTCTATTTCCGAAACGAGTAGAAACGTTTCTAAAACACATCAAAACATTTTTGTTTCCTAGATGACCGAAACAATACACCGAAACGAAGTTTTGATCCTTGCTTGTTTCCCAACTTTTTTCTTAAGGCACGAAACATGAAACACTAGAAGGATGATGTCATTGGGAGTTGCAACTGATAGGCAACTTGAACCATTCGTTCTAATACCAGAAAGGGGCCAGCTTCTTGTTTTCTTTCCATGCTAAGGATGTTTGCCGAAAGGTTATAGTCGGAGATAGACAAGGTCCCCAACTTTGAATGTTCGCTCAGTACATTTTGCATCTGCAACTTGTTTCATTTGATTTTGAGACTTTTGTAGATTTTCCTTGAGTAACCGGATGATTCTATCCTTTTCCCGGACGCCGGCTATTGTACACTATTGCTACATTTGATTCTCAAGGCACATAGGGGAAATAAGTAAGGGGTGGGGTACAATAAATAACTTCAAAAGGAGTGACCTTGGTTAATTGAACCACCACTTAGCCATGGGTAACCATTTAGCCCATTCCTTGGGAAGGTTCCCTGTCCTGCAACGAAGATAGTGCTCTAAACAACGGTTCACAACTTCAGTCTACCTGTCAGTTTGTGGGTGATAGGCAGTACTTATGTGTAATTAGATTTCATATATCTTGAACAATCCTTGCCAGAAGTTACTCTTGAATACTGGATCACAGTCACTCACAATGGTGCTTGGGAGTCCATGCAGCTTGAATAAATTGTCCATGAAGATTTGAGCAACATCTAAGGCAGTATATGGATGATAAAGTGCCATGAAATGGGAGTACTTATTTAGTCGATCTACCACCACAAAAATCACATCCTTCCCTAGTGAACGAGGAAGGTCCTCGATGAAGTCCATAGATATCTCACTCCAAGGTCAATCCGAGATGGGAAGTGGGTATAGGAGCCCGAGAGTTGCCATGTTCTCTAACTTATTGCGTTGGCACACATCGTACTCTGCCACATGTTTACATACATCACCATGGAGACCCTTCCAATAATAGTGTCTTTTTATCCTGTGTACCATCTTTTGAACACTTGAATGCCCCCCACATGACCTGTAATGAGTTTCTTAAATAATGGTTGATTTTAAGGCTGAATTTGACCCAAGCCACAATCGTCCTTTATATAGCAACCCATTATGTCGCCATTGGAAGTTGGGCTGCAATGTCGGGTCGACTTGTATATCTTGGATAATAGTTTGAATCTTTGGGTCAACTTTTCACTCATCTCGCAATTGATCAAGCCAATTTGCCACCTAGATGGACATCGTCATTAAATAGACAGAATTTTCCCGCTGTTTTGAGAGTGCATCTGCCACATTATTTTCACGTCCACTCTTATAGGATATTTCAAAGTCATACCCCAATAGTTTAGTTAACCATTTGTGTTGCATTGGTGTGGTTATGTGCAATGTTACCTAGATCGTGGGTTGTTTTGGTACGTGGTACAGGTACGGGTACATGACACGACACTTTCTTAGGTACGTGGTACGATGATGGTAGGTTTAGCTGGTATGATATTTTGGGTCGCAATTCATTTTGGAACTCTTATGTAGATTGTTTTCACTACTATACAACATTATATATTACAAAACAATCATAAACACTAAGTTAGTTACTATTTATCTTATAATTGTGTTTGATTTTCTACTATCTAAAATAATATATAATTATAAATCTATATACATGTAGTCAATCAATATGTATTTTATATTTGTGCTACATGTTCTAAAGCGAATTGATTTAGGGTTAGTATTACAATTTGGGATCGTCAATTTTGGTGATCTAGATCACGAACCCACCACGTTTCGAATCGATGTACCCAGATCGTCGGTTGTTAGGGGTTTAGTAAATTGTGGTAACCATGGTTATGCGTTGCTCCAATAAATACTTCAGGTTGAAATGATCGATCTTTATTTTGAAGCGTTGACCAATGAGATAAGGTCTCCATTTTTCGATTGCAAAGACAACAACCAACATCTCCTTTTCGTATATAGAGAGTCTAAAGGTTTGATCCGACAAAGCCTTGCTTGCAAATGCTATGGGTCTCCCTTCTTGCATTAGCACTGCTCCCAACCCTATTCTTTATGCATCTGATTCCACAACAAAGGTCTTTTAAAAGCCTAGTATTGCTAATACCGGGGTTGTTGACATGGCCACTTTAAGCTTTCTAAGTGCATCCTCTGTTTCAGTAGACCATATAAAGTTATCCTTTTTTAGCAAGTTAGTAAGTGGTTAGTTAATCTTCACATAGTCCTTCACAAAGCATCGATAATACCCTGTGAGTCCTTAAAACCCACGGAAAGCCTTAAGGGTGTGAGATTGAGGCCACGTCACCATACTAGCAATTTTTTCTAGGTTAGCTGCCGCTCCGTTGTTCAAAATAATGTGGCCTAAGTATTCCAATTGCTTTTGCCCGAATGAGTACTTGGATCTTTTCACAGAGAGTTGATTTTGGAACATTACACCAAAGTTAACCTTCAAGTGATGGAGGTGGTCCTCCCAATTGTGGCTATACACCAAACTATCATCGAAAAACACGAGAATAAATTTACGTAAATGGGGCTGAAATACCTTGTTCATCATACTTTGAAATGTTGACGGAGCATTAGTTAGCCCAAATGGCATAACTAGAAATTCATAATGCCCTTCATGAGCTCTGTGAACTTGAATTTGGCGATAACCTGTTCGTAGATCCAATTTGAGAAGAATAGTGCTCCATGAAGTTCATCCAAGAGTTCATCAATGATTAGTATCGGAAAATTGTCATTGATGGTTTCCCGATTCAATGGTCGATAGTCCACACATATCCTCCATGTGTCGTCTTTCTTTTTGACTAGCAAAGTTGGAGATGAAAATGGGCTTACACTCGGGGTTATGGTGCCAGCTTCAAGCATTTCTTTTACAATCTTTTAAATCTCATTCTTTTGAATATAATGGTAGTGGTAAGGTCTCACACTAATGATAGAAAACTTGGTTTTAGTGGGATTTTGTGATCTTGTTTCCTGCAAGGAGGTAAGCCAGGAGGCCTACAAAACCAGATTAAATCGAGCCAATAATCCAGATAATTCAGGATCTTCTACTTCATTTTGTACGTGGATGGAATTTGACTGTGATAAGGCTTGAATTGAGAATACCTATATCTTGGCCACAACTCCTTGTGTATATTGTTGTAACAAGCGGCCCATCTTGTTTGCACCAATTAATTTTACAGGTCCTGTGGTAGCACCCCTAAACACATGTTTTTTTTCCTTTAAAGTTAAACTCCATCTTCAGGTTTTGGAAGTCCCAAAAGATAGGACCAAGGTTGGCGAGCCATTGAACACCAAGGACCATGTCACACCCACCTAAGGGTAAGAGCCACATGTTTGCTTTGAACTAAGTTCCTTGCATAAACCATAGTAATTGACGACATATGGCAAAACTAGCAATTCTAGTGCCTTCTGCTATAACCACAAATAAGGGCTAGTTTGATAGGTGGTGTACCCCGTTCGTTTGACTACTTCTAGGTTAAGAAAGTTGTTGGTGCTTTCTGAATCAATCAAACTTGTAATTGGCTTCCGTTTCACGGATCCTTTCACTTGCATGGTCCGGTATGATGTAGAGCCCTTGAGAGCATGGACTAAGATGACTGGTTCGTAAGTTGGAACATCGAAGGTGCCTTCAAGGGGTTCAGTTGTGGCATCTTCTAATTGTTCATCTTCGTCGTGGGGTTCATCTGCTTCTGAAAGAAATAGTTGTTGTTTCCTACAAATGTGGCCAATGATATATTTCTAGTCACAATAGTAACAAAGGCCCTTTACATGTTGTTTCTCCATTTGTGCTAATGAGATTCATCTTATAGGTGACAATGACGACTTAGGTTCAAATTTAGGAAACCATTTTTGAAGGGTGTTGATCGGCGTCAAAGAAGATTGAGTCCGACGTATAATAACATCCATGGTCTCCTCTGGAAACCGGGCCAACCCTATTGCATGAGAAAGGGTAGTTGGCACAAACAACACAACTCCATTTCGAATTTTGCTCATGTAGGCCACTGGTAGAACGTTGCACAAAGTAATCCTCTGTTAAGCCGCGAGTTGTTGTCATTAAATCTTTGAATTGCTCCTAATAAAGTCTCACTACACCGATTTGCCTTAATTTCGTCAATTGGCCAATTGCATTATCATAGTGGCCAGGATTGAAACATAGGCACAGGTCCTTAGTAAAGATCTTCCATGTAATATGACACTTGACAACCTCATAACTCTGAAACCAATCAACTACTATGCCTTCAAGGTGAATGGATGCTACATAAACCTTGTCCTCCTCGTTGATGTGGTTGTACTTGAAGAATATCTTGTAGCGGTATGCTCAACCATTGGGGTTTCCACCATCGAAACGGGAAAAATCCAGAAGGGCATATCTAATCTAAATTGCTTCATCGATAGAAATTTGTTGCCCTTGTGATGGGGTTTTAGGAACACGAGATGTCTCCTCTTGCCTTTGCTCATTGATGGGCAAAAAGTGGGTAGCCAACTGCTCATACCTGATATTGATCGTTGTAACCAATTGTTTCAAGTCCTTCATGTCTATGACATGAAAATCAATATGGCTCTTCGTATCGATAGCTTTTGATCAAAGTTCTCTTTTAGAGCACGAATACTCTCCTTTGTACGCTTAACCTCTTGCACCCTAGTCCCCTCCACCATTATCGTCGGTACAAGGCAGTAATGGTGCTCTAATACCAATTGATAAGACCAGGAAGATGCAGAAGAATAAGCAAAATTCTCACTTCTAGGGGAAAACACTCTATTATTGAAACTCAAAGGAATACAAATTTATGCTATGTCCATCTATCCATAGAGACTCCAAATAAATACAGAAAAATAACTTCATCCACTCCTAATCGGGTCCTAGAATCCAATCAATCAACCGTTATTAATTGCAGTATAAATCCCGCTAATTGCGGCATGATTTACTTTATGATCCTTTCCTTCCAAATTGTCCCATATCAGGAAACTACTCTACTTTGTTACTGTGTCAGCCAAGAAACTCCTGAAGTCCAGGTATGATTTAGTAAAAAATTTGGCTTTTCTTGATTATTAACTATGAACAGTCCTTTCTGTTGTTTTAGTTCACTATTCTAACTTTAATACTGCTTAATTGTGGCCTGTGCTTTTTGGTTGTATAGGGCACTAATGGCAGAATTTGACCTTGCTTACAAAGTTGTGGGCATTGCAGAATATGAGGTATTTGCACAGCAGGTGTTTTTTTTCGAAAACATCATATTGGAAAAAGACACACACAGGCACACAATAATGTGCCCCATTGTGACAATGTCTACACTTATTGCTTCCTCTTAAGCACCAGATATTCCCAGAAAATTAACTTCAGTTTGTACACAGGCTTTACCTATTTTGATTTGAGAGTAAAGGAAAAATTGAGTAAAGTTTCATGTTCAATCGGCCTACCATTATCCTGCAGTACTTGCAGATTACTTGCTAAATTTGCTGCTTAATTTCAGCTGGCTTACTTATCAGTTCTTCATGTAGATATATTCTAAATTTCTTTTCTAGTTTCTATTTTATCTTTTTCCAGTATTTTGTAGTGGATGCAATATTACACAAGGTTTGTTTGACTTCCAATAATCATGACAAATGCATTATTTGCAGTCAATAATAAAGGAAGATGTATTCATAACAAATGCAGTCCTGCTTATTTTTTTTTTGTAATGGAATATACACTAGTAGTTACATGAGCATTATACTGGTCCCATGCAGGGTTTTCTTGTTGGTCCAAGTATGAGGGCAATTCCTTAGAGCGATATTGTATCCATTTTCTATCTTGGCGTTATACATTTCGCCTTTGCGTTACTGAAAGGTTGTTCAAACAATGAAGTTGAGTATGAAGCGCTCATTACCAGCCTCCTGGTAGCGTTACAAATTGGTATAAAGGTCCTCATGATCTGTGGGGATTCACAATGAATTATTCGCCAGCTCTAGGGTACATATGAAGTGAGCAAATCAAAATTAATGCCCTACCATATCATGGCTAGTCCTATCGAATCCTATTAAATATTTATATTTCTCCTTTGAATTATTCATATATATATATATATATATTATATGCTAGTAATAAGAACCAAAGTGTGTAATGATTGTTTATCATCGTAAGATTAGGTAAAATTTCAGTTCAGATGATTTTAAGGTTGGTCTTCACCCCATTGAACATGATTGGCTAGCTTGATTAGGCTTACATACATGATATTTTCCACGTTTCTGCCTATGAACGGGCACCATTTGAAGAAGTTCCAGAACTTGTTGCCAGTCACAAAGTATTTATTCAGAAAGGGCATGCATATGTTTCTATGAACATGGTGAACTTCAATATGTACTTTTTGATTTTTCCACTATATCTACAAAGTTAGAGTCCATTAATCTGACTGATGCTTGTATTAACTTGTCCTCATATGCTGTTTCCCTTGTTGTCACACAATTCCGCAGCCATCTTGCGAAGGCCTTGTGCTGACAAACAGGTTCTTGTTTGGTTATTTGGAAGTTCATTGGTTTTGTTTGTCTCATCCTGAAATAGGAAGGGCACTTTGGCCTTCATGAACCAATGTATTGATTAGCAATTTAATTAGGGCATTTAAAGCAACACCATAGTGTCTCTGATTTAGTGGTTTAGTCTTTAGAACACTTATTGATGACTTTTTTTTTTGTAGAGAACCATTTTTTCTCTTCATTTTTCTTTCTTTGGGTGAATGTAGAGCAGTGTTCTTGATTAGAGTTTTTTTTGTTGATAACCAAGAACTGTGCCAACACCGAGTCCTTTCATCTTGTGGCTACTATATAAACTCGAGATGCACAAGATCATGTGCCAGCCAGTCGCATCGGCAAGCTTAAAGGAAGTTTATTGTTGCAATAACATGGGCTTTTTTGCGACCTTTTTATTTTTGTTCTGTCCATTGTCTTCTACATTCCATAGAAGTTTGAAGTTAAAAATAATTAGAGGAGAATTTAGATGTAATATTATTGTGAGAATTTAACGCATCTAGAATCTATGTGGGAGATCAATGTTATACTGCTGCAGTGCTACTCATTATCATAATTTTGCCGCCATCAATATCATTATACGTGGTTATTCCTCTTCAATGTTTGTATGATTTACTTGGTGATATACTCTTACCTGATTATGGCTAAGGCCCTTGCAGCACTGTGGCTAAA
>CM042193.1:17646437-17661407 GCA_023539305.1 Ilex asprella | reverse complement strand
AATTTTCACAATTAAGTATCCAAAAAAAGGATATGTGGGTCTCAGGATATTTTTTAGCCAATCCCCACTAATCCGATGAAACAAATACCCCCGGTATAGATGGCCCAGAGAGAGTGCGACACAACATTCAAGCCTACTGGCCCAAGCACATTCTGTGAAGGCATGGACCTATTTTCAGCCCAAAGAATTAGTATTGGCCAGACATGTTGGGCCCAAACAGAATTAGATTAATTCTCTGACTTCTCAGTATGAGATTAGGGTCCATTCCCTTGGCCAAGCTGGAAGGAAGCACAGCCACAGAGAATAAAGCCTGGTTCTGCTGTTGCTTAGGTCAGTACGGATTCAGAAATTTAGTTAGAAGAAGGGACAAGACGACCTTATAAATTTTGTTAATAAGTAAAGACGGCAATGAGAAAGATGTTCAGGTTTTTTTAAAGAAAATTGTGAGCACGTATTTTTTAAATAATTTAATTGTGAAAAAATATCTTAATTAAAATCTTTTACAGATAAATATTTTTAACTTAAAATGTATTACAGTTAGGTACTCATTGATAGTTTTTTAAATATTTTCTTCATTAAAATACCATTTTTCTTATTCAAAGGTCTGCTAGATTGACAGTCTCATTTTTTTTTGTATAAAATTTGATTTATTATATTAATGGTTTTATATTTTAAGGAATCGAGCATATTTGAAATTCAAAATTATATCACATAGAATATACCTTAATGGTCTGACCTAACTTTTGAAATTTATCTTTTTAATATTATTTTTTAATATTAAACGATTCTGCTTGATCTCAAATTTAATAACAATGTCACTTTGCAATTTTTACACTATCGTATAACACTATTTTTCATTAAAAATAGTATATATGGATGTTACATTATGTGATGCATACTATTTAGATTGTGTATGAATCAATGAATTTAATTTCATAATTTTTTTGTCAGTGATTAAAGTGTTCATAAAAATGTTACACTGTAATATCACATTATCAACAACTTAAATCGAAACAGAAGAAAAATCGGTTTCAATTGCGCTTCAATGTTTGTATTTTTATTTTTTTTTGATTAAAAATTGAAGGATTTTCAAGCAATTTTTTTTTTAATTTTTAAACCCATGTTTTGAGGGATATATTAATTACCGAATTTAATAGGATTGTTACATTACTTATGGCAGTTTCTTTATCCATTTTTGGCACCATATCATTGTTACCTTTGTGGGCATTTTTGTCATAAAAAAAATATTTCTATACAAAAAACATTTTATATTGAATACTTTTTTCATAATTAAATGATAAATTAAATATCGATTCACAAAAAAACTTTTTTTTTAAGCTAGAAAATGGCAGTCACCCACCGCCCACGTCAACATTTTATATTGAATACTTAATTTTTGAGCTTATACCAACGAGGGAGCTCAGTTCGTCAGAGCCTCTGGCTTACCGGTGGGAAGTCAGGAACTTGAAGTCTCCTGAGTGCAAAAAGGGTGGTTGTTTTGTACAATAAGACCTCAATTATTTTGACAAATCGTATTCAAGTTTTTGGTGTAGGTCTTGAATCTTCGATGAAATACAAGTCCTGATTTAATTGATGTATGAGTTGAATGACCGGTTCATATACCTAGGGGTGTCCATGGACTGAGTTATCCACGGATCCCATTACCTAGCCCTAAGCCCGATAGTTGGCCCGTCCGAACCCGAGTCTAATATCATTTAAGAAAGGACTTGGGTTTACTTATGGGTGTCCACGGCCCGGGTTACCCCTGGGTCCCGAAGCCCGATAGACCCGATAGTTAGCCCGTCCGAACCCAATATCTTTTAAGAAAGAGCTTAG
Organism: Ilex asprella; assembly: GCA_023539305.1. Taxonomy (NCBI): domain Eukaryota; kingdom Viridiplantae; phylum Streptophyta; class Magnoliopsida; order Aquifoliales; family Aquifoliaceae; genus Ilex; species Ilex asprella. The sequence continues at coordinate 17,659,571 of CM042193.1, read as the reverse complement.
GTTTACCCTTAAACCCGAAATCCGGCCCAATAACCCGCCCACATACCTGAAGCACAAAGTGCATATACCATATATATATACATATCTAAACTAATAATAAAAATAAACTATTAAGAAAAACTTTTGATTGTCTACTTTAACCCTAAAACAATATATAAAGACAATACTAATATTATTTAATTTAAAACTCATATTAATAAGACTAGATTGATGTTAAACTTTTAATTGGACAACTTGACTCTCGTAATACTAAGTTACTAACATTATTAATATGAAATTTATATTAATAAAAATTCATTAATATTACACATAGTCAAGCCTAGGCCTGTCAAAACTCAAAACGACACGATTAACCGACACGAATTGACACGGATTAAGCGAGTTTGGGTGAGACCTTAACGAATTCGGCTGATAAATGGGTTGACCCGTTTAATATGTTTAATAAACGGGTCGTGTTCAGGTAAAACATGTCAACCCGTTTAAATAAAATTAATATAATAAAAAATTAATAATTATTTTAAAAAATTAATAATTAATACACCACATAAAAATTGGACGTGCATTATGGCAGCTTGAATGTTTGATGAAGAAGACAAATTGCTTAACAAATTTAGCTATCTTCATTTGAATGTTGATACAAATTTAGCTATGTGTGTTGTGTGTTGGGGGTGATATGAGTTTAACTCTATTTTTTTGTCTTCAACAGATTGATGCTAATACTAAATTTTTGTTACTTATCTAGTTATGAGTCTATTTAATTATTAATGCGATATAATATTACATTTTAATTTGTGTAGGGCATGAGAAGTGGTTGTTGAATCTGCTCGATGTCAAGTGGCGGTGGAGATTTGATCTCTTTCGCAGGATTTTGTGATTCATGAAAGTTGTGGTTGCTTGAGATTGTGATTTATAATATGATTGTTATTTGGTGTAATTGTATTATTTCGGATTATATTTATGATTTGTAATATAGTTGTTGGTAGAATATAGTTATTTTGAATTGTAGTTTGTACTTTGTAATTGTGACAACTCGTATATAAATTAATCATTAACACGTTAATTAAGTCATCAATTATGATTCAATATAATAGAGGTTTATTTTTTAAAATATATATATATAAATAAATAATAAATTTTTATTTACAAATGAACCTCAAATTTAAATTCTTTATGTAAAAGTAAGTAAAATGACTATATTATAGATCATATTTTAGGTTGAAATAAAATGCCATATCAATATTCACGTATCCAAGTGATATAATATAATGTAAAAACAAAAGTCACATGGGCAAATATATAATGTTTGAAAATAAATGTGATATGTTGTATTCAAAAAATAATAATAATAATAATATGGACAAGTGTCCATGAATTCACAAGGGTGACATAAGGTGCTTGGGGACCAAGAAAACTTGGCTATAAGTATGATTGTCATGCCAGTGAGATCTTGGGGTTAAAAATTAAACAGTGAATTTATTTTAAATCGCTTTTAAATTTGATTAATTCAGAGTACTTTGAATTTCGCATTTATTGAAATCATTGATGGATTTAAGATACGGAGTAGTACACATTATATTTCGGTCTTTTAAATCTCTTTACCAAGAGTGCCTTTTCATTATGTAAAATTTGTATTCCTATTGATTATTCTGATTGATATAAAATTTTGTCAATATTATCGGTTGACATGTACGTGTACATTGAACTAAATACTTTGGAATTGATTGGTATATGTACATAGTGTACTTATGACATAATTGTATTCAGATATTTATTTGTTGTTTATTATTGATCGATTGATTTAATCAAGTAACGGGTTCGAAAAAATTGGGACGTTACAGTAATATGATGTTGTATCTCTAAATATCACTTTTATTTGTGTTAGTTTGTTAGTTTTATAAAGTTATATAATATTTTTTAACAAACAGGTAATTGAGTCAAACATGTGTTTTACTGTGTTAAATGGGTCAAACGGATGGTAAACAGGTAAATGGGTCAAACGACTTCAGCACCATACTTCCTCAGTGCACCAGCAGCAACTCTGAGGTTCACGTTATTGTCATCCATAACTAGAATTTTTCTTCCAGGGAGAAGACTGCGAAGAGAGAGAGTGGGGAGTTCTCCATTGCGGTAGTTCCCTTTGTTTCCAACGCCCATTGCTCGTTGGAGGGATGCAGCCAGCATGCTTGCTCTCAGGGGCTTCATGATGATCAAAGGGCTGGAAACACCAGAAGTTGTGACACTACTACCGGTAGAGCAGATAGAGTTGGCTAGGAGAAACAGTTTCGGTGAAACACCACGATCAATTTTCCTTAGATTATTCATAAAGCAGCTGACGAGCCCTTGTTTTTTTTCCCAAACTTCCTGCTCGATCAGGACCATGTTGATGACTTTCTCTCCATTGCTTAGGCTAGAAAACCCATGATTCAAATCAGAAACTATTTCAACATTAATTCCAAGCCGCTGGATGTGGTATCTTGACACTTTGGCCCGGACAAGTCTGGGATCCACAACCAATGCTCTCATGCCCCTAAATTCTGAAGAAGCGGAGTTAGACTGGTTGATGATTTGTTGCTTCTTGTGCTCGTGTGAATTCAAGCAGCCATTGGTGAAGACAGCAGTAAAAGTAAAGGTGGACCCAAACTTTGGCAAGCTTACAAACCCAATTTCACCTTTCATGAGGTTGACTAAACACTTGCTTATGCTTAGCCCAATACCTGTGCCGCCATGCGTTCACGAAATGGAGGGGCCAACCTGCATGAAGGGAGTCCCTACACCTGTGTCCTCTACCGATATTATTAGTGTATCATTACTGTATGTGTGTGTGTATATATATATATATATATATGAAATTTTAAAATTCAAATGATACACAAATATAAAAAAGAATCTTGAAAGTCTTACATTCTAATATTTAGATATTCATAATATAAAAATTGTCAATTAGGTATGCACTATTTATAGTATGGATAATTAGAGAATATATTTTAGAAAGAATTTAAAATATTTTAAAATATTTACTTATTGACGACTATTTGATAAAAAAATAACTTAAAGGAAGATAAATTTAAAAATGACAGTTAAAATCAAATAAGTTTTAAAAAATACTTACATCTCATTATATCATAAATTAAGTATCATTTAGAAAAAAAATCTTTTTTTTTCTTAAGTGGACAAATGGCAATCTCACACCGCCCACCTCAGTACCAGCCCATCGCATAGGTGATTGAGGTCATTTCCTAGGCCCCTACAATAAAATAATATACAACCCTCTAGGTTTGTTTGTTTGTTTGTAGTATTAGATTTGAGTGGTATTAAAAATTATTTTTAATGATGTATAAAATCGTCTTCGTGCAAGATCAATAGCCAAGTGTGTGATTAATGAATAATAAGCAAGCAATCAATGACAAAACAGTAAATATAGAGTCAACACAGAAATTTATAGTGATTCGATCCAAGTGATCTACGTCCACTCTCGGGAACGGCAGCAGTGGCCTGATATTTTTTATTGATGACGTCGTTGGAAGAGTAACTCCGGACAGTGTTACAATTTTTTGGAAGAAAGAGAGAGAGAGAGAGAGAGAGACAATATGTTTAGAAAGGTGTAATATGTGTAGGGATCAAGATGCCTCTCCTTGTGGAGAGAGCTTACATTATATAGGCTAGAGTTAAGGCAGTGAGACGGTGAACACACTTTTGGTAGAAAATAGACCTCTTTGGTAAGTATACTTTTGATAGGAATAGATCTCCGTACTGCATATCCCGATATTCTCTCTCGTGCTCCTATTCTTTTTGGAATAGAACTCTTCGAGTGACTGAATCTATCCTTGGACTTGGGCTTGAGTGGAGAGAGGAGGATGACATGGACAAACAAGTGGGCGGCGCCCACTTGGGTCCTCATGGGCGGCGCCCACTTGGGATAAGGGGTGGGCGACGCCACTTGGTGGAGAAAGCATGGGCGACGCCCTTGGTGCCTTGGGCTACATTAGTTCCTTTCTTCGTTCTCCTTGATGATTTACAAGTGGCCCACTTAGCTACTTAGTTGATCCAGCTTGGACTTTTATTTGGGCTTCTTCGGTTTATTTAAATCGGGCTTGATCCAGTTAAATTCGGGTTCGTCATTTTTTATTTAATTCATATTCAATGGTATATTATATCCATTCTTAAACTTTTATCTCATCATTCCCCTTGTGTTATTAGTTTAATACGTACAACGATATGTTTCACAAATAATCATCTATTATATTACATCTTATACAACAAATATATCATTTTATCCTTACCATCATCCATTCTATTTTACCGTCAACCATCTATACAAGAAAAAAAATTCAAATAATTTTAAAAAAAAGTCGGTAACACCGTACACTTAAACATAATATAAGAAAAAAATTTTAAATATTTTTAATTTTTTTTAAAAAAAATCGATAACACTGTACACTTAAACATAATACAAGAAAAAAAATCAAAATAATTTTTTAAAAAATTAAAAAAAAAGTAATACCGTTTGCTTAAACATAATACAAATAAAAAATTTAAAATATATTTTTTTTAAAATTAAAAAAAAAATCAGTGACATCGTACGTTTAAATATAATACAAAGAAAAAATTCTAAATATTTTTTTTTAAATTAAAAAAAATTCGATGACACTGAGCGCTTAAACATAATATAAGAAAAAAATTCAAAATAAATTTTTTATACATAAACTCTTAAAAAAGGAGGACATTTGTGTCAATTTACATGTTTGTACCGTCCTTTCATTTAACCCATGAAAATAATACCATCGGGTAGGTGATATTCATTAATACCATCTACAAGACATTATGACTATTGTTTATATCGGGTCGGTATTATGATCCGAAAAATAGTATTGACTGTAAAATACTAAACAAACAAGGTATAAGGCGGGTCCTACGTACTATTTTCCTAATCTCACCTTCTTATACCACTCTAATTCTTGAAACAAACTAGCCCTCTTAGACTTAATTTTTAAACTTAATCTGAAAATTTAATATATATATTTTTACAATGAAATTAGAAATAAGAGCTAACATTGAAAGAAATTTATTAACTCTCGAGTTCGAGTCTTGGGAATGCAGCTGCGCTCGGTAGGGAAAGCTTTGCCGCCCTTGTGGTCCTAGCCGGCTCGAATCCGGATTAGTCGGAGCCCAAAGCGACTTTCGGATACTGGATGGTCTGACCAAAAAAAGAAAAAAAATTATTAACAATCGAATAAACACAATTTATTAGGTTTCAAAATTAAATTCCTAAATTGAGTACAAGTAGTAATATTATATAGATTTTTAGAATTTTTTTCTTGTTATTATTTGAAGCTAATTATAGCCATAGTTGTCTTGTTAAATTTTTTTTTAAAAAAATATCTCGTTGTTTCTCTGCAATATTAAATCTTGTTTCTTATATTCTTGGACCATTTAGTTCACACTAATTGTTACTTTTACATTTATTCCAAAAAAAATTATTTTGCTAGTTAGTCTAAATTTTCATTCTCTTTATTTTTGTTTTCAACATATAATACCAAATATATTTGATTTTTATTGACTAAATTTTCATATATGAAGTTTGAATTCAAAAATTCAATTAATATTTTTGAATCTAAAGAATACATAAACAAAAAAAATTAATAAAAATTTTAAATATTTTAACATTTTGTTAAGTATTATTTATATTATCACAACAAATATTCATAGAGCCTAATTTAATAATTTTATCTCCATTTATGTTGGGCCGCCCTAACCCTCCTCTTGCGTCTGTTCCAGTGGGTGGTATGCGGATTCCTTTTGTGTGGTCACAGCTGCTATGCATTGAATCTATATTTTTTGAATAATTCTTGTCTGATAAACATAAAACTTAAATATTCAAAAATATTTATCTCACTATATTCAATAATAATTTTTTACAATATGTAATTTGATAAAATTTTTCAACATATATATACTATTGTGTATGGATAATATTTGAAATAAAAATTATATTAAACTTTAAATTAATCAAATATTAAAATAATTGAGCATGTGATAAAAATAAGTGATGTGATATTTTTAAGAAAAAAAATATAAGGGATAAAATTCAAGTCGTAAGCTATCTTATTACATAGATCATTACACGTCCAGCCACTTATTATTTCTTTTATTCCAATCTTTTCGCTCTCGTCTCTATAACACAGGGAAATTAAAATGAAATATCAGTATCATTTGATCCCGCCATGCATATCCGTTGTTAGGGTGCCTATATATTTATCTAATATTATAGTCAAGAAATTAAATTTTTAATTAATAAAAGTATAATAACAGTTGAAAATTGATCTAATTTTATCTACTTTGACAGTGGCACAAAATTTATTTTATTTTATTTTTTACCCAAAAATATCAATTTCTCTGTATGACCCCTAATGTCGGATCACTTAATCAACATACTCTCAAATGTCAAACAATCTCATTAATCTACACCTTCCTCTCTCTTTATTTTAATTTTAATTTACTTAATTCGAAAAATTAAATTATTATTAAAAAATATAAAATATTACAATATCAGTTCAATATTTGATATTGTATAGTGCCTACATACACAAGTTTTTTTTTTTGGTTTAACGATAAAGATACTAGAATTAACTTATGGACACCTTAACTAATCTCCTGCTCAGTCCAATTAAAGACAAATAATCTATGTCAGAACTAGAATATTTATGCGGGATAAATCCCTCATAATCTAGCTCTAAAAAATTATCAAAATTCAAATTCAAAACGTCTAAATTTATGACTCGTTACTATTACCATTTCTGCATCCTTACTTATTGTTATTGTAGTATATATACGCCACGATTGTCAATCATTCTTAAATGCTAAACTTAACCATGGTTAAAGTTTAATAAATTTTTGACTACCAAAATAGAACTGTGCAGTAGTTTTTGTGAGTTGAACAAACCAATGTTAACCATTCTTAAGTATTAAAATTAACCATAGTTAAAGTGAAAGAGTTTTTGAGAGTTGAAATTTAACCATGGTTAAGGTTGCCAGTGAGAAAAGCCAAGGGGCTGGGTTGGGTTAGGATCAACAAGAATTGGAATGCCCATACTGCTGTCCTCTCTTTACGGGTTGTGTTTGATGGGAAAACAGTTGTCCTGATTTTGAGAAAAAAATGGAGTTTTGGGGATTTTTTGGTATTTGGGTGAGAAAAGAGGGGGCAAAAACACAAAAATAAACCTGGTTCAAGGAGGTCTGGTCTGTCCATGGTGTCTCTGCGATTCAAATTCCTTGACCAAACGACATTACAGCTCTCTCAATAGGGTACGTGTGTCTCGTCTCTACTCTCTGCTTCGTGCAAATATTGTGTTTGCTCCTCATCATGTACTGATCGCTGGTTCTAGGGTTTCATTTCAAAGTCATCAAATTAGGGTTTTAATTGGTGAATTGCATGTGTTTGCGCTGATTGATTAATGAATGAATTATAGCTGTTTGAGCTGATTAACTACGTAGAGCCATATATTGTTGCGATTTTATTTTTAATTTTGCATTCATTTGAACTTAATTTTTTTTGACGATATTGGTGGTTGTGTAGTGGTGGCTTACTGAGTGTCGGAAGATGAACATAGAGTAAAATTTAGAGTAATCGTCATTAAATGGATGATGTGCCTGTTGTAATGTCTATGTACACAGATTGTTTTAACTATTCGGTACTAAGCCAAAAAGTTGTTTTTTTGCGTTAATTTTATGTGCTGCTTTGTGTTGCTCTAGTGATATTTATGCTTCAAGTTGGTTAGGTCACTAGTATTTATTGTAGTTTTATTTTGGAATTGGGTTCAGACGAATACAGTGTTTACAGGCCGGCCATTTTTTGAACCATGAGGAAACCCAGAAGTTTTAGAATCAGATTCCGGGGTGTCTGAAGTTTGTTGATTGTCTTGATGTCTTTCCTGTTATAGTACATAGTGTTTACGAAAATTGGCGAGGTAAATGGAGTGCAATAGAGATGAGGCTGTGAGGGCAAAAGAAATTGCTGAGAAGAAGTTTAGAGCCAAGGACATTCCCGGGGCAAAAAAATTTGCTATCAAGGCACAGACTTTGTATCCTGGACTTGAGGGCATTTCGCAAATGTTAGCGACGCTTGATGTGTATGTGTCTGCAGAGAACTTAGTAAATGGTGAAGCAGATCGGTATGGGATGCTGGGTGTGGATCCACTAGCAGATGAGGACACAGTAAGGAAACATTACAGGAAGCTAGCTCTCATGCTTCATCCTGACAAAAATAAGTGTACAGGGGCTGAGGGTGCATTTAAGCTTATTTCGGAAGCCTGGAGTGTGTTGTCTGATAAAGCCAAGAGATCAGCATATGACCAGAAGAGGAATTGTGGAATATCCCAACAGAGGGTTCAACCTCCAACTAGGGGATCATCAGCACCAGCTGGGCAAAATGGCTTTTGCAACTTCGCCAAGAGTAAAGCTTCACACACGAGGGTTCCAAAAGGTGACACCACCAAGGTGAGTGCTGCTCCTGTTGGTGAATCTCGTAAGCAGAAAAACTCTTCCTTTTGGACCATATGCAATCGATGCAAGATGCGGTATGAGTATCTGAGAATGTATCTTAACCATAATCTCCTCTGCCCCAATTGCAATGAACCCTTTTTGGCAGTGGAAATTGAACCACCAACTTCAAATGGTTCTAAATTTTCTATCAAAGGGAATTATTCCCAGCAGCGACAAAACCAGAGTCATAAGGGGGTCACCAACAATGTACATAGTTCAGCAAGATTTGCAGAATCAAAACAGTTCACTTTTTTTGATTCATCTAATCATACTAACTTCCAGTGGGGCCCATTCTCTAGAACCTCTGGTTCTGCATCTCCTGCTCAAGCAGCAAGCATAGTCCAGCAAGCATACGAGAGAGCTAAGAGAGAGCGTGAAGAGGCACAGGCAGCTACAAAAAGAGAGGCCTTCCGAAAGAAGAATAAAGCCTCTAAAAGAATGAGCAGTGTTCAATCATCTGGGCTATCTAATGCCATGAAGAGAGGACGAGGTATCGAAGATCTTGGTGCAAGCAATACTGGGAGGAGCATCACGAAACAACTGGGCATTGGGACTGGAGTAGCAAGCCCAGCTAGTTTTTGCGTTGCGAAACAAGGCTGTTCTGAACAAGGTAGCATGAGTGGAACTAACAAGCTTAGCAGTACAAAGGATGTCCCCAATACCCATGCTAATCATTTGCTGCTAGAGAAGGCTCGGACAGAAATTCTTAAGAAATTGAATGAATGGAGCTCTGCTACTGTGGACAAATCTGCATCTAAAGGGGAGGAGAATGTAAATGAGAAAGTAAAGGATAAAGAAAAAGAAAGAGATCATGCAGTGGTAAAAGGTCTTAAACGCAATCAAAACAAGTCTGAGGAGCCAAATGATTACAGGAATGAAACTCCTCCCAACAAGCCCATTCATTCCACTTCCAGTGGTAATCCAGAAAAAGAAACTATTGAACCATTGTCAATTAATGTCCCAGATTCAGATTTTCATGATTTTGATAGGGAGCGAACCGAAAGGTGTTTTGGAGAAAACCAAGTGTGGGCTGCATATGATGATGATGATGGGATGCCTCGGTATTATGCCATGGTTCATAATGTGATCTCTTTCAATCCATTCAAGATGCAGATCAGTTGGCTTAATTCAAAAACCAGCATTGAACTGGGTCCAATAAACTGGGTTGGGTCTGGATTTTCAAAAACTTTTGGGGACTTCAGAATAGGCAAACTTGAAGTCAATACCTCACTCAATGCTTTTTCACACAAGGTTAGGTGGACAAAAGACACCCTGGGGCGTATTCGAATATTTCCTAGGAGGGGAGATGTTTGGGCTCTTTACAGGAATTGGTCGCCTGAATGGAACGAGCTGACAGCAGATGAAGTAATACACAAATATGACTTGGTGGAAGTACTTGAGGACTATGACGAGGAACTAGGTGCCATTGTCTTTCCGCTAGTCAAAGTTGCTGGCTTCAAGACTCTGTTCCACCATCATTTGGACCCCAGGGAAATAAGAAGGATTCCACGAGAAGAGATGTTTCGGTTTTCTCATCATGTCCCTTCTTTTTTACTTACTGGTCAAGAAGCCCCAAATGCTCCAAAGGGTTGCCTGGAGCTGGATCCTGCAGCTACACCTTCGGAGTTTCTTCACGTGATAATGGATGTTAACGAAGCAGAGACTGTAGAGAATGAAGAAAAAGCTAAAGAAGAGACTGAAGATCTGGAAAGTAAGGCAAAAAATGAGGTTTTGGAAAGTAAGGAAGAAAATGAAGTTGAGTCTTAGAAAAGGTGATATATAAAGGCTAGAGAAAAGCAATCAAAGAATTCCATGGAGACGAGGTTGTAGAATTTGTGTAGTATACCAAGCAAATGAAGAAAAACGAGAATGTGAAGCATGCCAAAGAATGCCATTTTATTGGGCTTCTGATCATTTGGTCTGATATGTGCAGGTAAACATACTGGTTCATAATTTATTCATTATTCTTGGATCTCCTTCTCTACATATGTTGCAATTGCAATATCCTTCTGATTGCGGGGTTACACCTCAAACATTCTCAGCAAATTTTCCTTTCAATGCGAATATGGGCCTTGCATTTGCGCAATCAAGAATTGGTCTCTCGCAACTCTTGTAACCAGTATTGGTCACATCTCGAATCTCTCTATCAATTGCCCTGCCATCTGTCTTCTGGTATCGCTTTTGTAATGCTACCTGCCTGCGATATGTCTCTTTTGTTTAGCGATAATTCTAACTCCAATTCATAAGCAAATTGCCAACTTTTGTACGGGGAAGTTGCATAAATTTTGCAAGTGCAAGTAGCTCGAAGGTGAGAACACATGACTTGTCTTTCATGCCAATCAAACCGGAGTGTCACTGGCTTGCACTTAGAAGTTGGATGTGACACTAGGCTGAAGAAGATATCCTTATCAGTTGGAGCTTGTTGATGTGAATCTGCTCAGCAGCTGCTACTCCTTTCCATTACCCTAAACTGTGTCAAAATGATTAATTTACTCGTTCACATCCACTGATGTGAAATTTCATTTTCTTGTACACATGCTGTGTAGAATTGTATCGTTGTTAGTTCTCGTTAGACTTCAGATAGTGGTGTGGAATTTGAGTTGATTTCAGGTATTTGTTAAGTTATATTTACTGGCGTATACCATTTATGAGAATTTGTGTTTCAATGCTATACATATCTACAGATGGCCCATCCAGTCTCTTGTTTTTCTTTCCTGCCTCTAATATACGATGGTTATTTTAGACGTATTTATTAAAGTCAACTTAGGGATGCAATTCGGCCGGGTTGAGGTGTTAACCTTAATCCAATTTTAGGTATATAATTTTCAATCATAACACTAACACTAATCCAACCTCAATCCGAAGTATTCAATCCAATCGAGTACTTTCCAAGTTAAATTTGGGCAGAGTTGGGTTGAATTTGAATTATTTAATTTGGGCTGATTTTGTTATGAAAAGTTAAAAGAGTTGGAGATGTAGAATGAGTCGATCGTCGAAGAAGATAGATGAGGCCTTCGGTCGAATTGAGAGAGTCGGAGATCAGTTGCTGAGTGAGAGGTTGAGAGAGGCTGAAGCCTGATAGAGGGAATAGGACCCTTCTTCTTCTAGTATTGACTACAGTACTTGTTGCCTGTGCGGGGATGCCGACTGCTTGAGGAAGTCGAGAATGGAGAAGGCGAAAGAGTTTCAAGACTATCTGATGAAGAATCCAATTGCGTTTCACGACTCCGTATTGCTCCCCGCAGAGGAGTCCACTCAAGCTTTTACAAAAATTTTGTGTGAAGAGTTTGAGAGAGTGAGCGAGGGAGGCGCAGTCGTGAATGCTGAAGTGATTGTGAAGTGTAAATTCTAGTTGTAAGTTATGCTATTGATTTATATATTTATTTTTAAATATGATCGGGTTGAGCTTGATTTACATATTCAGGTTGAACTCGATAATTCGAGACCGCAACTCGGATATTATCTAATTTTAATTCGGGTTGGTGTTTTTTAGTTTAGGCCCAAGTTAGGTATCAAAAACCTTAACCCAAGCTCTTTTTTTTTTGGTTAAGTTCGAGTTGAATTCGGGTTGATTTGTCCAAATTGCACCCCTAAGTCCACTTCCTGTGGTTTCATATTAAAACTTTAAGGGTAACTCAAGTGTTAACATAGACAAGCTATAACTCAGACATTTTAAGTTCGAATCTTGACAATCACTTGAGGCAAGGTTATGAGAAATTTACTCCTCGTAAATATTCTAGTTCCGACATAGATAATCTGTCTTTGACTGAAGTGGAGATAAATTAGTTGAAATGTGCGTAAACTGGTCCAAACGTCCTTGACTGTTGAAGTAGGTTAAACCGAGTGGTTTGTGTACGATTTTAGGTATACAAAGATTTTGTTGTTATCGTATGTTAAAATACTAGGGATAACTCTTATTTGAAGGCACAAGAGTGAAGATCCTAGAGATAAAGTTTGTGAAGAGCGAGGAAAAGAAGGTAAAATTTAATATGAATGATTTTGAGAGAGATATTCATGGCCGTTGAATGAGTCTATTTAAAACCGTCGAATGAATTTATTGAAGTATATTTTATATTATAGTTGATTATAGTTTATTGGGTCCTAAAAAACAAAAACAAAAGCAAAAATATCCCTCTGCAAAATGCGAACTATCCCAATTTAATCTATGATTTACCTTGCCAAACTCCATAATGGGTACGTAATTCACGAATAAATATTTAATTCAACGATTACATTATGCCATTATCTAGTGTGATCAATCAATACTAAATAAATAAGCGAACTTAAGTAATCCTATTGATTCGAATATTCATCATTTGAGTAATGTTATGTTATTTAATGTGATCGATCAATAATAAATAAATAAATGAACCTAAGTAATCAATTTTTTCTTAAATTTTGTACTCTAAATTAATATAGATGGTTAGATTAGTGGGATGTAGGGATGTCAATGGACCAGGAAAAAACGGGTATTCATCCAAACCTGTACCATTTGGACCGAGGATGGACTATACGTATTAGACGATGGACGTATACGAGAATACCCGTATAAATCCGTGTGGGGATGGAGACGGGGATGGACTTACCCTTACCCCC
>CM042193.1:17619523-17636988 GCA_023539305.1 Ilex asprella | reverse complement strand
TTTTCACCGGACCGGGCATGAAATTCGTAAAAGTGCACATAAACTAGTCCAAACACCCCCCTTACCATTGAACAAAAAAACACAAGAAAAATGAAAGCAGATGGTATTACTCTAATGTCCCACAAGATATAATTGGCCCATTAAGGGAAAAGACAAGCAAACGAAAACCCTTCCCAGAATGTTACAAGCATATTTCCCACCAAAGACGCATACAGTTTTTTCTGCTTTGAACAGAACGAAGTCCAAAACATTCTTGCCAGCTGATTCAAAAATAGTATTTTAGAATGTCTTCTGAACCAGAGTCGACATCAAGATGTTTATACAAGAACAAATGTAATATCTTAATCCCCATAGGATGGTTTTCCCCATATCATAGCAGGAAATTAGGCTGAAGACAGCGGTCGCAACACTGTCTTCAGACCAACTGACTATAGAATCCAAATGAAAACTGACCTGGTGCCTAACATGCCAATGCTGCTAGGATCTCAAGCAAATGGAGAATCAAGCCATTGCAGTCAGACAGGGATGAAATGCCGTGCCACATGCAATCCACTGCCGCTTTCTCCCACGTGGCAACACGCAGCCAGGAACCTTTAACCATTCCCCGCTGGTTACATTATAGATGACCAGTCGATTCATTTGTCTTGATCTCAACGACAACAAAAGTAAACCTTTGTTGCCCAAGCAAGTCATCCTAACGTGCTTTCCGTAAAACTCCAAGCACCAGATGTTTGGCATTCTGTCAACCTCCTTCCACAAAAGAGTCATCTTCTGCAGCTCCCATATACACACGCATGTGGCAGCATTCTTTGTAAGCAGCCCCACAAGCATGATCCGCCCTCCACACTCCGCAAGTGTATGGTCTCTTAGATGCAGAGGAGCTGGGATAATAAACTGCTTCCAGACCCCAGTTACCATGTCATAGGACACAATTCCATCAGGGTCTGAACGCATGAAATAAAGTATAGTACCAATGGACACTGCTTGCGACCTAAAGTTCAGTGCCATTGGTAGCCTAATGTTTGAGGGCATGCTGCCCGGACGGGTCCACGAGTTCTTTGTGGAGTCATAAACTTCATACTCTCCATCGCAACCAACCCAAAGGATGGCATAGCCCTCACAAGTTGAATTCCCATTCAGAATCATCCCAACAGCTATACGGGACCAGACCTTCACTGACCTAGCTGGCAACTCTTTGAAAGACTTGGTAAGAGGGTTGGACACATAGAAGCTCCTATGTCCAATGTCAAGAAAACATACAAGACCCCCAGCTGAAGCCACTGGCAAGACAATTAACTTTGCAGGCAAAGCAGGAACAGTAGGGTGGTGCCATTTCTTTAATTTAGGGTCATACATGGCTCCAGCATTGACATTTTCATGTGTAATGGTATAAAACCAGGGTTGGGCTTGTGGGATCTGTTCACATTGTTGGGAGAAACTCTGAGTAGTCAGCAAGGAATTCCACTTCCGGCAAACTGAACGGAAGCGGAAGAAAGTGGCGATAGGAAGTCTTGCAATGACAGCTTCAAAAAGATCTTCTGGAAATTCCTTCCATATCTGTTGCTCCATAGTTTCGGTTGAGCAAGAAATTCCAGAAAATTTGCCCCGATTCCGCTCCTTTCGAGCTTTCTTTGCTGGTGGAGGTTTGCCAGGTTCCAACATCTTAAAATTTCCAGTTTCCCCAGCCCCCATTATGAGACTGTAGCAACCATCCTCTGCAGTGCTATCATCAAGATTTGAAAAGCACCATCTGCGCAAAACCAAACCAATGGCCCATTTCAAATATTCACTACTGAAGCTGGCTACTTAAACAGAGTTGAAATTGCAACCACCAAAAATTTAATATAGACGGAAGGCAATTAAACAGAGTTGAAATTGCAACCACCAAATATTTAGTATAGATGGAAGGCAATTAAACAGAGTTGAAATTGCAACTACCAAAAATTTAGTATACATGGCAGGCAATTTACAAACATTCAGGAAATCAATCTATTGCAAGAGAATAGACATTACTAGAGGTTGCACATGACTGTTATAATTGAGAACTCATATTATAAAAGCTTCTACAAAATTCTCAACCACCAGGATTTCGCCTCATTTATAAACCTAGCCAGTTCGCATAAATACAACAGACTTGGAGTCCCCATAACTGGTAGGTAGGATTAACATCTATGGGCTATGGTTAGTAGAAGCTTATCAATGTAAAGCACAATGACCAAATCAGATTTGGGAAGTTAAGAGTGTCCATGTCGTTATTGTTAGATTTCTTTAATAGAAATATTTTGAATTTCTTTAATTTTATTGAGCAACAAGACATCAGTACTCAAAGAGAGTAGAAACAAAGCAGGGCATAGACAAAGCCTGCCGAAATACAAAGGTAGGGCTGTATCAGACCACTAATAACCCACCTTGGCTAAAACATGCAAGTCATTGTGGTTAAATTAACTTGGTTGACTCCAAGCCAACTTTGTACTTGACACCACAATACCAGTTACGTGACGCAGAAAATTAGGCCAATGACTGCAACGTTATGGGCTCAAATATGAGGACACACATTTTGTCCAAATAATGCTAAGTTACACAAATACCTAATCCCACTCTCCTCTCCTGATATTCTCAATTGACATGGACCAAACTAAAATGCTCATTGCGAACTTCATTTCTAAAAGAGAAATCTTGATAATTTACACAACGTTGGAGAATTCCAAATCATATTCAAAAGCAAAAGAAACACAAGAGCACATAACCACGTCTACGTAGTATACACACACATAGATATACATGGCGACATTGCAATGCTTGTTGTTACAATTCAGGCACTTAAAAATTCTTGACAGCCATAGAGAGAACATAACATAATGACTCTAATTTATATCTTATAAAGAAAAAGATACATATAATTCGTTGGTATGTCCTTGTCATGTATATCCTATTTTTCTTCTCATGTTGGCATATCCACATTGTATTGCATCTGCATTCTTTGCTTCATATACCTACCTTATTCTGCTTCTCCCCACCCTTTCTTCTTCCTTCTTTAAAATCTCCTCAAATTAGTAATTTTTTAAAAGCTCGTAACAATATCTCCAAGGTTGAGCATATTAAACAATGTAAAATCAAATCTTTGTGCTCACTTTTCTTTCAGTCATAAACTTGTCGTAGAAAGTCATTGAAAATGGTTCATAGAACTTTCTTTACAAATTGTTCTAGAGATTGGGTTTAGTTGCTCTTAGGAAAATTTTTTGGCATCATCTACTCATGTTCAGCATGTAACACCCTCATCCACTTTCGCAATATTTCAAGAACAATAATAGCCTTCACAATCACTAAATGATATAATTTTCAAATGAATAAACTTTGATACCAATTTCATATATATTTCAAACAGATACTTCCAGACTATTATAACTTACATGTTTTAGATATAAAACTCTTTCAACTCAATTCGTATAACATAACACATTTTCAAATCTTCACTAAGAAAAACAAAGAAAACATCGACAATTCAAACATACACGGACTTCCTCGACACCAACTAATCTGAAAAAAATAATAATAATAATGTAAGGTGAGCATCAACAGCTCAATAGAATAACTCAATTTCCAAACAAACGAGTTTAAAAATAACATAATTTGACATGATTGGGTAATATCAAAACACTTCCGTTCATACATAGGTAATAGAGTAGAAAACTTTGAACAAAAACATTTAAGTTGAAAACAATAATATGGTCACAACATCAATACAGTGCCACACCGGTGAGCAAATAATCCTAATAGACCACTCAAGGTCAATACGATCCATATAATTTAATAATTTAGGGGACTTTCACCCCAAGGAAGATATGCTCTCAAGTAAATACGATCTAATTCAGTACCCAAGTCTGAAGACCAACAGGGCCACCCAGGCATTTACGAACTCAATGAGAAATCCTCTATGGCCTCAACCTGGAACGTAAACCCTCAGCCACTCAAACCTGTGTGCACTTACATTTCATTTAAAAGGATCCTGAAGTTTCATTCAATACGAGCAAGTCAAACAATACTATCATTTCCAAAACATTAGTGTAAACCGCACTCAAAAATCCTGCATCCGAGTTCGAATCCAAGTCAATATTCAAAAGACCCAATCATATATTTCAAAATATGCTAAAACATCATAAATAATTTATGGAATAATTTAGAAACAAGTTGAAAAAACATCGTCTGTTCTGGAATTGAGAAATCTTACCCGCTCGATATTTTGATATGAAATAACCAACAATTAAGCAATGTTATTTTTCAATGAAATTTAGTACACGTACTCAATTAATCTGCCTAAGAATGAATATAAAATTTATTTCCTCAAAAATCACTCAAAACGAGGTCAAATTGACCCCAGAGGGCAAAACTGTATTTTTACTCTTCATTCTGATCCGGCAGTCATATCAACTTGAAATTTTATCAGGACCTATGCGTGCACGTTACAGAACTTTTTGGTAGAAACTAGAGGTTGATCAAACGCCAAATAAGGTTAAAATTGCAGTCAAAGTCCACTAGTATCCCCCACCACACTTCATCTTCAACGTTGGTTCATTTTGACTTTTGCCCAAAGCGCAGAAATTTCTACTCAACCACCCTACTATGCCCACTTAGTTTTCCTACAATAGTACACCATATCTTTTGATTTTAACATCCACATACTCCTTGGATAACCTAGTATCAATCCCTTTCAGACCCAAACTTTGAATTGAATGCTAACACCATCAAATCATTAGTCAAAGTTAGCAAAAAATCATTTTTTTACACACATGGGCAGACCTGTAACTGTCCGTTTCACCCCCAAAACGACTTCAAAATCCAATTCCAAGGTCAAAAATGGATTTCTTGACCCCAAATTAACTTGACTCAAACCCCATTGCGAAGCTTAAACAAGTTTTTATCAAAATCACATTTTTACTTCTTCAAACCCTCACACCACCATTACACCATCACAGATCATGGCAAACCACCAATCCACCACTAAACAACTCCTCAAGACCTCCCAAACTCAGTCACACCAATCAATTAACCTAAATCATGCTCAAATCTCAAACTCGTTTCAAAATTCAAAAACCCATTAAACTTTAAAACATAAATTCATGCATTAATATTAAACCAAATCAAAATCTAAATACATATATGAGTTCTTAGCATCCATATTAGGCTATAAGTAGACCTCTTAGTGCTCAAAGAAGTCTCTTCAAGAAAGTCAAAAATTCATAGTCTATATTTTCTCTCTAACTTGTCTTTCTCCTCTCTCTCTTCTCACCGAATTCTTCTTCGTTTTATCCCCAAGCAGCTCACTCAGCTTCCTCCAAGTAGCTGGGTGTCCTCCATGTAAGCTAACAAGCCTCCATCAGCCACCTTGCATGTGTAAAAGACTCTTGGAGCTTCAATGGTATTTTAGTAAATTTCTAATTTTGTCAAATTACGAAAATTAATTCCAAATAATATTTTTTTCAAAATTACATATCTATTAAATCAAGCACTATAAAATTATCTGTCGAATTTTTGGACATCGAATTGTTCTCTAATTTGATTCACTAATATAATTCTCACATTCCTAATTCACCGATATGCACTAATTCTACTTCGTTCATTTGTGCTTCCCGACTCATTTCTTTTTCACCAACCATATTCCTATACCTATCAAACCTCCTAACCGCACACACTCAACGATTTCTAATTACTGAAACTCGGGTCATTACACAGCATGTTTCCCAAATTACACGAAGCATATCTATGCCTTATAGTGCTCAAAACAATTACAAAGTCCCACTTCTGCATGTACATGCTTAAAAGGGCAAAGATTCCAGGATTTTTGAACTCATTCTTTCATGATTTGCTTATCACTTATCCCAACCAAGAAAAAATGATTTAACAGTAAAAGAAATCACAGCCACGTTCAATTAACAACAGACTCAATCTAGCCCAAACTTTTTGGCACTTCATATCCATGATCAACATTTGTATAATTGAGCTATGTTCCCAAAACATTTGCTTAATCACCAATACCTATTGAGTGGATTTACACAATAAAAGTTTGTCCTGCCTTTAAGTGATAGGGGAGAGGGATGGCTGCTCCAGTCAGTCAAAAACTGACTTCAAAATTCCCAAACTTCAGTAACATTACTAATACTGAAGTTTTAGTCTAATGCCGAATCCAAAGAATTTTCCTAGCAGGGTTATCACAAGCTTCATCAAGTCTTATGCCTGCACAAAAATATTTTCTATTTCTGAGAACATGTTTTCCAATTTAGAATAGTTCTTGGTAATTCTTTGTCTGGTGAAGACTTTGTCTTCTTGAGATCAAGGATTCAAGTCCCCTCCCCCTCTCCCCCTCCCACTGCAAAAAAAAAAAAAGATTAAGAAGCACATATACTTGTCAGAGGAGTGTCGCAGTAGTGTCCAGAGGGGTGACAAGGAAACACCAATTTTTTTTTTATTTTTCGTTATGCAACATATAAATTATGAATATTTATGGATGCTATGATATTTGATAAAAATAATAAATTTTTATTTTGATCTATTGTAATTTTAATAAAAAAATTAATATTTGATAGATCTTATTAATTATTATTGATATTGCTACAAAATATGTTTTGTTTTTAATATATTACAATTCTATTATTATCTAAAAAACATATGATATTATTTTAGTTAGTCATATCTTTGCCGTACTCGTGTTCTATATTTTTGAACTTTGTCATATCCCCATATCCGTGTATCATATTGGAGACAACCCTCGTGTCCATATTCGTGCTTCCTAGGTTCTCAACAATTAATAATACCCGCTCACATGGAAGTTTAATACCACGCACATTCCTAATATACAATGAATTTTGAAATACAAGTATGCTAATCATGTCATATACTACCCAAAATAGCTTGTTTCTTTGGAAAGCAAGAAGGGAGACAACCATAGGATCTTCAAAGTAAAAACATCATTTGTTTGAATTTAGGTTCAAATAAAGTCCTCTCTACCCTTCAAAGTGCACAATCAGGCCAAGCAGAGATTAAACCACACGAATAATTTAAAAGGACATCTTTCTAAGCCATTATCATGACTTAATTATTTTGATACCCACATTGACATTTCCATTGGAATAATAAGTGGGTACAGTTATAGCTGTTTAGGTATATCACAAACGAAAATACCTATATTTTGGTAAACCTAAATCTCTGTAAAATGTAACAAGATTTTGTATGGCCCAATTTTGAGCATCCACTTTGGGTCTCTCCATGGTTTAATTTCTTTTGTTCTTATAATCCACTGATATTTTGTGCATGTTTGGTGTGGTGTCTCAAGGGATGTGCTCGAAGCAATAAACACACAACCACACCAAGCTCTGCCTACAAAAGAAATGCAAATAATCATCAAACAAAATTTGTGAATGCACACAATCAGAGGCAAACAACCATCAGCTTAATGTAGGTGCTTCCATAAACAATGATAACTGATACATAGCAAACAGATCTATGTGCACATGAGTAACAATGACATCATATGCATTTTTTGAATTCACCAGCAGGCCATGCATAACAAAGTAAACTAAGAGACAAATTTAAGTTAAATCATCGTCATGAATGGAAATGATAGAGAAGGGGAAGATCATAATTATAATAAGTGATGAAGAAGAATATGAGTGATGAAGAAGAATATGATTGCTGGTAATTTATATCAAATAGGCCTAAACACATTAGAATGGCAAAAAAGAATTCATGTTGCTGACAGACTAAACGTCAATTGAGCTCTAATTCTCACCAACTTGCCAACAATTAGGATAAATTAGTCCAAAATTGAATAGAGATTAACTCAGCAAACCAACTCGAAAATATTTACTAAACAAGCGAGAAACTTGACTTTGAGAAAGAAGGGGGCGCAATGCGGCATATTCAGAAAAAAAAAAAACTCTCATGTGAAAATATAACTAACAGACTATACTTCTTTTTTACAACTTCATTGACTGGAACAGCGATAGGCTCAATCAATTAATACGCTTTAAACAACATGAGAAAACATCAAAAGCATAAACTGGCAGTATACAGATTGCAACATGCTCGAACAACCTCATGTTTTCAGAAAACACGGGAAGAAGCAAATAATTGAACTAGGGAACCTAACACAGTATAGCTATTGAAGAAGCAAAATCAATGGATTAAGGATAAATGCTGCTTACAGTCGAAACCCTTAATTAACTAAAAATAAGCATACGGATCTAATTGCACAGATGAAAGCTGAAAATCAGACATAGAGAGAGAAAGCACAGGAAGAGAGAAGAGAGAGAGAGACCTGTGCTGCTGTTGCGGCGGTGGTGGTGGTTGAAGCAGTTGTTGAGTGTAAGGTTGATAATGAAGAAAATATGGAGGAATTGGAGAACCGTAGAGTTCCAAGAGCTCTTGAACTTGTCCGATGAGCTGCCTCAGCATGGCCACTCCTTCCATGCCCCGCCCTTCCCCTTCTTTCTACACCCCCTCCGCCACCCGCCTGCTCCCTTCTCCCCCTATATTCTCTCTGTATTTCTGTCTCCCTCTCTCTCTCTCTCTTAGTCCTCCCACGTCAGCAGGCCCATACGATAATAAGTAGTAGAGACCGTGTACGCAACTTTTGTCCCTCCCAAATCAATTGACATTTTTCTTTGTTTTCCGAAAGTAACCTCTCAACTTTATATTATTTATTTTAACTAGCAAAATTATTTTTTTCTTTTGTTTTGTTTTAATGTTTATTAAGGAGAGCACGGTGTAACGTAAATTAACCGATTAATTTGAAGAATTGAAAAGTGACAATCACTAATAACAATGACAGAGCTAAAAATATGATTTAGGATGGACACACTTTAAGTATATTGAATAAAATAATGTGATATATTTATATTTTTTTATATCGAATTTGATACTTAAAAATTCATTAAACATAAAAAGGGCTTGTTTGAAAAAAATTAATATAATAACATTTATACATTAAGAATCAATTATATAATTTATTTGACACAAATAAAAGTAATATTCTATAATTTTTAATTTTCTTACAAATTCTACATTTTACTCATTTTTTGCTATATATTCAATAATTTTTTAACCAAAAACTTCAACAAATCATACTAATATTCTAAAGAATCAATTTTAGTTTCCTAATTTTTAGAGATTTGGTTTGGACTTTATGTTTTTATTTTTTTTTTTGTTCCAGTATCCAACTTGTTTGACCCAATTAATTGTTTTCACCAATGCTATTAAAACATAATTTAGGGATTTAATATATTATGACCATTAGATTAATAGTGTTGAAATTTGTTTTTAAGTGTAATAGATAAAAACCTCTTGTTTTTATTTTATTTTAAAGTGATGAGCTTTTTTTAATCAAAATGCTATTATTGTGTCTTTTACAAATTCAAAATGTTACACTACACATATGATATTAACATCAAATTTGAGCAATTTAATTATTATGTCAGAGAAAAACTTGTATTCTAAGATCAGTCGTAATCGTTAATTGGTTGAGAAGAAAAATATTAAGGAAAACAAATGTTAATTTCTTAACCGTTGGATGAATGAATTTGAGGCTATAAGATATGCCCAAAATCAGCCGTAATAATTGACCTTTTTTATGAGGAATATTAAGGAAAAAAATTATAATTTCTTGACCGTTAGATGAATGAATTTGAAATCGTATGATCGACTTGTTGAAGGTGTCATGTTTTATATTATAGATTTACTTAAAAGAATATTAATTTATATACAAATAATTGAAATCGAGTTAAATCTAATACAAACTAAAAATTTAATTTATTAAAAAGTATATCACCAAAATATTTTCTATCAAAAAATTATCTACGAATATCATTTATAAAATATTATTTTTTTAATTAGTACAAGCTATTACAAAATTATTAATTTATAAGAATATATTAGCGTTGAGTTTTCTTAAGAGATAAAAAAAATTAGTCTTGAATTTTTTATTCAAGATATGTGTAAGAGTTGTTAGTTTGAAATAAATAAATAAATAAAATTAAAATTAATTATATTCAATATAAATGTGTTAAACAACACCCTTATTTTTTTTAATTTTAAATTGATAAGTTTTTTTAATCAAAATGTTATTATTGTGTCTTATACAAATTCAACATGTTATACTACTACTACATGAATGATATTAATGACAAATTTGACCAATTCAATTCTGTCAGAGAAAATTTTGTGTTCCAAAATCAGTTGTAATTGTTGACTGATTATGAGAGAAAATATTAAGGAAAACAAATGTTAATTTCTTAACCGTTGGATGAATGAATTTGAGATCGTAAGATATGTTCAAAATCAGCCGTAATCGTTGACTTTTGGAAAAAATATATTTAAAAAAAATTATAATTTATTGATCGTTGGATGAATGAATTTGAAACCGTAGGATCGGCTTCTTGAAGTCACTCTGTTTTATATTATAGATACTATAGGTTTTAGGAATGCACCATTAGAGGCGTTATCGAACCGTGTTTTGCAAATTTAAACTCAAATTTGGTGAATTTTTTTTAAAGAGTTTAAAAAATTATTCAAGTTCGGCTTGTTTTTTAGTTCAAACCCAAGTCCAGTCCGAGTAGTTCGACTATTTTATATATAAATAAGTCGAGTTTTACAGTTTGAGTTGAATCTTTTTAAGTTCATTTTTTTAAATGAGCATAAAAAATTATTAAAACTTACCTCATTTAGAACACGAGTCAAGCTCGAATTGAGCTTTATCTGAGTGAAACCCAAGTAAGGGTTCTAAACATGTCGGATTAAACGGCTACGTGTCGAGCTAAACGAATGACAGATGAAAAACAAGTAAACGTATACACGACGAGTTTAATAAACGAGCAATACGACATGACTCGTTTTACTCGTTTAGTTTTAAACAAGTTGTGCTGGGTAGGGTCGAGTAGATACGACAAACTATCCATGAAACTCATTTACTAGTTTGTTTTAAAATGTTATAGCTATACTATTCTAAAAAGTCAGTATATAGATGAAAAACTTTTATTTGACTAAATTATCCCTACCAAATTATATAATGACAATTGTGGCTTCATAGATAATAACTTCTTAGATAGTACAATTCTGACAGGTACAAACTCTACATGGGCTACTGGGTTGCTATTACAAACGGTTCATATCTTTGATCAAACGCTTCATGGGTTCTCAACCATGCCAATACCTTATGGCTTTATGCTGAAGTTGGTTCCCGCAAAAATGGTTCTCAACCATGTCAATACCAAGTTGGTGGCAAGCTGAGAACCAGACATACTTGCATGGCGATATATCGGTTCATCATCTCAAATCGATCACTTAGTCTTCTCTGCCTCAACAAAAAAAATTTGTTTGAACAAGTATTAATTCTCTTTCAACTTGTACTGTATAATAGGTTCTGCCCACAATTCCTTTGTAGATCTACATTTTGTTTCTATGCTAGAATGGATTTTGGGTTTAATTTTAATTTTTTTGGTTTTGTTTCTAAATTTACATGAAATCTACTGTATTGTTCCTTTGGGTTGCTCTAGAGGAAACTTTGTTTGTCTATAGTAGTTTTTAGGCGAGATCTTCCTTATGGATAGAAGGATAACACAATACAGTTGTTCTTTTTGGAAATTTTAGCTCGAAACTAATTTTCCTTTTGCATGGTTTTGCTCCTTTGAGATATTTTCAAGGAATTATTAATTCAGCTTGTTAGGTTGGTGATCACTGTGTTTGTCATATTGTTGCTCCATAACTTGCAATCACTTGGAGTTTGAAAATCGCTATATGTTCCATGATTACGAACAATTAAACATCACATTAACTACCTCAAGAACTTGTTTTTTCACAAGCTACTCTCCTTGAGAACATCTTAAGCAATTATTTTTGGTGAAATCGTTGGAATTATGTTGTCATTACCCACGTATAAAGGTCTGAATATTTTCACAAAGAATTTTGGGGACACCATTTTTATTTGTTTTTAAGTGGTTTATTATTTTTCAACTGTGTATTTTGTGCTTAGTGGTGTAATGTGATTGTTGTTTGAATTGGAACACAAGTCTTGATTCATTGTTTCTATAAAATTTGATTGTCTGTAAGCAACTAACAATTCGCATATGAGTTGGAGGGACTAACAAGAAGGCCACCCCAACATCTTGCTATCAAAATTTGGATAAAAATGAATTAGTACGTTGTATTGGCTGGGCACTCACGTATTTTATTTCAGTAACAGAAGGTATTCCAACAATTTGTGATTTTTAGGGACATACTTTATTGTTGCTGTCTGCTTTTGACTATAAATAATTTTTGGAAAATCACACCATTTTTTAATTACTTATGCTACAAAAAACATGGGTTTTGCCTTGCAATTGATCTTTGTTTTATGGGACCAAACGATTCAATTTCACTGGCTTCTATGTTGTAGTCGATCACATCCGTTGAGGTGATGCTGATATGTCGATTACTGGTGGAATTGAAGTTGTCCTAATTGTTATTGGATTGGAAGTTTTGTTGAAATCAGAGTTTTATCTCAGAGAAATGATGATCCATAAATTGCTTCTAGGCCATGAAACCAAGATTGGGCAGATTTTGTCATGGGTCAAGGGGCGAGAGTTTTGTTTAGCTTTCTCCTACAGTTTATTTTCTTTCAATTTAGCACATACATTTTAATTTGATTTGAGGGACTTGGAGTTTCTTCATTCCTTTATAGTCCTTTGAGGATGCTGGTTTGTCAACAGAGGTGACACTAGCTTTCTTTCCTGAAAAATAACTTTCTTATTAAATGATCTGTCTTTTCCTAAATGTTAAAAGTTGTTCTCAGATGCTTTGAGCATTTTTTGTTCTCACATGCTTTTGGTTGTTGACATGTAGGTGGTCATGAACTTATTTTTAGTATGTGGAAAAAATATGGAAGAGCACTTTTTAGGTCCCTTGGTCAACAGTATGCCGACTGGGGCGTTGATTTTGGTCGTTTAACAGTCCAGGGTTGAAAATCATTCTCTTTATTTAAGATATCAGGTATAAAATAAATTTAGTCATGCTTCGCATTTTATTTTAAATAAGTTAAGTTTTTTAATGGCATCTACACTGACTAAAATCAATGAACCACCCATGCCTCAACCTTTATTTGAGATCACAAAATTTTGTACCATTACCAGGGTTGAACGTTAGTTCCTTGTTTCTATTTCTATTACAGCTGGTACTAGAAGACTTGGTAATTGCAACATTGTGGTATTGCTCCTAATTTGTCACCTCGATAATGACTCATGAACTTTAATATTGGATATTATCTTAGTAGCCATTTTCTATTAGTTTGCTACAAACTGATTGTTTCATTTATCTTCACCGATTTGAATATAGATGATATTAGCTTTGTGTCGAAGGTGCATTTTTTTCTGCAATTTGGTAAATTTTGTCTTAAAGACTCTATGTGTGGGATTTATACTGATGATATTAAAAGTGCCCTCATACCACAATAAGTAGACATTAGCTAAAGTTACAAAGCTATTGATACTTTTATTACTTACATGTGAAATCCATTACATCATTCTAATTTCCCACCCAAGTGGCTTTTGTGGTGAGAGAGCAACTTTTGCTAAAAGTATTAATATTTGCAAATGAAAATATCTTGCGATATCTTCTAAAGGATGCTTCAAATTTATTCGAATGCTAACTTGTCATCATCACTATGGGTAGTAAATGAAGATATGAATTGCTTCAATGAACTATCCTTAAATAAAAGTTTCATATCATTTTGGTTTAACATCATATCCTAACATCATGTTACAATTCAAGCATGGCTGCACTGGTTGGACCACCATTGGCAATGTTGATTACAAGAAATGGGTTGCTAGTAAGACATTTCAATTGGGTGATATCATTCGTAAGTCTCTCTATCTCTGTGTTTAACTTTGATGGTTGCTAAGTAGTTCATGGGGGTTATTGGGAATATATTGTGAAGCTAATGATATCATTTTTTTTTTGCTGAGTGTTAATTGAGATAATTGAATGGAAAGAAGTATATCGAGAGTTCCAATTCAAATGGGGTTCATCTATCTACCCCCCTCTCCCATACACACACACATATATATGTTAAAATTAAGACCATGACTTACAACCAGTATGCTCTTCTCTTAAATTTCCATTACACTCACTCAATGCCATTTGTCAAACATAGGTCTTGGATACTTTTGTTGTTAATTGAATTATTGAAAATTTATTATTTTTAAAATTTCAATGTTGGACCCAGTATCACTTTATGTTAGTTTGTTAAATTAGATTCTTTAAATTGAGGGTCTTCTAATAGTTTAGGTTCACCTATATGGTTACTTGGTTACGTTGATTGTTAAGTTGAATGAAGCATTGTTGATTACTTGTAGTTTTAATATAATTCATTGATAATTGATCTGTAATTGACAGGTGTACGCTTAACATATGGGATGTTGGGGGGCAAAGGATTATAAGATCTTACTGGAGGAACTATTTTGAGCAAACTGATTGTTTGGTGTGGGTGGTTGATAGCTCCGATCTTAGAAGGTTAGATGATTGCAAATATGGATTGGATAATCTTCTAAAGGAAGAGGGATATTTCATTCCGACTCTTTCTTTTTGTATTATATTATCTCTATTTATGAAGAGGGAAAATAAGTATGAACTTGAAATTTTTTAACGGGTCAGCTCATGAGTTTTCAAGAAACAACTTAAGCATTTCTGTTTGTCTATTAGCACTTTACCTTGTACAATTTGAGTCAATCTACAATTGGGTAGCATACTTGATGTATTTTACAAAAAGTTTACGCACCTTACAAGTAAGGGATGACAATGTTTAAAATATTTTTTTAAAGTTTTATGTGGTGCATGACATTTTGAATTATTACATGCCCTTGTAAGTTGAATGTTTCTTTTTGGTGGGGCACTGTCATCACTCGCACAATCTATCTTTTCTACCTTTTCAACTTTTTACATGGCATCTTCGTGTTTGTAGCAATGAAAATATCATTGCCGTAAGGTAAAGCACAAACCAAAAATATGGTATGCCACTTTGTTTTACAACCCATGATTTGGTATGATCTCAATTTTGTGCTTCTAATTTTACTATATACAATATTGCATGCATACATGTACTGCACCCATTCTTATTATGAGTATACTACAAAATCGATTCATGGGGACAGTGGGTGGAAGAGGGCAAAGTGATATTTTGTTGCAGACCATTTATTTTTTAACTTAGTTGATTCAAACACCAAATGAGTAGACATGTTAGACACATTAAATAAATGAGTTGAGATGAACACAAGAACCTTATGAAAACAAATGGTAATTATGCATTTCTCAGTTATTGTACATATTATCAACGGCCCAATGGTAGACCTTGTGACTTACTGAAAATAAGGCAAGAATACATTTAATTAAAGGTTACTGTGAGGAAGTTAATGTTTGATATTGTAGTACGTTGATGTAGAATTTTTAGTGCTTATTTTTTTGGCCTAATAGCATTCGTTTGCATAATTAAATGTTATTCTTTTAATGCAGGTTACAACTTGATGGAGTCAAGTTTCTCTTTCAATTATAGAGATGCTACATAAAAACTCTTAAAATGGCAAGAATCCTGCAAGCATAAAGCCTCAAGTAGCCTCTCTGTGTTACTAGATACAATGACATTCCAAGAAGGGTTGGTGAAATTGTTTGAATTGGTAACGAAGGCCAAAGAGAAGTGTTATTTTATTGATTGGGGGTGGGGCTTATCATCGGCTCACTGATTTTGGTTCTATTTAATATATTGACTTTTGTAGCTTAATGTGACTCAAACCCCACCTCTAATCCTAACTATCTCTTACTTTCAGTCTATTTTAATGTCTTTCTTCCAAAGTGTTTCCTTGTTTGTTAAAATAATTTTCTTTCGGGAAGTTTTTGTTTTTCATTCCTAGCGATCATATGTTACTTCGAGTGAATTTTGTCACTTTGCTCCTTTATGTATCTTTTGCTTCTCCACACATCCTCAGTCATATTCCCAAATCGATCCAATATTGAAAAAAAAAATTACAAAATGATAGGGCAAAAAAATAAAATAAAAAATGCACCAACTAGTTTATAATATAAAATATGACAGATTTCAATAAGCTCATATAATGGTTTAAAATGACTCATCCAACAACTGTCAATATCTCTCTCAAAATCATTCGCATGCATTGTACCATGTCTTCAGGCACAAGTTACCCCAAGTAACTTTATAAAACTAACAAACTAACACACAAAAAAAGTAATATTTATAGATACCACACCATATTATAAAATAAAAACAACAATCCAAATTGTTCAAGTTCAACTCGTTTCTTAGCCCATACCCGAGCCCAACTTGAATAGTTTGATTATTTTATATATAAATAAGTCGAGTTTTACAGTTTGAGCCGAGTCTTTTGAGGCTCATTTTTTTAAACGAGCCTTAAAAATTATTCAAGTTTACCTCATTTAGAACACGAGTCAAGCTCAAATTGAGTTTTATCTGAGTCAAGCCCAAGTAAGGGTGCTAAACGTGTCGGGTTAAACGGTTACGTGTCAAGTTAAACGAATAACAAGTGAAAAACATATAAACTCATACACGACACGTTTAAAAAACGAGTAATACGACACGACTCGTTTAACCCGTTTAGTTTTAAACAAGTTGTGTTGGGTAGGGTTGAGTTAATACGACAAACTATCTGTTAGACTTATTGACTAGTTTGTTTAAAAATATTATATTTATAATATAAAATATGACATACTTCAATAAGCTTATTTGATGGTTTAGAAATGACTCATCAAACAACCACCAATATCTCTTTCAAAATCGTTCATATTGTCACGTGCCTTTAGGCATTAGCTACCCCTAATAACTTTATAAAACTAACAAACTAACACAAAAAAAAAGTGATATTTAGAGATACCACACCATATTATAAAATAAAAACAACAATCCAAAATAATTTCTTATTATATTTTCTCTAGTTGTCACTAAATTAAAAATAATAATTAAATGTATCTGACGGGTCAACCGTTGACTATCTGAGCTCGTTAAGATCTCAACCAAAACTGTTTAATTCATATCGATTTGTGTCGGTTAATCGTGTCGTGTCAGATTTTAACAAGTCTAAGCCCGAATAGTTTGTCTTGATTAACACCCCTAGACACCACACAAGGAACTTATAAATTGTAAACTTCGTCTTAGTCCATGAATTATAGTTTGTACTAAAAAAATATATATATATTTTTTGTATTCTCATAGATTAATTTTTTTTGTATTACACCATCAATAAATAAAATGTTGGAATTTGATCTTGTGGTTAGCTTTCATTACTTAATTTGTCAAAAATTACCCTATTGACATTAACAAAATGAGCAACAAAAGTTAATTATCCTAAAAAGCTTTCAAGATAAAGAATGATATTTATATTTTAGAGATTTTTAAGGGTAAAAATATATTTTGCCCAAAT
>CM042193.1:17571169-17609523 GCA_023539305.1 Ilex asprella | reverse complement strand
TTTATCTATTGTATTATTTACCATTTTGCCCCTATTTTAGCACACCACTACTCTTCTCAGCATTATAGATAATTCAGACAATTACATAAAATTTCTTGTAACTTTCTTGTTTTCTAAACTACAAAATGAAATTTTCTTAAAATTTTTTTACAAAATTTTCATAATAATCAAACTCATACAAGAAAATATATTTTTTTTTATTTTCTATTATTTTTATTTTTTACCATCTTTTTCTTTCTAATCAAACGGACCCTTAAGATTATAACATCCATATCTTTCAAAAAAAAGAAGGATTACCATCTATAAATTTATTTTTTTGTGTGGGGGAGACGATTTTGTATAGGATAATATTATAATAATTTATTGAGGTAGTTGAAATATAAATAAAATAGGAAAATGTGATGATTAGGTTTTGTGAAAAGACTCAAAACGAAAGGGGAACGCGGGTTGCGGTGGGTAATCATTTCGTTGCCTAGGGAAGAGCAGTTTTTGGTGGGTGTTAGAATCATACCTCATTATGATCATCATTATATAGAATCCATCTTTTACGTGTGCTGAATGTTCACTGCTTCTATTTGTTGTCTGTTTGAATTTCAGGCTGTGATGCTCTACTCTTCATTCTACCTCATACCCAAGTACATCATGTGCTCCTAATCATCTGATCGGAGTTAAATAACCCCCCATAGACGTAGTGAGTACCGAGTAGTGACTATGAATTCAATGGTCCATTTGATACGAAAAATAGAAAGAGATGAAAAATAAAAGGGATAAATTATTTATTTTTAAAAGAAAGTTATTTTTTTTTTGTTATTGTTTGATATTAAATAAAAAATAAAAAGAAAAAAAATATGCATGCTCAATTTACAACTCTAGCATTTTATTAATTTTTAAGTAATTAATAGCAAAAAGTAAAAAAATAAAATAATCTTTAAAAAATCAAATTGTCCCACCTTCCTCTCATTTTCCTCCCATTTTTTGGGGGAGAAAGCAAATTGTGTGCAGGAGATAAAAGTTGTCCCTCCAATTTTTCTTTTCATCATTCTTTCATTTGATACCAAATAGTGGAAAGTCTTTTCATCCACCCTATTTTCACCCACTATTTTTTATTCATTCAACTTTCTTTCTAACCAAACACAGCGTAAGTCTTAACGAATTTACGTGATATCCATCAGATTGCCTCACAGCATAGTTTTTAAAAATGGTTTGACAAGGATTTGATTAAATATGATTTCTATATGACATGAAATCTTAGTGACACAATTTTATACAATTTAAAAAAATCTAATACGACACGATTTAATTTAAGCCGAACAAAGATCAACATCTATTCAAGTTCAATCTAAAGTCAATAAAATTGTTATTAATCGAATCGGAGAAAAAAATAATCAAAATGTCATAAATTAGGCTCAATACTCTGAACTTTTAAACCTCCCTTAAAGCTTCATTTTTATGGCCTCGACTGGAATTCGGTTTGAAATGTTGCTTTTACATTGTCTACTAGATTACATAATGCACCAGATTTAAACCAATCCAATCTAGATGTTTGTGCTTCAAAAAATCATTGCTTGAATGTAATTAATGTAGCGAATGGTTGGGCCGTATGAGGCCCAAAACTTTTGGTGGGCTCATTTAACGTGCTATGAAACAGTGAATATCATCTTGAGTGGGAATAAATGAGCTGTAAAATGATACAAATGCAATGGGGGTTGTGCATTATAAAGTTCCAACTGCAGCTTAATTTGAATATTTAGTCAAAGGAGCATGATTGAATTTTTTTGGTGTCAGAATTTCCAAAATTTTTTGGTGTCATGGTGAGATTTCTTTTAATACACTTTATTTTTAATTTCTTACTTGACAAATCATCTATTATATATCCAAGTGAGACTTGTGTTATATTAGTTAGTCCCTCACACATTAGTGGTGTATTAAGAGGATTGCCCTACAAAAAAACCTTTAAAAGCATCTTTGTCCAATAGTTAGAAGAGGGAGTTGTCCATAGTACCCCCAAAAAAAAAAAAATCAATACTTGATAATGCACAAAAGTAAGTTTATACAAAATCAATTAATGGATGAAGTAAGAAGGACTCAATACATGTAAACACAAAGATTGGGTGAGTTCGATCTAAGTGACCTACTCCACCGGAAAAGACTACGGTGACCGAAAAAACTTATTGCTTAAAAGTGTAGTTTGTTGGGATGTGTGTGAAGCCTCGCATGTGTAGGTGGGACCTACAAATTAAAAGGGAATATAGTCTTCATGGCGCCCCCGAGCAGACTTTGATGGAGGTGTCATTGCAAGGAGTCCTGATTAAGGCATCACCCTTGTGATGGAAGTGAGTGGTTCCATGATATTGACATAACAGACGAGGTGGTTGAGGCTTATGATGCGTACCCTATTTCCCTTTTTAAGATGAAAATTTCATTGATATAGTTATATACTAAAAGTTTACTTTTTGTAACATCCCGTTTCTGGAACACGTTACTTGATTCAATTGATCACAATAAACTAATAATATCTCCGAATACAAGGATAAAGCTCTAATTTTCTCAATAAATTTATAATCACAGTTTTAATCTCCAAATTTCAATAAATTTAAAAATTATATCAAGATTTGTCCATCTTAGATCCCTCAAATATCAACTCTAATCATTCTCTCCAAGATCATCCTGAAAAAAATATTAAAGGCGGGAAAGTATATAATATGATAAGAAATAATATGCTCAACGAGAAAAAGTATGAATGATCAAATACCAAATAATTAAATTGATAGATAATCACAGATAGAAGAATCAAGAATCCATTTCGATAAGTCACATTGCTCATTTTCTATCAATCATAACCTCATACTTGGTTCCTCTTGGTGACATGACAAGTGATACTTGAACATATAAATTCATACTCATAATAACTAATCATACTCCGCAGAGTTGTAATCACATTTTATCAATGATGTCCAAAGTACGCTTTGTACATGTACCAATTAATTCCAAAGTATTTAGCCCAATGTACAGGTCAACCGATAAAATTGACAAAATTTCGTATCAATTAGAATAATTAATAGGAATACTCTTTACAAAGAGATTTAAAAGACATGAACATATTGTATACTACCCCGTATCTCAAAATCATCAATAATTCTAACAGATGTGAAATTAAAAGTATTATGAACAAAATAGTCAAATTTGATAGCGATCTAAAATAAAATCACTGCTAAGTTTTTGACCATAAAATCTCATAAGTGTTTTTTTCATTCTCTGTCTCTTTTTTTTTTTCCCTCTATCTCTTCTTTTTTTCTCTCATTTCTTGCATGCATTTTGGCCTCTAGAACAAGGCTATTTATAGCTAAAGTTTTGCTTCAGATGTCACTTAGGTGACTTCACATTGATCACTTCATTTTGCATCACATGGACAAGTGTCCAAGTTTTTCTTTTCTTTTTTTTTTGAATGTCACATGTCACATTTTTCCAAACATTATATATTTGTACACGAGACATTTATTTTACATTCTATTATATAATTTGGATATTTGAATATTGATATGTTATTTTATTTCAACTCAAAATATGATCTATATTATAGTCATTTAACTCGTTTTTACGTAAATAATCTACATTTGAGGTTCATTTATTTATTTGAAATTTAAAAATAAGCCTTAATTATATAGAATAATAATTGAAGCTCTAATTAGCGTGTTAATGACAAATTTTTATACAAGTTGTCACAATCTACCCCCTTAAAAGAATTTTATCTTCGAAATTTGATATTAACCTCAAGAGTAAAATAAGTATGAGTACATTACACAAATATCTGCTGTGTATTCTGATACATTTTTTAACTCTTTACTATATAACCCAAAATTTTGATATAAATTCTAACTTATACATCCATCTAATGGGAATTAGTTGACTTATTCTGCACATTTCAAACTTCTATACCTACAATGAAAGCTGATAGTCTTACTTCCTACAAGACACATATAAGATCTGATACCTAAACTTTGATACCATTTTGTAATGTCCCGTTTCTGGGGTGCGTTACTTAATTAAATCAATCGATCACAATAAATCACAAATATCTCCGAATACAAGGACAAAACTCTAATTACCTCAATAAACTTATAATCGCAATTTTGATCTTCAAATACTAATAACTTTAAAAATTATATTAAGATTCACCCATCTTCGACCCCTCAAATATCAACTCTAATCATTCTCTCCGAGATCATCCTAAAAAAATATTAAAGGTGGAAAAGTATATAATATAACAAGAAACAATATGCTCAACGAGAAAAAATATGAATGATCAAATACCAAATAATTAAATCGATAGACAATCATAGATAGAAGAATCAATAATCCAATTCGATAAGTCACATAACTCAATTTCTATCAGACATATCCTCATACTTGGTTCCTTTTGATGACATGACAAGTGATACTTTAGTATATAAATCCATACTAATAATAACTAATCATACCCCGCAGGGCTATAATCATATTTTACTAATTATGTCTCAAGTACATTTTGAACATGTACCAATTAATCCCAAAGTATTTATCCCAACGTACAGATCAATCAATAAAATTGACAGAATTTCATATCAATTAAAGTAATCAATAGAAATACAAATTTCAGATAATCAAATAATACTATATGTAAATAGATTTGAAAGATAGAAACATATTATATACTACCCCGTACCTCAAAATCATCAATAAGTAGATGTAAAATTAGAAGTATCATGAACCAAATAGTCAAATTTGATTGCGATCTAAAATAAAATCATTGCTTAATTTTTGACCCTAAAATCTCACAATTTTCTCTCCTCTCCCTTTCCTTTTTTTTTTCTCTCCTTTCTTGCATGCGTTTTGGCCTCCAGAACAAGGTTATTTATAGCCAATGTTTTGCTGCCAACGTCACTTAGGTGACTTCACATTGATCACTTCATTTTGCATCATATGGACAAGTGTCTAAGTTTTGTCCAAGTTTTTCTTCTTTTTTTTGAATGCCACATGTCACATTTTTTCCAAACATTATATATTTGTACATGTGATATTTATTTTACATTCTATTATATCATTCGGATACTTGAATAATGATATGATATTTTATTTCAACCTGAAATATGACCTATATTATAGTCATTTAACTCGTTTTTACTTAAATAATCTAAATTTGAGATCCATTTATTTATTTAAAATTTAAAAATAAGCCTTAATTATATAAAATAATAATTAACGACCTAATTAGTGTATTAATGATAAATTGTTATACGAGCCATCACACTTTTTGTAGTAAAATTCGTTTTATTAATTAATAGAAATTTGATTTTTTCTTTTTATTGAGAATCTATGTGGACAAAATGTTTGTATTATATTTGATATATGATATGTATGTGTGTATTTTATTTTACTTTATAGATAATCTAGTATGTAAAGTTTGACCTATACACAAGAGACCAGTTTATCTAATCTTTGTATAATATGAATATAAACTCAACATCTTAGATGAAATTGGACACACCATCAGTATGATTATAGTGTAATATTCTGGCATAGTCTATCTTGACTATAGGAAACTGTTTGATGTCTCAGATTATTGTACTAGTACACTTTGTGTATTGGACATACCTATGTTGAAATTATTATTTTTTACTGATTGAATAAGATAAAAAATACTTCATGATTATTATGATTACTTATGCTCTTAATCTCGAAATATTTAATTGTCACGTGTATATAGTGATTGTCACTTTAATTCAATTAAAATTGAGATTCATATTGAGTCAATAAACTTGGTAAATTGAGAGACGATATTGTTTGTTTGGTAAAAATTAATTATTAAAGGAAATCACATCATAATATTTAAATGGGTTGATGATATCCTCTTTAGGAAACTCACAAGTTTTGTACATGTCAAACTCTGTAGGTGGATTTAATTATCCGACATAACAAATAAGTTGAGTGATAAGGTCTCAAGGAATAAAAAAAGTCAATTAAATATAATTATCAGTAATTTATTTAATTGATGGATATTTGTAATCTTAAACATGAGGAGATTATTAAATATATATTAATAAGGAGCTCGAAACATAATTTTGAGATAAGGTACAACAGATCAATAATAAATTTTCACTGGACTAACTTATTATTAATGGATTGTAGAATGTTTGTTCTGAGTTGAACATAGGAATCCTAGGCCCATTGGAAGTTCAACCCATATTTCTCCTTTGGATTTATGTCGTAGCCTATATATAGACGTCTAGTATCTCTAAATTAACATCACCTTGATTATTCACCTTTTGAGGGAGGCTGAGAGAGATAGCGGAAGTTCGAAGGTTCTTGCAGTCCATATTACATCTGAATTTTGGCGTTGGGGGATATACGACAGAAGATCGTGATGTTCATTGTGTTGTTTTTTGCTTCTGTCTTTAGATTATGTGTTCGTGCTGAAATGAGATCAATCTAGAGCGATCTCGAAGGTAAACCCTAGTTTTTCTTTGTATGGTTTTGAAGGCTTTTTTTTTTTGCATTTGATACATACTGTCAATGACTCTTGACATTTTCGTTTCCAACACTCACATGCGTCACTAGTAGATTATTTTTTCCAAGACGATGGGCTTGATCTGGGTCGGGCTGCATCTATGACCTAGACCTGGTTTGTATTTCTAAACTAGGCCTCTAAGTTGGGCTTGGTCTATAATTTTAGATTAGGCCTGGTTTGGTCCGGTCCAGTCCCATTATTTGCCCTATGCCCTAAGCCCAATGGGATTTGAGGGACAGGGCATTAGTAAGAAATCTTGTCCTTGTCCTCTTTTAACTAGTTAACTTTGATGAGGGAGAGGTAGTCACAATGGGGCTGTACAAGAGGAGTTGTGGGTGGCTCACGAGAAAATTGCACCTCTTGAGACTGAGTTTTTGGAGACAAAGACTAATTACGTGGGAGTAGGGTAGAGTTAGACCGAGCTTCTAGTCACTTGCGACAGAGCTGCTAAGCTGGAGACTGAGACTGCTTACATGAGAGAAGATGCAAAGTTAGGCTAATCTTTTGGCGATTCGCGAGATTGTCACTAAGTTGAAGACTGAGACTGTTTGCGTGTAAGCAGATGCATAGTTCAGTCGAACTTCTGGAGACTCGTGAGAGGGCTGCTAGCTAAGATGGAAACTAAGGTTCCTTGCATTTAAGCAAAGATAGAGTTAGGCCAAGCTTCTAGCGACTCACGAAAAAGTAGCTAAGTTGGAAATTGAGTTTGCTTGCATGTGAGTTGAGTTAGAGTTAGGCCGAGCTTTTGAAGACTCGGGGAGGCTCTCTCCTAAGAGACGGAGATAAGGAAGAAGATGACCATGAGGGAAGCTAGTGGGCGTTGGTGGGATAGAGATAGCGGAACATGGGCACATGAGGGGAGGGAGCCTGATGTGCGAAGAGGGGTGACACTAGGCACCATGGGCGCTACTAGCTGGGGACGCGATGTGGATGGTTCCAAGAAGAGTGAGGAGGTAGGCGCCTAGG
The DNA here is from genome assembly GCA_023539305.1 of Ilex asprella. Classification (NCBI taxonomy): domain Eukaryota; kingdom Viridiplantae; phylum Streptophyta; class Magnoliopsida; order Aquifoliales; family Aquifoliaceae; genus Ilex; species Ilex asprella. Next base: position 17,602,013 of record CM042193.1, on the reverse strand, counting down.
CAAGGGGCGGCGAGGCATGTGGGCGCACGGGCGCCAGACGTGCAGGTGCTAGACATTGGCACTGGGCGCCCGGTTGGCCGTTGGCACTAGCGCGGGTGAAGTATTTGAAAAGTATGAAGAAATGACAAAATTTTAAATGACTATAACTTTGTGCTCGATTTTCTGTATGAGATGATTTTTTTTTGAATTTGAGTATTTTTGAGATCTACCAAAATCAAACTAGTTTGGGAACCGAATTTTGCTAACAAATATTTGTTTTTCACTGAATTTGAATTTCAACTACAAATTAGTGAACAAGTAGAATTTTCATATACTATGTTCCATTCGTGGGAAAAGACAATCTTCATTCTGAATGGAATACTATTTCTAGTACCATCAAATGCTAAAATTGCTAGGATTGTTATTCTTTTCTACGTGAGGACTCAACTTGCTTAGTTTTGACCACATCCTCAGTGTACATGTATTTTTTGAGCTTTTGATAGTAATTCTAGCGTGTTCTTTGGCAGGCGCTTCAAAACTAAAATCATAAGAACGTGCCTTTATAGAGTTGAAGACATCACCGAGTTGGTTCAACACTCTTTTGATTTTTTCATCCCAGTGGTTGGGAATGCCTTTTGAATGGCCATTGTAGTGGCTCTTGTGGTCCACGTACTGATTTTTACCCTTATTTTCTTGGATATGAGGGTCACCAGCACGTAAGGACGAAGCTAACACGTGAGGAGGGGGAATTGGGCTGCCTGGGCACTGAGGAGGGATACCCTGGTGCTGAGGGACACCCTGGCGCCACAAATAGGAGCCTTTCTAGGGGGTTCCTTGGTGCCCTAGGCAAAGTGCCTGGGGTGTTTCCCCTCCTAGGAGATGGGGCACGACTCTTCTGGGGTGCTCGACGAGCATCAACTGGAGGATCTGTTGGTTTTGATTCACCAACAACTGCATTATCTCCAGTAGTTGTTGTTTGGCTACAAGATTTACCGTAGCAATGGGATTTGCTGGCAAGGGTGGGCCTCGTTGCAATATGGTTGATCATTATCTTCCCCTTGTTGATTTGTGGATCTAGTTGTATAGACATAAAATTGAAAGAGAGTTGGAAGAAATAGAAAGACTGTAGGGTGAAAACTTAGTCGTTTCCGTAGACGATGCAAAACTGATGATGCACAAAAATGAGTTTATGCAAAATCAATCAATGTATGAACTAAGAAGGGCTCAACACATGCAAACACAAAGATTGGGTGAGTTCGGTCTGGGTGCTTACTCCATTGGGAAGGGCTACGGTGGCAAAAAAATTTTATTGCTCAAGAGTGTAGTTAGTGTGCTGATATGTGTGTGATGTCTCCCATGTGTAGGTGAGACTTACTGGAGTTGAACCTACTGGAGTTGGGCGTACCGGTACGGCAAACTCTCTGGACAGCAGCCACGCTCAGTAGAATAATTCTTACAGAGGCTACTCCCCACGTAGATGCACATGGAATGCATACATGCAACATTCAACAATCCATCACACTCCAAGAAAAAATATGCATTCAATTTTAGAATTCTTCATGTTATGCCATGAAATGAGATGTGATTCACTCATGCAATTCAACTTCAGTTTTCCCGGCTCCTCAACACATGCTAGTGTCAATGTGTGTGAATCCATTATTTATGTTGAACATTGAATGACATTTACAATTTTAGGATATTTCTTTGGAGTGGATGTTCATGGACTTATACCAAAAGTCACCTAACCTACACGGAATTTATGAGCTTCCACCAACGGTTCTGCGTACACCGACACACTTTATCGGCTCTTATACTAACGGAGTGCGTCTTCAATCACCGAGTCTCTCACCTGAGGGATCTTCTAGTCCCTTCTTGCTACCCCAACCCAATTTTATCATGCAACCATGTGGCTCAGCTATACCTTCGGCCCAACTTTTTCAAGCCTTCCATCAATCAACAAATATGGTGTTGACGACCACCATGCACACACACCCATGTGATGCGATGTCTCGTGCATATGCAATGAAATGAACCATTTCTTATCAATGTTGAGTCTCATGTGTAATAAATGTCATAGGGACAAATTAACCCGCATATCATCATATTCCATGGAACTCTATTTCATGTGCATATAAGTTCCATAAATCATCATTATGCTCAATATATCAATAAGCATATATTTTTCACAAGTTATCACATAACTCACTCAAGCATGTTATTTTAATTACATCAAAATAACAACTTCAATCCATGCAAGACATTTTATCAAACACCTTCTATGCACCAATCATGTTATCACATAATGTTGTCCGCACACATCAAGTATCATTTTTTTCAAGACATTTAATCAAACACCTTAAGGGCACCCAAGTCATGAAATCACACAACATAGCCCACATAACATCAAACCTCAAGAAAATACTCAAGGACTTCCATTCATCAACATCAAGCTAGAAATTCATTTATGCTATTTCTAGGCTCGTTTTTTTATTTCCATAACTATAAACAAATTATATATATATATATACACATATCCTAACCATCCCTTATAGGCATTCTAGGGTAGAAGTGAATCCAAATAAGTGAAAGTCTACCTCTTGGAGCGTAAACCGAAGACTAGAAGCTCCAAGAACACCAACAAAGCCTCTAAATCTTGATTTCTCCAATGTCTCCCTTTCGGATCTTCGGTGAAATCCCTCGTTTTTGGTATGCAGACGTGTAGACAAACTTTAACTCTTAGCCCGGGACAATCCAAGCGACGAAACTTCGAAGATTGACGGAGAAAGGCTTGAAGATCAAGTTTTCTCTCTTCTCTCTCTATGGCCGGACAAACAAGGCTAAAAATGGGTGAAGAATATCTGATTTTTCAGATATTTACCCTTATTTATAATTTTAAATACTCGGCCCACGTCGCCCCACGCGTCCTTTGCTCGATCGAGTCAATTTTCTCCCCGAAATAATTTATTTAATCCCGGTTCAAGTTCAAATAAATTTTATTGGAACTTTTATTTAATTATAAAGAAATTCAAAATTTTTATTTTTAGGGACCTTTGTGAGGTCATCCGTCACCCAGTTGTCTCGAACAACGTGCAAAATTCGATTATCTCAGAATTCTACGAAATTCGACAGGGTGACTAGATTTTGCGATACGAATTCAACGAAGAAGTCTGTTGTGTCATGCGAGCTCTAGAACATGAGCATTTTAAATATGCATTATAGTGACAAATTACCATTTTTTAGAAAAAAATTAAATTTATCCGGGTTTTACACTTACAATTTATAAGGGAGTACAATCTTCATGACATTGCAAAGCGGGCTTTGATGGAAGTGCCATCGTAGGGAGCCATAATTAAGGCATCACCCTTAATTAGCATATGGCTCCGTGATATTGGCGTAACGAATGAGGTGGTTGACGCTTACAATGCGTATCCTGATTCCCTTCATAAGATGGAGATCTCATGTGCATCACTAATAGACTGAGTTTTTCAAGACGATAGACTTGGTCTGGGTTGGGCTGCACCTGTGACCTGGGCTTGGTTTGTATTTCTAAACTTAGCATTTGAGTTGGCCTTGGTCTATAATTCTAGACTGGGCCTGGTCTGGGTCGGGCTCGTCATTTATTGACATTTATTATTTTTGTAGATATTTTTATCACTATTGTGGGTGTTTTTTTTATCACTTTTATAGTACTGAAGAAAAATGATAAAAATAATTACTACAATAGTAATAAAAACACCACAAAAATGATAAATTACCCACTAAAATGCATATTTTTTTGTATTGAAGAAAATGATAAAAATAGCTACCAATGGAATTTGTGCTTGTGAAAATTATCGAGTAATCAGAGATAAAAAAAAAGACTCAAAAATTTGTACATGCTCAATATCATTTGATTGAATAGTTGACCCAACACCTTATTATTTGAAGAAAGTTTCTACTTCAATTGGTATTTTTTCATGAAAAACAGACATGATATAACAAATTTAGTATTTCACTAAGATTTTAAATTGTGATCATGAATTCAAGTTGATTATATTTCGTCTCTAAGACGTCGACAAAAGTATTAAAAACACACAAAAATAGTATATTACCCACAAAAGTGATAAACAAAATTTGTTATAAAAGTATCCACAAAAATAATAAATTTTTGAAGTTCGATACCAATTTTTTTTTATTTAGTATCCTAGTTAACTACATTAGAAGAGAGGAAGTTCATCGTATTCTTTCCAAATTTATTTAAAGCAAATTATAGTGAAAATGATGTGAGCCTCTCACCATAACATGATGCAACTAATTCCTACCTGTCAAAGCCCATGACAATCCCACCTTTTAAATTCTCCTAAAATCCCACTTACTCTTACCCACGTACAATTCATGAATTAACCATCCCTATAAAACCACATATTAATCTATTCATGCCCTTTCATGTATCGATCATGGCAACTGGTAATTTAATTTCGGCGCCGGAAAAACATATTTTTCGGAGCCGATATCCATCGGTTCCTGTGCCAGACAACATAACGTTGCCGGACTTTGTGCTGCAAGACTCTGAGTTTTACACGGAAAAGGTGGCGTTTGTGGACTCTGTCACCGGAAAAGAGTATACTTACGGCCAAGTGACTAGAGACATTAGAAGGTTCGCTAAGGCATTGAGGTCTCTTGGTTTGAGGAAGGGAAGAGTGGTGGTGGTTGTACTCCCAAATGTAGCTGAATATGCCATTGTTGCTCTAGGAATAATGGCTGCCGGCGGGGTATTTTCCGGCGCAAATCCATCGTTGCATGCATCGGAAATAAAGAAGCAAGTGGAGGCCGCTGATGCCACACTTATTGTCACTGGTGTACCAACTTACGAGAAGGTATTGGTTTAACGTCAATGCGTCATGAGCAAAGTTTTTTGAATCTATTAGAATTTTCGACCACTTTTGAGTAGTCAATACTCAATTGGCCTCTTGCTGTGTAGTGTGGTTTTTTCAGAATTTGATCATTTCATATTCAATTACTATATCACTGAATATAAAATGGTATTAACGAATTGAACTCAACTAAGAGTTACTTTTAATTACCGTACTTTCACTAAAGTTGCGCTGTGTTGGGAACTACAGGTTCAAGGTCTGGGACTACCGGTCATTGTACTGGGCGAAGAACGCATTGATGGCACAATACTTTGGGATGAATTGCTTGAAGCTGCAGACAGAGCCAGCACCGGCGATAGCATCACAGAAACCCTCCACCAGACTGATCTATGTGCCCTTCCATTCTCATCTGGCACCACAGGACTCTCAAAGGGTGTAATGCTGACCCATCGCAACCTAGTAGCCAATCTCTGCTCCACACTCTTCAGTGTGGGACCAGAACTGGTGGGCCAGGTCACCACACTGGGTCTAATCCCATTCTTCCATATATACGGGCTCACTGGAATTTGCTGTGCCACTCTCAGAAACAAAGGGAAAGTAGTGGTGATGGAGAGGTATGAGCTTCGGGCGTTTCTGAATGCACTGATTGAGTATGAGGTCACATTTGCGCCCATTGTGCCGCCAATTATTTTGGGGTTGGTGAAGAATCCTATAGTGGATGAGTTTGATCTGGGTAAGCTCAATCTCAGGTCCATCATGACTGCAGCTGCTCCCCTTGCCCCAGAGATTCTCAGTGAATTCGAAAAGAAGTTCCCTGGTGTCGAGGTCCAAGAGGTGAGAGAGTCATTCCATAAGTCTTCATTTCAAATGTAGATATATAATTATTATGATCTCATCCAAAGTATAAATGTATACGTCGAAATTAACTTCTTATTTGATCGAACTGAGTTAAATTTAGATGTAATTTAGTAAAATTGATTGCTAGTTCAGTTACTTGCATTAAGTTGGATAATCGAAGTAAAATTGAGTAAATGTGTAATGGACTGGATCTCAATTCAATCCAGTCTACTAATAATCTCTAATACTTGATTTTTCATTGCTAGGCATATGGAATGACTGAGCACAGCTGCATTACCCTTACGCATGGGGACCCGAATAAAGGCCATGGCATTGCAAAGAAACACTCAGTTGGGTTTATTCTTCCCAATTTGGAAGTGAAATTCATCGATCCAGACACAGCTCAGTCGCTCCCCAAGAACACCCCTGGTGAGATCTGTGTCAGAAGCCAATGTGTGATGCGAGGTACCAAGGACATTGCAACCATTTGAGTAATGGATGGCTAATATTTCTCTGCCACTGGAAATAAGTTTTTAAGGCTTTTTCTCATTGCCTTATGCCACCTGACCATTATAGGTTACTACAAAAATGAATATGAGACTGCCCTCACCATTGATGAAAATGGGTGGCTTCGCACTGGTGACATTGGTTACATTGATGATGATGGAGATGTTTTTCTAGTGGATCGCATCAAAGAATTAATCAAGGTCAAAGGATTTCAAGTAAGAAATGGTGCCATTACAGGTTCATATCATCCCCTACATGAAAACATATATAAATCTCAATGCAAAGAGACTGCATTGAGTTTCAAAAAAATCCAGAAAAGATAATGATAATTTATTGATCTTACACTGGAAGTTTGACAAACTTAAATTCTATGGTTTTTAAATATTTTGATTCACAGGTTGCTCCTGCTGAATTAGAGGGCATCCTTTTGAGTCATCCTTCGGTTGAAGATGCAGCTGTCGTGGGGTGAATATATGATCATCAAGCAACCTCATTTTTGTTGCTCTAGTGACTGACTAACAGAAGCCATTAATGGAGCTTAGAAGGCAAAATGTAACTCAGAATGCTCCTATTTTGCAGGCTGCCTGATGAAACATCTGGGGAGATACCAGCTGCATCCGTGGTGATGAACTCGAACGCGGAAGAGAGTCAACAGGAGATTATGGACTTCATTGCATCAAATGTAGCGCATTACAAGCGAGTGAAAGTGGTGCAATTTGTGGACAGAATTCCCAAATCGCCGTCTGGAAAGATAATGAGAAGGCTCATCAAAGAACAAATGCTTGAAAATATGAAGGCCAGCTCCAAAGCCCCTGCAACAAGAAGGCTTTGACAATGATACTATCTTGAATGACTTGAGGATGGATTACTTTTACCAGATCTATATTTACATCAATTAATCTTTTCTTCAATCTTTCCTTCTAGAATTTTGTTTGAATTCTTGATTTACAATCCCACGAGGAAATAAATACATGATTTATGGCAATCAGTATTCTTCTGAGGTATAAGAGATTGTGAAGTATGTTGTGTTTGAGGGTTTAATCCTAGGTTAGTGGATAGTAGCAGGTTATTACTTGTTAAAAAATATATAATTATACAATTATTTTAAAAGTTAAGGAACAATGTATTATTTTACAAGTATAATTACTTTTTGACATGACCCTTTGAGGAAGTCTCCTAAAATATTGATATTTGGATTTTAACCCCTGTAACTTTTTGGCCGAGCTCTATCTTGGTGGAGACAGATTTTCTAAAAGAAAAGCAGTTGATGACTTGGATTGGTTCTCGTGTCCCTTTAGTCCAACTTGTTCCACCCATCTCTTGGTTTTTTTTTGGTGGTTCCACTCCCAGCAGTTACAGATATGAGATATATAATAATGAGTTATAAACCTGGGATTACATTTTAAATAGAAGGCAACGGTGGGTGTGCTAATAAGCTCTCGCGGATAACCATTATTTATTCACTTAAGAATTAACTTAAGTGGTGCCAACATGAGTACACAAAAAAACTATTAGTTTATTGTGCTCAATACAACAAGTTGCGGGGATAAAACTATTATAATTCATATCTATACTATAAAACATGACAGATTTCGATAAATTTATTCGACAATTTCAAATAAATTCATCCAACGACCATTAATATCCCTCTCAAAATCATTCATATTGTACCGTATCTTCAAATACATGTTACACCAGTAAAATAATAAATCTGTCTCAATCGATTAGCCCCCCACTAGTTGCCCACCCAAGTGTGCGAAAAAATTATCCCAAAAATTTTAAAAAATAGCAATGATTAAGGGAACTTATATTAATTATGAGTTTTAATGTTATATACAATTTAATTGTAATTTATTAAATTTTCAAGTTAAATTCTCAAACTAAGTACAATTAGCATTTTATACAAAAAAAAAATAAAGGTGTTTGTAATTAGGGCTGATAATCGATTCGAGCAAGTTGAGTTCAGATCGTTTTGGGTTTTGTTCAAACTCGACTTGTTTTTCAAATGAGTCGAGCTTGAATAATTTTTTAGGTTTATTTTTCGTAGAATTCAATTTATTTATATGTAAAATAATCATGTTATTTGGGCTCAGCTCATTTAAATAATTTTTTAGATTCGTTTAAAAGAACAAACTCGACAGACTTAATTCGAACTACCAAAACACGACTTGATTATCAATTATATTTTTAGTTGGCCGAGCAGCACAAATTAAAAAAAGATATGTTGTCCTCTATGAATTGGGACACATTATAATAGATGTAAACATAATGGAAACAATATTATTTTTTATTAATTTTGTATGGAACACAATAAAACTAATTTCAAGTTTTAGGGGGTAAAATGCCATTTACAACCCCCTCCCAGACAAAAATAAAACCCCAATGCAACACCAAATTTTCAACCACCAAACTCTTTAATTATACAATTTTATTATAATCGTTAGATTAACACTTGAAACTCTTTAATCATTTTATACGAAGGAGGAACACCCTTCCCTCCAAAATAAATAAATAAATAAATAAAAGTAGTTAAAAAGCCTTTGAAGATCCCATGTCACTTATTTCAGTAATTGTCACAAGAACCAATTTGACTAGACTGTAATCAGGGCAAAAAAAAAAAACACAAGTTCCTTTTGAATTCTTGTCCTGATCTATGTTGGCAAGTGCAAGTGTGTGTTTGTAGCTGAAAACTCTTCAGAAGATGAATGCAACAGAGAACTCCAAGCAGTTATCTCGAAAAAGAGTCTTATCTTACTTGAGATTCTTTTTTAAATTGATGGAATTTTAATTCTGTCAATATTTATCAATTGTTTCACTACTCAGAACTTATAATTTGTTATATATTGCAATTGAAATTGCTGATGAACAAATCTGATTATGCACAATCAAATCAGTAGAGTGTATGGAGTAAAGTAATTAATAAGACAATCAATAATAAAAGAAAAAAATTGGGTGGCTGGTCTGAGGTGACCTAACCACTGAAGGTGGCAATGATGACTAGAGACGATGCCCTAGGCATGGTAGGCGACAAGCTAGGCAACGGTTGGCGCAAAAATGCAAGTGCTGGCGCAGAGAGGCTGGTGCAGGTGCAGGGGCGTCGCCTGCTGGCGTGGCTGGCGTTGGGGCACTGTCCACTGTCGCTGGCATTGGAGCTGACGAGCTGGACTTCGAGTAGCTATTGTGCGTCAGAGAGTAGCAAACTGATGCCTTTCAACTAGGTAAGATGATTAGGCTTGCCCTTCACATTTCTCGTTATTTTTGGCACCCTTCTTTTCTTCTTACATTGTCCTAATTTTTATAGCCACCCGATTTGGTGGTAGGGGTACGATGACGAATACTATGCAGGCATCGCAATGAGGCAAATAAGTTGTTGAAACTGATGGGTCGAAGGTAACCTCGATTTTTAGCTCAGTTGATTGTGATAATGACATGAGTAGCATTGCATCTTTATTCTGTATCCCTCCTGTTGTTTTGTGCCGGTGGGTCGAGAATGATGAGCTAGTGTGTTATGACTCCTCTAGGGAGATTGTTTTCTACGAGGATGTCTTCGAGGTAGGATTGAAGTTTCTTATGCTTAGACACATTAGCTAGATTCTAGGTCATTTGTTGCTTGCTTCGAGGAGGTTGACTCCAAACGATTGGAGGGTTCTTCTGGCGTTCTTTTCATTATGGTGGCTAGTTCATGGCGATGAGGTTTCTTTCCCTTTCAAGAAGTTCTTGGCATTGTATATGCTTTTGGATAATCATACTCCTCATCAAGGATGGTATCGTTTTGCTTCAAGGTCGGGCAAGCTGATCACTAGACTACCCTCGAACTGTCATAGTTGCAAGTCCAAGTTTATCTATGTAGGAGGTGAGTGGGCTATCGAGGAGGATCGTGACTTAGTGCCTTCGAGGTGGGATATTGCTCTGAGGACCAAGCCAATCCCCTTACTTTTATGCTTGAATGTCATATGTCGTATTTACCACATATTTGGTTCCTTTGCAGCTTCATTTGTATTATTAGAGGATCAAGAAAGCAAGCTTCAGGCTACGAGGAATCATCCTACCAAGTAATTTGCAGCCCTTATGTCTACGTCGGGTCACTCTAGAGCCTCCCTTAGACAGAAGAGGAAAGGTATTTGATCCTTTCAATAAATTTGATGACATATGTAAATTCTTCTTCTTATGCCAGTTCCACATGTACTACTCTTGATAGAATGATAGTGGAGCCTCATTATGCTCCCCTCTTCCCAAGAGGTTGAAGCTTGATGCCCCTAGTGCTTCTCGGTCGAGGTCCGACGACCATGCTATTTCCTGAGAAGTGGGATCCAATGGTACCCCTACTTCTTCTCAGCACGCAACCCGTTCGAATGCTAGGGTTAGCTCTTCTATTACTTTAGGGACTAAGACTCATGTGCGGTCCTCTGCAAGGACTAGAGCTCCACGCAGCTATCTTGCTTCCAACAATGACTCGATTTCCATGCTGTAGGATGTGAATCTAGCCAAATAGCGACTTTAGAATTTTGTGACGGCTGCGGACATTATAGAGGTGAGCTCTTAAGGTCTAGAGAGCATTATAAATACCACGAAGGAGGGATTCGCTAGGGTATACTTCTATTTAGTCTTGGTTTTTGTACTTTTTATTTTTATGTTCTGCCTTTTGGATGCTTATAGGTGGCTGCTACCTTTCCCTACCTTTTTCAATGAGGCATCAAGGGCTCTGGCAGAAGAGAGACAGGCACAAGAGGTTGTTGAGACAGTTGAGGTTGGCTCATGAGAGAGATGCACTTCTTAAGGCCGAGCTTTTAGCATCCTGCAAGAGGGCCGCCAAGCTGGAGGTTGACAGAGAGACTGCCTGAGCGAGAGCAGAGATAAAGCTGCGAGCGGCCAGTGGAGGGTTGCAAGAGCTGAGACAGAGCTACAGATAGCTCGGGAAAGGGCTGACATGGTAGAGGCTGACCTGTGAGTAGCTCGTGAGAGAGCCACAAGTAGGGCTGTTAATCGAGTTGCATTCAAGCCTAATCGAACTTTTATTTACATATAAACTAGCTGGCTCATTTAACTATTTACACTTAAACGAGCCTAAAAAAATGTTCAAGCTCGGCTCGTTTAACAGCCCTAGCCACAAGGGCAAGGACTCATTTCATTGAGATGAAGAAGAGGAGGGAGGCTACTGAAAGGGCCATTGCAAGCGCTTTTATTAACAGTTATAAGGAGTTTAGTGGGAAGGCCTTAGCAGCTTTTCCTGATATTGATTTCTTTAGCTTCGTCCCATATGAGACACTAGGGATAGATAGTGATAAATAGAGTTTTGATGAGAGTGCATCGGGGAGCTGATGAGTCCCAAGCTACAGATCCTTTGCATGTACCAAGGGGTCCAATTACTAGAGCTCAGGCCAAGAAAATCAAAGTAGCAATGCAAGGGTTTGTTCAAGCAAGCATGGCTGAATACTCCACAGACTCAAGTAACTCCACCTTATCAAAGATGGGCTTAAAAGAAGTGGAAGCATGTGAAGTATATTTGCTACAAGCTAGGAACGAAGAAGAGCTTGAAGCTAGACCCTATCCTAATGGCCGAATCACAAGGCCCATTAGGCCGAACCTTTTGGGCCAGATTTGACCCCAAATATGGCCTAGAATTGTCATGCATTATGGGTTGTCAAAGAGTCTAGAATTATTTCTCAAATCTCGTGCTATTATCTTTCCAAAACTTGTGATGATTATGGGAAGATCTTGAGGATATCTTTTCAAATCTTGTGAAGATTATGGGAAGATCTTGGGGATATGCTTGGAGAAGGGTCAAAGATTGGGAGCTTCTTATAACAATCATGGAAGTAATATGATGACCAAATGCTACTATTCTATGAAGGATTATCTTCTAGAATAATCTACATTAGTTATGTTATTACCTTTATTTTAATTTTTGGAGTTACTATTCATGCCTTCCTTGGAGGCCGAGTTTAATCTACAATAATTATGTTATTTTCTATATTTAAGATTTTAGTAATTATTGTTCATGCCTTCCTTAGAGGCCAAGTTTTGTAGCCTATAAAAATGTCATTTAGTGCAATGAATAAAATATCAATTATTTTGAGAGCAACAGCTTTGTGAATTGAGAGTTTTCTCCTCTTGTTCTTTTGTGAGCACTCTGCTTATCAAAGGTTTGCAACCTTTGTGAAGCCTCTTTGCAACCAAGGTTTCTCGAGGCAGATTCTCATTGGACCTTGGGTTTTGAACCAAGGTTTTCTTGAGACAAGTTCTCATTGGGTCTTGGGAATTTTTTCCTTTTCAACTTGAATTTTGACTTTCTTGGGTTTGAATCAATTTGTTTGTGGGTTTAAGGAGCTTATCTCCATGGGTTTACATCAGGAGCAGTAAGCGATCGTCGGGAGTATGGAGACTTTTATCTTTGCTTGTCTACCTTTTTGTTGTTAGGTTATGTTCTGATTTTTGTAAGTTGTTTACAAACATCTATAGAATCAAAGAAAGATAGTTTTAGACAAAATAATCTTTACGAAGTTTTATTTCATAATTGAAATAATAGATAACAAAATAAATTAACTAAACTAACAAATGAAAAATAAAATAAGAGTCACTGGCTTGTACCCTACTATTGATAATACCTCTTCAGGTGTTCGGTGTTTCATAGATGGGCCAAGGCTTTCCCTTCAGGGTTTTGAATTCTATAGGTGTCTGGTCTTACAACTTTTGTCACGATGTAAAGTCCTTCCCAATTCGGGCCTAGCTTATCTTCTCTAGAGTCCTTGATGGATAAAATTATTTTCTTGAGGTATTGAGTATAGGGCGTCTAAGATTGATGTTGTAGGTAGAAAGGCAATCCAACACTATGAAGTTCACCATAATGGTAGAGCTTATTGTTGCTGTTTGTGCAGTGACTGGCAGAGTGATGAAACCTAAGGGATACACATTCTCTATCGAAAATCTAATGAGGGGCATCCTAATGGGTTGTAATCTCTCCCTACTAAGATGGAGGCTATCATAGGCTGATGAAAATAGGATGTTGATGGAGCTTTCACTGTTTACCAGAATTCTCTTAACCTAGTAGTTGGCTACTGTAACCCCCCTTAACTTTTGGCTCGGCATTGGTATGGGGCTGCTTCACCCAAAGATGTCCATGCCTTAGACAAATTGGGTTTCGCTTGAGGAAACAAACCCTTAGTGCCAAAGATGTTTCCTAAAGGACTTGGAGTTGTATTTTGTTGAGTTACAATAGTTTGGCAAAGATTCATTTCGCATGCAGCGACTATGCCCCAGGCTTAGGTTATTATGACTCGGTTCATAGTACGTCTAGTGTTGTCACTATGTTTTTGCTTCATAACATTATTATACAGGGTGCTCTGCCAAGGGGTGGCAAGCTAGCTTCCCTAGGGACCTCTATACATGGAAACAAGGCACGACCTTAACAAATGCTAGCCATGGGAGGAGGAAATGCATTCCAAAGTTTGAGACCCGAGATACGGGACCGATGATCAGAGTAACCCATCGTTGGCGGAAGCCCCATGCATTACTGAGAGAGGCAGAACATGCATGGGCACGTGTGCATGACCAATGGGTGAGACAACTCGTGCATGGTTATGATTGAGCACAATCAGTGGGTTAATTGAAGACCCATGCATGGCTGGGTGAGGCAGCTCATGGATGGGCACAAGCAAGCATGCAAACAAAACTAGCTGGGTGATTTGAATTATGGGACAATGTTAGCTTAGAAGACCAAGCCATGGGTTGTGCATGGATAGGCATGATGGGAAGGCTAATCAAGTGTTGTGGGTATGTAAGGAAGACAAGTGCACAACATCTGATGGGTTCTAAGCAGTTGTGACATGTACACTATAGATGGTGGCAGTTTCAAATGGTTGTTGGCATGTGTATGGCATGTGAAGGCAATTCTGTGCAGAATGCTGGCATGTGCACAATATAAGTATTGCTGGCATGTGCACTCAGCATGTACAACAATTGAGGGCAGTTGTTGGCTGGGTTAGCCAACAATTACAACTACCCCTTGCCTTGACCATCAACTGTGGGAGTGATTTTGTGGGAAAATCTGGTGTACCTTTGTAGTTGCCTAGGTGGTTGGGCTTGTAACTGCCACCTTGTATGCTATAAATAGGTATGCTGGGGTCTGTAGTGCACCAAAAGAGAGTTGTGCACATTTTCATAAGCAGGCTCTTGTCTGAGTGTTCCTTCAGGCTTTGTTGAGAAAGAAAAAGGTTGCGCCATTGGCCTGTAAAACTTGTATGCGCTATGTGTTTGCTTGTTGTGCCTAAATTGTACTCATTGTGTACAATTTTGTGAGCGTTTATGTGCATAGACTAAGATTGAGTGAGGATCTCAGTGCCATCACGAGATAAAAATTTGAGTGGAAGATTGACCCCGTGACAATTGGTATCAGAACTTTAGTTTCTGATCATGGCTGGTGGAAACGCTGTTGAACTACGTGAATATGTGATTCGTCTAAAGGATTTTCTAGGCATCCATGCTGGTGTTTTTGAAACCAGTGTGTCTGTGCAGATGGTGGAATATGCTGCCCAGAGAGAATTGCCTTCGATAGCTTTGTGAAGGCACCAATGCTAAGATGATGACGATGATGAAGGACGTTCTGCCCCTTACCAATGCTCACAAGACAAACCTTGAGAATCTTGAAGATGAACTGACCCTAGTGAAAAGGGTCATGCATTCTCGACTTGGTGCAGGTGAGACTTCTTGAAAAATCAAGGTCCCTAAATCTAAGGCCTTTGGAGGGAGCCGGAGTGCCAATGATCTAGAGAGCTTTCTATGGGACATGGAGTAGTATTTCAAGGCTGCTCATGTGCCTGCAGGAGAGAAGTTACCATAACTGGCGTGTACCTTTTCGGTGATGCCAAGCTCTGGTGGCCAACCCGAACTAAGGACGACATTGTTGTGGGACGAGTCAGAATAAAGCCGTGGAAGACGTTAAAGAAAGAGTTGAAGGATCAATTTCTTCCTAGCAATACGATGCAGATTGCTAGGGAATTGTTCAAGAAACTCAAGCACATTGAAACTATTCGTGATTGCGTGATCAATTTTAGTTCTTTGATGTTAGATATCAAGAACATGTTCAAGGAAGACAAGTTCTTCAATTTCATGTTTGGTTTATAAGGTTGGGAATAGGCTGAGTTGCGTAAGTAGAGGGTGCGTGATTTGCTGACTGTCATCGCTGCTACGAATGACCTGGTTGACTTCAAAACGAGCAACAATCAAGGCCCTTTTGACAAGAAAAATAGGGAAGAAGGTGGCAAGAAAGACCGCTCTAGTACTTCTAAAGACACAGATGAGGCGGATTGGAAGAAAAAGATGAACGAGGGTGATTCTAAAAATTTAGACAGCAACCAGCAAAAAAAGGGTTTCGATTCTGGTTTCTTTATTTGTAATGACCCTTAGCGTGCCCGAGACTGCCCCAAGCGGGAGAAGTTAACTTCCTTTGTCGCTTAAAGCGGAGATACCAGTGATGATGATTACCCCACTTTGGTTAATCTTCTATAATTGTTGAATGCAATTTCTTTGGGAAAGATTCATCAAGCTTGTAAAGATCTGAAGTTTGTATAGGCTTGGGTGAATGAGAAAGAACGGTCATCGTGGACATGGGTGCCACCCATAACTTCATTTCGTAGAGGAAAGTGGGAACATTTAGCCTACAATTAGATGAGTGATCTGACAAGCTCAAGACTGTCAATTCAGGAGCAATTCTAGTGCATGGAAATGCAGAGGCGGGCCTGAAATTTGGTTTGTGGGAAGGCCGTGTGAGCATGACAACTATACCTTTGGATGACTTCGATGTCATCCTTGGGAACGAGTTCTTCGTAAAGGCCAAAGTGGCACTGATGCCACATCTAAATGGAATGCTGATCTGAAATGATGGAGTAGTGTGCTTTGTGCCTACAGAGAAGGTGGCAGACCAAAGCAAAAGAGATGACAAACGAAAAGTGGAGTGGATGTTGGGTTACAGGAAGGAAAAATGACATATCTTTTAGCCTTGGTGGGGAACAAACCTGTTGAGAAGGTTAAAATGTCTGGGTTGGTGGTAGAATATTTGAAGGAATGTGCTGAGACTTTGCCTCCAAAGCTCCCTAAGGACCTTTTGCTCAGATGTGGAGGTGACCACAAAAACGAGCTAGAGCGTGGTGAAAAGCTTCCAGCTCGTCTCCTTGATCAGATGTCAGTTGTGGGATAACAATTGTCTTTTGCCCATGGAGGGGCGAGACAAAGGATTGGATGTTCTATTGCATATGGTGTTATTGCTCGTTCTAAGCAAGAGTTGCTTGAATAATCAAAGGATAGCTTCATTAAAGCTGCTAATCGGAGGAAGAAATTTGTTGATCTTGATAATATCAAGGAGAATCAGGATAACCTATTGACAAGGACGTCGAACTCTTTTGGTGGGGGTGATTTTTTACCCCCTTAGCTTTTTGGTTCAGCGTTGGCATGGGGCTGCCTCACCCAAAGGCGCACATGCCTTAGCCAAATTAGGTTTTGCTTGAGGAAGCAAACCCTTAGTGCAAACGATGTTTCCTAAAGGACTTGGAGTTGTATTTTGTTGGGTTACAATGGTTTGACAAAGACTCATCCGGCATGCAGTGACTATGCCCTAGACTTAGGTTAATATGACTCCTCGGCTTAGAGTACATCTAATGTTGTCACTGCATTTTTGCTTCATAACGTTATTATAGGGGGTGCTCTGTGAAAGGGTGTCAGACCAGCTTTTTTTTTTTTCTTTTTTTGACAAAAGAAAATTTTATTTATTCACAAAATAGGAAATTACAAGAAGCAACAATAAGGCACAATCGCCTTTCATCACAACCAAAAAAAGCAAGGCATATGCGCCTTTCAAAATAACGAAACTCAACAAGACTCAACAACCTCTTAGCAAGACTCATATAAAGCAAGTTATACCTTCTTGTCCAAAACCTTCATCAAAATCATCTTCTTCCTTCCAAAGAATTTCAAACAAATCAACACTAGTCTTCAAATGCAAAAACTCCAGTAACAACAAAACAAACTATTAGCCCTTATCATAAAAAGCCACCATCTTCTTTTTCCGCAAAACAGGTAGTCCTTGTTGATCAGAAAACAAAGCAAGACCAACTTCACAAGGAAAATTCAAACCCATAGAGAAATCCACAGACCTCATACACAAAACAGCCCGACCAGCCAGCCTTTTTGCAACTGTTCTCTTCACGAAATACATGAACCAATTGATATTCATTCAAATTATTCAAAAAAACTCTAATCTGTCTCAAGTAACCTAGACAAGTCCAAGGACAAGAACAGGCCCCCAAAACAGAATTAACCAAAACCAGTGAATCACATTCAATTACAAGACCATAGCAAGACAACCCATATTGTGTAATACGCTGCAAACCATCATACAAAGCTCGAAATTTAGCCATCATATTCGAATATTCCCCATAAAAGAAAAAGCTAACACAACTTTCCACCATTCATTCCTCACCACTACACCCCCTCCTACAATTCCATGATTATTATGAGAAGTCCCATCAGTATTAAGCTTTAACATACCCACAACTGGACCAACCCATTTCACCCAAACACACTTCAACAAAATATTACCAGAAAGCTCAATTTGCAAAAAAACACAAGAAAGCTTTACCCACAACATCATCTAGAACTTTAGGCTTCACATTTCTAACTTGATATCTTAGAATACTATAAATTCTCACAAACAAGGAATAAGAATATAATTTTCCCTCCCCAGTAACTCTCCTACACCTTTCTTTCCACAACTGCCAATAAATAACCAAAGCAAGACTTCTAAGAGAGCCATGACTTAAAGACTTCTTTTTAAAAATTCTGCACAGTCTTTGAAACCTCACCAAAGTATTCTCATCTTGTACAAGTAGAAACCTACCAAACAAAACAAATTTACCCCAAATCACCCTAGCATAGGAGCAATCCACAAACAAATGATCATCATTTTCCAAATTCTGATAACATAAACAACATCTGCTCACAATAGCCATTCCAATATGCATAAAATTTGAGTCTAAAGGCAAAGCCTTCTTCAATAACTTCCATCCAATAAGTTGGGCACTTGGAGCAGCTTTGACTTTCCAAATCAAAGAAGCAAGATCATCCACGACACCCTGCTCTCTAATGAAACCCCAAGCCAACTTAACAGAAAAATCCCCAAAAGAAGAACATTGTCAAATAATTCTATCTACCTCTTCTGATAAAAAAAATCCCAGAATTCAAGACCTCATCCTTCAAATTGTCAGACAAACCTCCTTCCATATTAGAAAAACACAATTGAGCATTGACAAATAAATCAACAACTTTAGGATAAACTCAGGGCACAAAATTCATTCTACCAATCAGAGTCCCATTACCTGTCCAGTTGTCACAGAAAAAATCAGCATCTCTATCATTTCCAATCAGAACCCTGGAACTAGTAATCACCTTCACAAAATATGATCTTAACATCTCAAAACCAACTGCATGATATCTCCCCAAACACCTCAATAAAATCTTCCACTTAAAAAATTTAGAGCTAAACACTTGAGCCCATAGAGAAGAGCCCCTTAACAAATTCCACACTTATTTCATATGGAAAGCTACTTGCACCTCTTCAAATTTTCTCAAGCGCAGCCTCCTCTAACTTAGGCAAGGTAATTCTATTCCAAGCAACCTAATGCCTCCTCTTCACATTCAATTTATTGGACCATACAAAGCTGGCCATCAAGGAATTCAATTTAGAAATCATAGTCTTAGGCAGGTTCAAATAGGCCAGCAAATGCATAGGAACTGCACATAGAACATACTGCACCATTAAAACTCTCCCTATACAAGACAATAACTTGGTATACTAACCCTCTAATCTTTGTCAAAAATGCATAATAAGCCCTTCTAAATAACTAACTCTAACCACTTCCTTGAATAACATGACACCCTAAATAGGTAAAAGCACAAGATTTCACAAGAATTCCATCTAACCCAAATAAAACATGCCTTCTTTCCACAGAAATAAACTTAGAGCAAAACATAGAACTCGTAGGTAGAGTAATTATCTACCTTGAACTCCCCTCATACAATTTTAAAAAATCCATTAAATTCTTCAGAGATCTCTTATTCCCCCTAAAAACACCAATGTGTCATCAACAAACAAAAGATGGGTAACTAATAAAGCACCTCTGCCCAAATGATAATGTTTAACCAACCCTTGATTAAAAATTCTTCGTAAACTCCTACTTAAAACCTCCTCAGCCAAGATAAAAAGGTAAGGGGACACATGTTCCCCTTGCCTTAATCCCCTTGAAAAAAGAAATAAGCCTCTCTCACAACATTAACAGTCACAGAAAAAATTTGATTCTCCAAACAGTTGGACAAAATTTGAACAAATAGGGAGGAAAAACCAAAATAATACAACACCTTCAATAAAAAATTCCACTAAAGCATATCATAGGCCTTCATCATGTCCAATTTAAGCATCATGTTACCTGCTTCCACTTCCTTATTCAACTCCCTCACCATCAACTGAGCTAAAGAGACATAGTCACCACTATTCCTCCCCTTAACAAAACTATGCTGCTTAATCGAAATCAGTTAAGGCAAGAACCTAGATAGTCTCTTAGTCAAAAGCTTAGTAAAAATCTTATATAAAAATTACATAAGCTAATTGTAACACCCCACCCTCCACATGACATAATATTGTCTGCTTTGGGCCTACTGGTCCTCACAATTTTGCTCATCCTAGTACCCCTGAAAAAAGACCTTATGCCATGTAAGGCGAGAGACTTACTTATAAGCCTAGAAATTTTTTCCTCCCTAACTAATGTGGGATACCAGGATCTCATAATCCACCTCCTTAGGGTTGTACGTCCTTGTGCAGTAGCTCGCCAATTACCTGCCCGTCCACTCACTACATTCGAGCACGACAGGGCCCCACACTCGATTCAGGTGAGAGTCGGCTCTGATACTAATTTATAATACCCCAGCCTCCACATGACATAATATTGTCCGTTTTGGGCCCATTAGCCCTTACGATTTTGTTCTTTCCAGTACCCTTGGGAAAAAGCCTTATCCCTTGTAAGGCGAAAGACTTATTTATAAGCCCAACAACTTTTTTCTCTCTGACAGATGTGGGATGCCAAGATCTCACACTAATGGTTCAAAAATCAGAGAAAGAAATAGGGTTAACCTTGTTAGGGATCAAAGAGAGCAGTGTGGCATTTACTGATCTAGGTATATTCCCACCCCTCAATAAGAAATGTACTGCCTTTACCAACTTATCCCTTATAACACCCTAAGCCCCTTGAAAACAATTGACTAGATAAGCCATCAGCACCTGAAGATGCGACATGCCATGGGAGCCCTAGGGACCCCTACACATGAAAATAAGGCATGATCCTAACAAATGCTTGCCATGGGAGGATGCAAGGCATTCCAAAGTCTGAGAACTGAGATACGGGGTCGATGATTGGAAGGCCCCGTCATTGACAGAAGTCCTATGCATGGCTGAAAAAGACAGCAAATGCATGGGCCTGTGGACATGATAATGGGTTAATTGAAGACCTATGCATGGATAAGTAAGACAGCTCATGGATGGGCATGATTAGGCACAAACAGTGGGTTAATTGAAGATCCATGCATAGCTGGGTGAGGTAGCTCATGCATGGGCACAAGCAAACATGCAAGCAAAGCTAGCTGGGTGCCTTGAATTATGGGGCAATGCTAGCTTAGAAGACCAAGCCACGAGCTGTGCATGGTTAGACACGAAGGTAAGGCTAATTTGGTATTTTGAGCTAGCAAGGAAGGCAGGTGCATAACATGTGAGGTGGTTCCAAGTAGTTGTGATATGTGTACTGCAGATGGTAGAGGTTCCAGATGGTTGCTGACATATGCATGGCATGCAAAGACAGTTTTATGCAGAATACTAACATGTGCACAATATGAGGAATGTTGGCATGTGCACTCAGCATGCACAACAGTTGAGGGCAGTTGCTGGATAGGTTAGCCAACAGTTGCAACTGCTCTTTGTAATAACTAGCAAATTTAGGAGTGATAGAGGGACTCAACCATCATCAATAGACTGGAGGTGACTTTGTGGGCGAATCTGGTGTAACTATGCAATTGCCTTGGCTGTTGGGCTTGTAACCACCACCTAGTATGCTATAAATAAGCATGCGGGGGGTCTGCAGTACACCATAAGAAAGTTGGGCACGTTTTTGTAAGCATACCATTGGATGAGTGTTCCTTTAGACTTTGTTGAGAAAGAAAAAGGTTGGGCTATTTGCCTGTAAAGCTTGTGTGTGCTATATGTTTGTTTGTTGTGCCTACATTCTGTTCATTGTGTGCAATTCTGTGAGCATTTGTGTGCATAGGCTGAGACTGAGTGCAGATCTTAGTGCCATTCTGAGGCAAAAATTTGAGTAAAAAATTGACCCCATAACAACTACCATCACGGTTAACACTAAAGGTTCATCATAGGGGTGTTGGATCCCTTCGAGATCCTTGTCTGAGAATGATATAATCTCCCATTCCCCGTGCCTATGTGTCTTTGTTAGGCAAGGGTCATCTGACTCTTCCTATTTAACTCTCATGACATGCTATTTCCTAGCTGAGTTAGAGTCACCTCCTTCTCCTAACCCTCCAAAGATCATCTGGATTTCTCCGAGGGGCTGTTGGTGCTCACTGTCATCCTTGTTCAGGCCAAGTGGTTGAACTTGTCCTCTACCGATAACGTACTGTCGCAATTAACTACGCTGTAATAGTTCCTCAATCTGCCTCTTGAGTTCAAAGCAACGTAGTGTTGTGACCATGATCGCGGTGGAAACAACATTACTTGTTTGAGTTCCTATGATTCGGGGAAGATTTCATTTTTCCTGGCCAACGTATTGTAGGATCATTCTGGATTTGAAGCAGGATATGCTTAACTGAAACATTGAGCGACGTAAAGGCTTGGACTCTCTCAAAGGAGTGGGACCAAGGCGGTCCTTGATGGACACTATTTTCGTCCTTTTTTTCTTACTTTTGGCTTCTCTTCTGTCTTCGCGAGTATCTTTTCTTTTCTCACCCCAGCAGGTGGACTCACCTCACCTGTCATTGGTGACATCATCGACATTCATTTATACTTTTTTGCCCTAGATAACAGCTCATACTTGCTTGTTGGTGGTTTTTTCAAAATAGAAAACATAAAACATGATGAGCGCAAACCTGTGATAAAGACGACCATGATAACCTTATTTTTCATGAGGGATAACTATAATTGGGGATACACAATATCTTGGAGTCATGGTTATCCTTGACAATTTCTCTCCCATGTGCGCTGACTTTTCCTGAACTCTTGAGATGTGGGCTGGACCTAATCCATGAACTAGGCCTGAGCTTTTTTGATTATTCATGCTTAACACATGATCTGGTCTCGTCATAAATTGTATTTGAAATGATTGTACTCATTAATTTGAAAATATATTTTATTTTTATTGATTTAAGTTTTTAGTTGAAATTGGAAAAAATCCAAAAAATGTCAGTTGCTGCAACATATTAGAGATAAGCAATGTCGTCGTAAAAAAATTTGTGATCATGATTTGTCATTGCAATACTTTTTGAGCCATTACTTATTATGTCTTTAGATCATGAATATCCCATGGTTACCTTTTTTTTTATGTGAAGTTATGTAAATGTTTGATAAATTACCACTAAAAATATATCATGGGATAACTATTGATGATTTTAACAAAATACATGAAACACACACACACACACACATATTTGATTATGAAGGGCATATTTTGTGAAAACTCGTATATAAAATAATCATTAGCACACTAATTTAGGTCGTCAATTATGATTCTACATAATTAAAGATTATTTTTTAAAATAAATAATTAATTTTTATGAACAAATGGATCTCAAATATAGACTCTTTGAATGAAAACGAGTTAAATGATTATAATATAGGTCAAAATTTTGTATCATATATAAATATAAATATCTATACATGTATACATATAAATGTAAATTTTTGGTTGTGAAAGGACCAGTGTCCTGTTGAAGAATTTTTCTTGCAAGATTTGGAGGATCAAATGGGATTTGAAAACGTGCACAAAAAAAGAGAGAGAAAGAGGACAAGTGTCCATAACATGCTTGGAGACCAAGCAAAAGATGGCTATAAATAGCCTACATCTTCGGCCTTTATACAATACACCAAGGAGAAGAAAAGAAAAGGGGAGAGAGGAAAGAAGAGAAAGAGAGATAAATTATGAGATTTTGGGGTCAAAAATTGAGCGGTGATTTTATTTTAGATCGCTATCAAATTTGAGTATTTTGTTCATGGTGCTTTGAATTTCACATCTATTGAAGTCATTGATGGATTTGAAGTTCAAGATAGTATACAATATGCTCCTGTGGTTTAAATATCTTTGCAAAAAGTGTTCTTTCATTATTTAAAATTTGTATTCTTGTTGATTATTCTGATTGATATGAAATTTTGTCAATATTATTGGTTGACCTGTACGCGTACGTTGGGTTAAATACTTTGGGATTGATCAGTACATGTACAAAGTGTACTTGGAGGCATGAATGATAAAATATGATTATGGCCCTGCGGGGTACAATTTTAATTACAGCCCTGAGGGGTGTAATGGTTTGATATGAGTATGAATTTTATATGGCCAAGTGTCACTTGTCATGTCACCAAGAGAACCTGAGTATGATGTTATGTTTGATAAAAATTGAGCCGTGTGACTTATCGAATTGGATTCTTGATTCTTTTATCTATGATCGTCTATGGATTAAATTATCTGGTATTTGATCATTCATATTCTTTTCCCGTAGAACATATTTTTTCTTGTCATATTATATATTTCTCCGCCTTTAATATTTTTCAGAATTATCTCGGAGGGAAGGACCAGAGTCGATATTTGAAGAATCGAAGACGGATGAATTTTGATATAATTTTTAAATTTGTGGGTTTATTGGGGTGCTATATGATTGATTCGAAATACCTAACCTCACTAACCCCTAATTACTATCCCTCAAATGATGCAATGTATGGACGGGGAAGAATGATTTCTTCCCCTAGGGATAGTGTCAAAAGAAAGGGCAATGAGGAAATGAAAATGGGAAGATGTAAATGTGGGATGTGTGTGCACAAAAATGCTCCCCAATCGCAAGGAGACTTTCGTGTGTTGTGAGTTACTTTGAAGAGTATTCTAAGGTCGTATCCACAGGGAAGGAAGTGGATCAAGATTGAAGTGATTTGGTGAAAACGGAAATGTAAAATCTTTTATCTTTTGAGTTGGTTTGTAAAGTGTGTGCTAATGAGAAAACAAGTGTTGGCATTTCTAAGAGGTCACTCTACTAGGTATACAAACTCAACTCAAACACATCCTCCGATCAAGCATAAATGAACGAATGATTTCCGGGAAGTCGAGGATGATCCGGTGAGTATCTAAGCATAAACCGTGACTAGGCCTACGGTTTATCAAAGACTCACCTAATCATCCACCTTCAACTCGGTTAAATCGAACCATTGGTCTTTGAAAGGAGGAATAGAAATGAGTTGAAGTCATATGCCTAAGTAGAGGTTCCCCTTGGTCATTCCAACTAATAAATTAACTTGTCATATTTGAAATGGAAACAACAATGAGATGAAGGTGCATTGCAATGAAATGAAGTTCTAGAATAATTAGCTACAATAACTTACAAGCTAGGAATGGAAGAGATGATAAACTAATTCTTATCTATGGAAAATAAAGAATTAAAAGTATTAATGGAAAAACATTAAATGAGCATTCAACTAACCAAACATGAAGGGAAAACAACATTAATGGCATTCAATGAACTACTAAGATCCTTACTCAAGATTACAAGACAAATGCAGTAAAAGAAATGCTGAAATTTGAACTTTCTCTCTCTAGAATACACTATTCATCATCTCTACACTTGGGAGCTTCTCTCTCTACAAAAACTCTAATACCCTCCTTTTTTCCCTTTCTCCCTTTTAGCCCTTGTAATGGAGATCATCCTTTAGCAAAAATGTGCCAGGAGACAAGGGCTAGCCTGAAGATGTGATCTCCATCAATAGGTAGCAAGTGATGGCTTGGACAGGGCATGGCAGGGCACTCCTCAAGACCCAGCAGCTACATCTTCTCACTCCTCTCATTAATGCACTCTTGCAATCAATGTCCAAAAGAGGTGTGAACACAATGAATAGTATTGTGGGCTTGCAGGAAACAGGTGGGAGAAGACATGGTGGGGTCCACAAAAAAAAACGGCTGAGGCGTGAACCAGAATTGGGAAAAAAATCCTTCGGGCGTACCGGTATGCATACCGGTACGTAGCACTCTAGTAGGGTCATCGTACTGGTACGCGTACTGGTACGCAGCACTCCAATGGCCTCAGCGTACCGGTACGCTAGGCTTATTTTCCTGATTTCTTGTTGTCTTCTCCCCTTTGGTTTCCTTTGGTTCTTCTTTCACCATAACTCCTCATGACTCATTTGAAAGGCTTTAAGAGGGTATATTGTACATCTTAACCTGCACACATCAAAAGCTATAGTTGAGAAATCATGAACACAACTCCCAATCTTTAATTATAAAAAACCACTTCAATAACATTGATTTACACAACAAAAACATACAAAATATTGTGCTAATCACACCCCCAAACTTATCTTTTGCTAGTCCCTTAGTAATATTCAATATCAAAGCACAAAAACAGGCTAACATACAACAATCCACAACAATTCAACTATCAATCAAAATTCGAAATCATAATGCAATTTACAAAATAAATATGGACAAGATTGAAGCAAATGTAATTTTTCATTACTTGTGGTATAAATTGGAGTACAAGGATTCAAAAATCAACAAGACACAAAAGCTGGCCTATTTCCTACAGTTTCGTCTACTAGGCTAGAGACTAAATCCTAAACTTCAACATAAAATTTAAAAGACAAAAGACCTAAAACATAACAACCTACTCATCTTCTCCCTCACCACTATCATCACCCTCACATACTCACTCCCACTAGCAGAACCATCCTCCTCATCAGTATCATCACCACCCATCTCAACATCTACAGGAGCAGAAGGAATGGGTGCAGAAGGGCCTGCAGCAGCCGGAGGGGGCACACCAGGAATAGGCCTCCCTGGGAAAGTATGGCTAAAAAACTCCCTCAAAATCTCCCCAAAACCCTGCAGGGTCACCTCAATGTCATCGAGGTGCTAATTAGTTGAGCGTATGGGCTCCGTAGCTGATGGCTCGGTAGAAGATGAAGCATCAGGGGCCTCAGAACTAGTGCCTACAGGGGCTGCACGCCTTCCCCGACTCAGAGCCTTCCTCTTCTTCTTGCTCGTCCTGCCAATTGCTCCAAATTCGGGGGGAGTGATCGAATAAAAAACATAGGACTTCACCTTATTAAGCTTGCACAAACGGGTCACCAAACTCCCAAACGGTAAATTAATCTGAGGCTTCTGTGTGTTGGCGAACTCCTTCATCTGTCCCCAAATAAACAGAGCAAAATCAATGGTCACTCCAGACATAACCGCATCCAATAAAGCCAATTTTTCCAAATTCGGTTTCTTCTCAGCACCCCTAGGCAGCAAATTGTAGTGGAGAAGTTTGTTCAACAACCCATAAGAGTGTTTCAACTTCCCGCTCTACACATTCCCCTTAAACAAGCTGGGGTCTACATACATCACCGCAACCAATTCCTGTATCGACTTTGCCTTTTCAACATTATCGGGGTAAGTTGGCATATCATTGGGTGGTCTCTGGTAGTCCCTGAGGAGGGACGCAATGACATCAGGGGTCACTGCGATTATTTTTCCCCGCACCTTAGCCTTCAAAATTTCTACCCCACCCACATCAGCCAACCCCAAGGTCTGATAAAACTCCCTACACATGGATAAATTATACCCATCAACTGCCTCGAACCAGAAATGCATACCATGGTTTTGAATGGTCTGGACAGCCTCATTCCGTGGAGTGAGGGACATAAGATCAAGATTCTGCTCACACCTCACACCCCTCTCACCAATCCAGTTCATTCGTTCCTCCATTCTTGCCTTTTTGCTTTTTTCCCTGAGTTCTTCACTTGCCTCACCACCCCGTTTGCGACTGGATGGCTCCTCGTGTTGAGGACGATCGGGATCGGGCACCTTTGTTCGGACCATTTGGAAGATTTTTAAAATACTTGAAGAGAAATAGGGGAGATTTAGGCTTGAGAAGGAATTTCAGTGGTTCTTGGGCTTGGGTTTGAAACAAAAATGGAAGAGAGAAAATATGGGGATGTATTGGGTAGTCTAGGAATTGGGTTTCGGGTAAGAGAAAATGGGGGAAGAGAGCTTAAGAGAGAAATGGAAAAGGCTAGGGTTTGGATTTGTGGTTTGAGAAAAATCGGTGAGAGAGAAAGGGGTTTTTAAAGAGGGAAGGAATGGGAAGGGGTATGAAGGCTAAGAGGTGGGTGTCGATTGAGGAATAAATGAAAAAAAAAACGGTTTAAAATAGGGGAAAATGAAAGGTCAACCGTCGTATGAAATAAAAGAACCAATTAAACAAAATCGACTCAGGCGGGCGTACCGGTACGCATCACTCCAGTAGGGTCAGTGTACCGGTACACTCAACCTTAGTTTCTGAAATTTTCTGCTGAGTGTACTGCCTCAATGCTATCCACTTCTAGACATCCTCTACACCTCCTAACATACTCTTAATGATTCCTACTCCAACCTAAACATGTAACCTCCTTGAGAACCACATTCGTAGCCATCATGTCCAATTTATCAATGAAATTGTAATGCGATTTAGGACATTGATGCATTCAATGTGCAAAATTTAAATTCCACTTATCAACTATCACAATGAACACCCAAAAAATTCATTATCAAAATTATAATCAAAACATTTCTGAATCCAATATCATCAACTTGAGCAATATTCCCCCATTCCACAAGCATGAATTTTCTAAGACATTCCTCATATGACTAGAACTAAGCAAACATGAACAAAACTATAGTCATAGATGCTAGTCCAAAGTATGCACCAACCATATTAATTTCCAATTTGTGTGCAAGTGAATTAAACAAGTAATTTGGGAATTTACAAATAGAATTCATATTCGAAAAGCTAGACAAACTCAGTTTCAATGCAAAACTCACCAAGGGACACTCTTAAGCAATAAATACACTCAAGCTATCCTGGTATGCACTCCATGTGTACATGTGACATAGAATCTTGTATCCAAAAATAAAGTGTTCACATGTAATCCAAAAATGAAGTTCATATGTAGAAATGAAACGGCCTTGGTATAGTCTCATGAATAGGGTGCTAGTGCATTAGATAGTAAGACATAACTCATCATTTTCTTTGAATTTATGCACCTCCCATGCTTCTCTAGATCACCTAGGACTTTTAACGGTTATAATGTGGCCTTGGAGTAATGCGTGGGTGAAAGAAATGAAGGATAAGGGGAGAACACAAAGAGTTGTTCCGAGTGAGAGACTTTTCATCTTGGAAAGGCACTTCCCTATTCATGGGATTTTGATTCTCAATCATCACCACTCCCTAAGCTTTCTTTCTCTCTTTTTCTGTTTTCTTTTCTTCTTTCACCCATTTTTCTCCTTTTCTTGTATTCCTTTATGTTCAATTCTTGAGTTACAAACTCATTCATCCCTTTTTGTTTCATCTCCACACCACAATTCCTTCTTTTTCAATCTCTCTTGTACTCTTTAGCAACAACCAAGGTAAGGTAAGTATGTCTTATTTTCTTTGGCTTGGTTGAATGTGTGGCATAGAAACGAATTTAAAAAATGGGCTCAATCACAGCACTAGGGATAAAATTTGCACAAGAAAAAGGCTAAGGCTCAAAGTTTTCAACGATGGCCTAAGTTCACTTCCAGGTCCGCATGGAAACGCATTATATGATCAAGACAAATCAGTCTACTAACTCAATGCAACTAACCAAAGCAAGCATAATGAGACTATTGAACAAATTTGACATTGAAAAATTGTTCTATGAGTAATTGTAATTTTCCTCAAAAAAAGGTTTGGCACTAAAGCTCTCATGGGTCCTTACTCATCTCCACCACTTATGTCAAGCATAAAATATGAATTCAATCCGTAAAATACTAAAATTACACATTTAAAAATCACATACAGATGAGTTCAAAAATCAATACATAAGTGATACTTATGCATAGGATCAACTTCCATAGAATGTTCCTATGCACAAAGTTCAAGACAATGATTAACATGTTGTTCAACCCACAACTTCTTCATAAAGGAGTACGGATCAACTTATCGATATTTCTCATCAAAAATTTTCAAAATTTTCACATATTTCTAGCAACCTTGGTGTATCATAAAATGGTGCACTGCCACACCCCCAACTTGAAATGTGCAGTGTCCTCAATGCAAAAAATAGATAGCATATGTAGTAAAAGATGAGAAGGGTAAGAGAACACCTCGCATTCGAGCTTTTGACAAAAGCACCAAGATCTGGATTCAAAAGAAAACAACACTATACAACCATAAAAGTGAGTAACATGAAATAAAATGGACATAAGTAAAAAACAAAAACCTGTACAGTAACAAAAAGTGACCAATTCCTACTCTTCAACTAACCCCGGATACACCGAGTCACTCAAATCCTCCTCCATCATTTGATTTTCAAAACCCTCAAAGAATGGCTTAAGTCTTTGGCCATTGACCTTAAAAGTTTGGTCATCTTTGGGGTTGGTGATCTCAACAGCTCCATTGGGGTAGGCCACCTTGACAAGATAGGGGCCATCCCAACGGGATCTTAGCTTTCCGGGAAAAATGGAGAGGCGGGAATTATACAAGAGTACCTTTTGCCCGGGCGCGAATGATTTCCTTACTATGGAGTTATCATGAAAGATTTTCGCCCATTCTTTTGAAAATTTTGAACTCTCGTATGCATCCCGCCGAATCTCTTCCAATTCATTCATTTCTAACCTCCTATGTTCACCGGCCATTCTCATATTGAAATTTAAAGTCTTGATGACCCAATAAGCCTTGTGTTCCATTTCTACCGGTAGATGACAAGCCTTTCCATAAACAAGCCGATAGGGAGACATGCCAAAAATCGTCTTGTAGGCAGTACGATATGCCCACAAGGCATCAATCATTCTCTCAGACCAATCCTTCATATTGGGGTTAACTATTTTTTCTAGGATGGTCTTGATCTCCCTATTGGCTAGCTCGACTTGGCCATTTGTTTGTGGGTGATAAGGGGTTGATACTTTATGTGTAACGCCATATTTGAACATTAAAGAAGCAACTGGCCTGTTACAAGAGTGTGATCCACCATCACTAATCACAGCACGAGGCATTCCAAACCTCGAGAAAATATTCTCTTTCAAGAACTGGACTATAACCCGGTGGTCATTAGTCTTTGTCGGGATAGCCTCCACTCATTTGGACACGTAGTCCACTGCCAGCAGAATGTATAGATAGCCAAACGATATAGGGAAGGGACCCATGAAATCAATACCCCAACAATCAAATATTTCTATGACAAGTACAGGGGAGAGGAGCATCATATTCCTTCGGGTCACACTACCCAAACGTTGGCATCTATCACATTCTTTATAAAATGAAATGCAATCCTTAATCAGAGAAGGCCAGTAGAAACCTGATTGTAGAATCTTGGCTGAGGTCTTCTTAGTAGA